>CP136062.1:106243051-106675551 GCA_032622095.1 Siphonodentalium dalli
AATCGTCATGTGACTTTATTATGAAATTCATACCCTCAGGAAGATCATCAGTGATGTCACAACTTATCGTGGAGCGAAAATTAAGCTATGGTTGACTGCGTGTTTGGAGGATTATCCAATTAGCACGAACTTTATGTTTTTGGATATATATATAAAGGGGTAATTTAGGAAAAGCTTAGGATATGTATAAATGTATAGGAATGCCTGTCTGTGTGCTCGCGTTTTTCTCCCAGACGCCTGGACCGATTTCAACTATATTTGGTGCGGTGACCCAAGTTACCCGCGCGGATGTTATAACGGTGTTAGTTTTTCAAAATTTTGATTAAAAAACTTAATTAAAAGTCGGTTTCAGCTAGCCTTCCATAATGTATTCATCGAAGGCGAAAATAGCTCGTTCTGAGCGGACCAACGGTTGATTCACGGATTTCATTTCGCGAGCTTGTTTCGAGCTTGTGTGTGCGCTCACTTGGATAACGCATCTGATTGATTTACCTGTATAAGTCAAATTGCGGTTAATGCTATAATTTGATCGAAGGTCAAGTTGCCAATTAATGCACAGGGTTCGACTGTACATGGTCAACACCATTTTAATAATTGTTGACCGGCCTATACGATTGCTATCAGGCATCAAAATACGGTGCTGCATGGCTATTTGCTGAATGAGGTCCTCAGACTGCCCAGAGGGTGAATTTAGTGACGTCACCTCGCACACCTCGAGGACTATATAGAGCGTAACCAAATTCATCATATGGGGACCTCATTCTGCATGGCATCAGCTGCTACGGCAGAGCTGGACACAGGTTTATGTTCCTAGATGGTGATGTGCACCAATTGCGCACCTCGGTTATGCATTGTGTCGTCTGCTAATTTGGGGATATATAGAGAAACTAGTTTCTTAAGAAATAAGAATAGTTAGCTTGCTTCCTCGGCCATCCTCCATTTAATGTTCTGACTGGAAGGGTCTGCTCATTCTTTTCGTCAGAGTCACTGTGAACATCTGGAAATTTGATCATTTCGACCCAGGTTAAGCTAGACTGGCCCAATGGGACTAAGGATACCCCGTGTTTTTAAAACACTAAGATGTTTCACATGTCAGTAAACATTAAGATAAAATAATAAAATAACATATTCACATTGCGGGTGCACAACCCTAACCCTAATCGTAAACCCATTGACCGAAAAATGTAGAAATAAAAGCTCGGACAAAATTATGCATGTTGCGAAAATGTTCTAAGACGAAAAAGGGGAATAACTCCACCAAAAAAGTCTGACAGAAGTCATGATCGCAGGTGCACAGGTTCCCACGGTACTAAATATATGTGCCAAGTTTAAAAAAATTTACCTAAAAATGCAGGAATAAAAACTCGGATACAATTATACATGTTACTAAAATTTTCTAAGTCGAAAAAGGGGGATAACTCCACACAAAAAAAAGTCCGACAGACGCCAATGTAGGTGCACAGGTTGCCATGGTGGTTGATGTCTGTGCCAAGTTACACGGAAAATGATTAAAAACGACTGAGAAAAACTCCGGACAAATGTGTGTCCACGGACGAACGGACGGACGACGGACGGACGGACAAGCTGATTCCAGTATACCCCTACAACTTATTTTGCGGTTGGGGGGGGGTATAATAGTTGCCACTAATGTCATACTCGTCAAGTGTTTTACATCCTATCATTATAAAAGGGCATGCGATGACAGTGATAGCTGAATTTAATCAGAATTTGTCCGCTCTCATTATGACGACATAAATGCCATACTGCCACTACCATATATGTGAGATGAAACCCGTCATGGGAAATTAACTTTTAAAATGTAAATAATCCTAACTGTAAGCATGGATGGTTTTTTTTTATTTTGATTGATTTGATTTTGGATTGATTTTTTTTTTCTCGCCGATTGTCCCATTTATAAATATACTAGATGATACCGTACAACACATAGATGATACGATATTAACTCGCGATTTCGCAACAAACTATAACAACATCATAAAAACAATATACATATATCTCTTGACGAGAGTCCATTGTATGGCATACCATAATATGATATAAATTGTGTTTGTTACAAATTTATTTGTTTGTATATAGTCATCAAATTATGTATCATGTGCTCAACATGTACTGTTATATCATGTATGTAATTATAAATCTTCATAAATGGAGGAAAATAGTTTAAAGAATATATGTAACCAACTGTCTTACTAACCATCTTGGTATGCAGGGTGTACAACTCTGGCTTGGGGTGTTGATGCAGAACCCCTCAGTGGATGCCGTTTGTTGTTGCATGTGCCATCACTTGTTCTGTACCTGGATGGCTGGCATCTCGGAATAATGAATGGGCATGCCTGATCGGGGAACAGGTCCTTGAATTCTGTGGAACTATAACAAAAGATTTTTGCATGGTATGTTACGTATTTAATTTTCGACATTTTATCGTGTTTTCAATGTGCAATTACGGAATTCAAGTATACAACAATAACGTTTACCCAGGGTGTAGGTACTGTCGAAGGACGTCGTTAGAAGAACATGTGTATTAGTGATGCTGATTGCAACAAATAAGTAGGATTCACCTTAAGACTTGTTTATTGTTTATTATTACCACTTTATAGGGCGTTCTCTAGGCCTGCGGTCTCGGGTTTAAACCACGGATTTAGCTGTCAAACGGCGGTTTAAAACTAGAGGTTTACATAGACCAGGTTTAAACCTGAGATGACGAATCCGGCCCGAGTGTCTTAATGACAATAGGTGTTCCAGAATCGTTTTAAATAAGTTAATATTACATAAGGAAGTACAGTTTAATAGTTTACGGGTATGGTGTCTTGCTTTTGCGTGGTTGGAAAACAGAGATAGAATTGTGTGAGTGAACTTCCGGTCGGTCACCCAATTTATTCTCGACCCAACTTCCCATTTTCCGTTAAAAGAGCAAATGAGATCTAGACACAAGCATCACAAATATTGATTGCATATATACGATCTACCAGTACCAGCTTTATCAAAGTAAGTTCAATCCTCATACAAATCGCTAATGCCTCAATAAGCTTAGATTTAATTTTTTCATAAACACGAACCTTGTCCCCGAAAGAAGTTGCGTGGCTTTGCGAGCTAATCTACCCAGTTTTATCATATCATCAAGCGGTAATCTGGCTGTCGTCGCTCGTTTAACCCTTTACCCAACAGAATGGCCCTGTGCCAATGCATTCTCTTATATATGCGAGTCGACCATAGGTCGCCTCGCATATATAAGAGAATGCATTGGCTTAACACATTAAAAATTATAAAATTGTTAAAGAATGTAAGAAAAAATGGTAAAAAGTGTTAAAAAAAGATTTTTTTTAGGCCAATGCATTCTCTTATATATGCGAGGCGACCTATGGTCGACTCGCATATATAAGAGAATGCATTGGCACAGGGCATAACAGTAACTATCACAATGTGGTCAAGGAGCCGGTTCCAATGATATCCATATTTGTATGGTTCTATTGAGACAGACCGAAGATATTTTAGGCTGTGGAAGCTTTATTTGGCCGGTTTTGGCCGGTTTGTTGGGTAAAGGGTTAAGCATGCTGGCAAATTTTGATTTGCTGTCATCGACACCTAAAATGTAAACTTAATGTTGAATTCTATGCTTAACTATTTCAATAATAAATACGCATTGATGAGTAGTTCCCTTAGGAAATGTTCAGATAATAAGTTGTGTGTTGAACATATTATCTGAACATTTCCCACCCATGAATATGAATCAGTCTGCTCTTGTATTATTAGTTTATCTCAATTTTCTATTTGTCGTCTGCTTTTATTACCTGAACACCCCCTCGAAGTGACTAATATACCATTCCAATATATACTTTACAATAGAATCCATTCAGTATGGAATGAGTTAAACATATTTTATTGCTCTTTCACATGGGGTGTGGGGGTGGGGGGAGGGTGTCGGAAGAAAAAAATTCAGGCACGTATGCTGATTTTTTCCTTTCGACCCTTTTTGTGACCCACCCACCCCGCGTCCAAAATTGTTTGCGGGGGGGGGGGGGTGGGAATTCACTGTAAACAGCTGTATATGAATTTCTCTGCATATTATTAGTCATGGATGTTAACTTTGACATGAAAATAGGAACGAGTCATTATGGGGTCATTCGGCCAAAAAAAAACATGGCTGCCAGCGGCCATCTTGGATTTCAAAATTCAATCCATTAGCATGGACTACAGGCTATACTGTTTGTCTGATTGTCATATATACTGTTTGTCTGTTTTAACAAACTTTAATTGTCTGTTTTGTCATTTAAACCGTTTGTTTGTCTGATTGTCATTTTATACTGTTTGTCTGATTGTCATTTTACACTGTTTGTCTGATTGTCATTTATGTTAATATTGACATATAGATGGGAACGAGTCATTTTGGGGTCATTCGGCCAAAAAACATGGCCGCCAGCAGCCATCTTGGATTTTACTCTTTGCATGACTAAATCTTTTAGCACGGGCTACAGGTCGTACCTTTGGTCGGATCATCATGAAATTTGTATTTTATTACAGGTGTGTATATTTGATTAGCTTGGTTTAATATAAGATGTCTTTGTTTAAAAAATTGTCGTTACGAAATTTATGTTTGAATTTACCTTGGACTGACACAGCTGGGACTGACACCCATTTGCAACAAAATACAACACGATAACTGCCTGCAGTCAGTTCAGCAGTTAGAATTACATTATTTCTCTTATTATAAGGTGTTTTAAGCCAAACTCTTTGCAAAAACAGTCAAAAAGACTTGAAGGAAAGAAAAAATTTGAGTTGCGGAAAAAAATGTTTGTTGGTCCCATCGACCACCAACCCACCCCGACATACGTACCCGGAAGAAAATTGTCTACCCCCCCCTGTTTCACACAGGGAATTAGTGAGACATTTGTCATGTTTTCAGCGTTCCGCACAGGGATGAGTTAAACTCGCTCCGATTTACAGTATCAGGAAGAGTCCCAAACAAGTACTTTCGTGTTTCTATCTATCTATTTTGAACCCCAGGACATGGCGAAAGTGAGTAATTATAGTTTGAGACTAGAATATTACTAGGTGTCGTTACACTGTCGAGACGCCAACGTTGGGTCATTGGCCATACGAACAAATGTTGTATTTAGACAGAGTGGTTGGGGGGGGGGGTCGGACGAAAAATTCCGTACACAGGGCCGATGTTGTTGGGTAGACCAGAGCCCAGATTGTTTTCTTCCGGTGCTTGCAAATAGTTCCCGATGGCTTTATTTGCCTTAGATTAAATCAAGGTCTTAAGTCTATGGCCATATATGTTTGGTGCATGCCGTTGGCCATACCATTGACAATAACATAACTTTTGAGGGAATAATTTATAATTAACTGGAGAATATTAGCAACAAAATATATTATCATGATATAACATCTTAAATTGTATCATATCCTTTTAATATAAAATAAACATCATCTATGTTGTCGTGAGATAACTATAGCTAGATATGATGCACTCAATAAGTATCCAATTGATGCAGATCGATGCATATGATAAGTGTTCAATGGCTCAAACCACGTACAATCAAGAGGTTTTCAAAAGCAGAATGACACACTGCTTCTGAGAACGTCCGAGCACTCATTTACCCTTCCCCATGACACTGTCCTTGGAATTGAGGGGTTAAATACTTGCCAAAAATTTGAATTACTTGGCCTACATCATAGTGTGATTCTTATGTCTGTGTCCAGGCATGTAAAATACATTGTAATTTTCAGAAGCAGGGCTAGCATAATTTGGTAATTTTTAATTTTTAAGTTTGTCCGTAATCATACCGTTATTTACGTCATCGCCGATAGGCTTTATCTGTATGACGTCATAAGGGCGCTGCTTTAACGGGTGACGTCATTGACCCTGTAGAATGTGTGGGTAGTGCCTGTACGGGGTTACCTTGAAAAACAAAAATTAATGGATCGACCAAAGCCATGGGACGAATCCCGCCAGTCGCGGGCTAATCTGCTAGTCTACTATATATCTTGAGAACTACGTATGGCTAACCTGCTAGTCTACTATATATTTTGAGACTTCCGTATATATATATCCATATGTCCTTTATAGACTCGAAAACGGCTCGACCGATTGAGCCCAAACTTGCTATCTAAGGGTAAAAAGCCACGAGAATTGTCATCGCACCGCTTCTGAGAACGTCCGAGCACTCCTTCACCCTATCGCCCTACCATTAGCTTGTTTTTGTGTGGTGTGATTCTTACCGTCTCGGAAACTGGGGATTTCGTACTTAGGGCTTCCAAGGGACGGGGGAGATTTTCGTCGGGTCAGTTTGTCCGCCTGAGGTGACCTTGACCTTGAAACGGATACCCACAAATGACCTTGGGCGATATCTCGGTCGTCAGCGGTGACATCGACGTGAAATTTCTCATGTATGGTCAACTCGGGACAGGCAATATTTTTGTCGGGTGAAAAACAAAAATTAATGGATCGACCAAAGCCATGGGACGAATTCCGCCAGTGGCGGTCTAATGTGATAGTATTATATAAAACAAAAACAATAGAAGATAGAACAATCACATTGGCGGGTACGATGGGTTTTAAGAAAATAAATGTTATCCATATTAGACCAGTTTTTAACCACCTAGATGACCCCTGTTAATTGATATATAAGACAGACATTCGCAAATATATATAAGATATATATCGGTATTTCGTGTATTTCGCGATATTATTTCTTCTTCCACATTATACGCAGACATATATAGCTGTGAGGTCCAAATTGACCATGCCTATCCGTTTAAGGAAAACAAGTTTGGAACACTCACCTAGGCTTTTGAACAGGGCGTTTTCATCGCGAATAGCTGCCTCCAGGAATTCTGCTTCCAGCTTGATCTTTGTCATGTTTATTTCTGCATCCTGATTTATCACTGGTAACGCTAAGACTAAACTCACGCTAACCAAACCCAATATGAACGCCTCTTCTTTCATTCTGTCGAAATAATATGCAACTATATTAGTCCGAGGGTTGTAGGTTATCCACTTACCCCTCACAAATTCTTGCTTTACCAACTCATTTTATTTACTCCATATGCCCCTCATTGCTAAGTATTGTCCATTGTTGACAAGAACACGAATATATATACACACATGCATGTAATCTCTGTAAATATCGTGTATTTGACGTTTTACATGGATCATACACACCTCTAAAATGTGTCCGCTGACCAAAGTGAGTCAAGCTCTAAAAGTGCAGAGAGCCGTTGACTCTCACACCGCTCAATTTAAAGATACGGGCGGCGGTGGGTATGCTGTTAAAATATTCACCTCCGTCAAAAACCGCCATAAACAGAAGGAATAGTAAGATATAGACAGACTGTGTTCATATGCCAATCAGAAATATGGCATAAACAGTGTGTTATAGTAAATTTTTCACCTTTGTTATGTAAATAAAGCAAAAAAAGTTACGTTACATGGCTTTTGTTTAGATCCGGATATGGTAAACATAAAGAGCGTTATTTGTTACTGTTTTCCTGATATGGAAATAATAAAGAACGTTTATATAATTTTTGTGTGATTGACCAATATAATTTCGCTTTGTTATGTAAACAGAAGCACAACTTCTATAACACGAGCAGACTCTTGTTTACGTACACCATCGTACGTCTTGACGACAATATACTGTTTACGCGCTGGTTATGTTTGGTACAGGAGCGGAACTGTATATATTTTGGTGTTCATTCTGTTGATTGCTATTTGAACAAATATAAATATTTCTGCAACGAACGTCGCCCGTGCCTTTAAAATAATTATTCGCGCGATAACCCAAATGGTGGAGGTTCTGTATAAATCATTTTCAGTCTTTTCTTGATTTTTATGCCAGTGATGGCCTCAGGATTTCCCCAACGCAGGTGCTATGATCCTCAACACAGGGGCTATATTATCCCGGAAGCTGGACTGACCGTTGCATATTTCCTCGACGGGGGGGGGGGGGGGGGGGGCAGCACCATGAGTTCTGACCCCTGAAGCCACGCCTGATTTATAAATTTTGTAGTTGACAGTCATGTCTGTTTGCTACGAGTGATTAATCTAATATGCAGCAATGTATACATGCTATTCAAATAATTATGAACATATTATTATAGCTTCAAAATTTGAGGGTACAGAAGGTGTGTTGCCGTGGTGTATCTTCATCGGGAAAAGGGTTGTCTAGCTTGTGTTATGCATGTATAAGCAAAATGTACAACTATGGAATATTTAAGTAAAACACGATGTTCTTGCCAAGATAATCCCGGCTGATGCAATCAACTAACTCCCTTATAGATATTCGAAGCTTTCGAAAACCAGCCCCCTCCCCCAATCATGGATTATGGTTGAAAATGTTATAATTCAAGTCTGTACAGGCTAAAATTGTGACAGTTAGAAACTTGTTCAACCTTTGGCTTGAGAAACATATACTGTTCTGAAAATTCTGGGTGAAAATGGTTGGGGGTGTCACTCTTTTTAATTTCAACGTTGTACCTGCATTAATTTGTAATGATATTTTCATGAAAATCCCATTTCAATGTTATCACATGAGTTCGCTCTCAAATTATCCGAGAAATCTCAACAAACCGGTATCATCCTAAAAGAGCTTCAAATTCTGCATATTTAATTTTTTTTTCGATGATCCTGTTTCCAAGAATTGACGAAAAACATATCAAGTATGAAATCCACGGACTCAAATCCACTTTTAGAAATGAATAAAAACTCGTGAAAAACAGCAACTGATATCAGACAGGATTTATTCATTTCGAAATCCGTGAAAAAAAGACATGTTTATGAGTGGATTGAAATTTCTTGATAGCAGTTAGTTTGATAATCTATATATCTATATTTGCGAATGTCTGTCTGCGTTCTATAGAAGTTCAAAAGGGATCACCTAGATGGCACCAAAGTGGTCTAACAGGGGTAACTTTTTACGAGAAAGATAATGGTGCCGGTTAGCATTTTGTAAAGTGACGCCGTTGTTGTCAGGGACAGAAAAGGGGAAGGGGCAGAATTATTTTTGTCGCCGATATATAATCATCCCCAAGATATCAGAAATTTAATGGTGTGGTTTAAATATGTCAAAAGTGGCGCCGTCGAGTCAGGGATGCACATAAGGGGAGAGGGGCACGACATTAATAAAAATAATTTTAGCGCCGATTTCCATCAAATTGATACACATTCTTCTACATGATACAATAAATGTAATTGTGTGATTTAAAGACGCCAAATTGGTTTCGTTTGAATGAGAGGTTGGGGACTAAATTTGATAAGAATTGGTTTAGTCGCCGATTGCCAACAAACGTATACAAAATCAACATGGTATGAGGAGTCTAATGGTGTGGGTTAAAGCTGTCAACAGTGGCGTCATTTGCGTCAGGGATGCACTGAAAGGGAGAGGGGCACCAACATTGATACATAACATTTTTAGCACCAATTTCCATAAAATTGATAGATATTCTTATCCATGATACGAGGAATCTAATAGCGTGATTTAAAGACGCCACATCGGTGCTGTTTGTGTTAGAGGTGTAGGGGTGGAGTGGGCACTAACTTTGATAAATATTTGTTTAGTCGCCGATTAGCACCAAACTTATAAATAATTTTATCACATAATTTGGCTATAAAAGCAGTTTCATAATTATCGGTAATAGACACGTTTAATATCAGCGCGTGCGATGACGTCACGGCGTTCTTCAAATAACTTGCGATCGCTGTAGTTTATGATTGTTGTTTTCGATGAATATTTCGCGTTGCTTCGGGTTTATTTGATCATGTGATAAAAGGTATCTCACACTCGTCCTATTTTATACGTAATTTATCAACCTCGTCCTCTAAATTCTATTTGAACCTCGGTTAACCTCGGCTCAAATCGAATTTTATGAACTCGGTTGATAAATTCCGTATAAAATAGAAACTCATGTGAGATCCTCTATATCTCCATGATATCAAGAGTCTAAGTGTGTGATTTAAACATGTCAAAAGTGGGGCCATTCGTCAGGGGTGCACAGGGGGTGTGAGAAAGAGAGAGACACACAAAAAATGATAAACAATATGTTTAGCGCCGATTTCCAGCAGATTGATACATATAATGTAACATATTCTTCTAATCTTCTAATCTAATCGTGTGGTTAAAATAAGCTAAATTGATGCCGTTTTGGGTGAGAGATATGGGGGTCCTAAATCTGATACGAATTTGTATACTCGCCAATTTTCACCAATTTAATATATGTTCATCTCTATAATAAGGGTGCATTTACACTGCTATAGAAATGTACACAGATCTACACGCAGACTAGTGTAAACGGGTTGATATAGAAATGCACACAGAAAGAAAACGGTATTAGTTCGTGTGAGCAAAAATCGTGTCCGCTATACGTCACGGTCAACGCCGAAGCATTGCGACAGGCAAATCAGTTTTGATTAATTGTTACTCGGGCTTGGCGAATGTTTTCGTTGTCATTTCAACCCGTGTATTTCGAATATTGAACACGGACAGGGACCCGGCAACTTGTTCAACGGTTGGAAATTTCATACCTGACACAACATTAGTTGTAATTTCCAAACCAACTATAGATTGAAAATGATCTTGTAGTTTGATTTTCAAACATTTTATTTTGGGGGGGGGGGGGGCTATTGTTTTCGGATCAATATTTGCATAATTTCCTACTTTTTATAAAAATTTTGTGCTGGAATGGCCATCAGCTGGAAATTTTCCAACCTTATCATAGGGGCGTGTGTCATGTTGGAAATGTCCAACACTTGGAAATATTGTGTCCTGGTCCCTCCCCGTGGCCAGTCATCATGATCATATTTATTGTCTAACAGCTATATATAAAAACTGCATGTAATTTAAGAAAACAATATTGTCCTACATTGTCATTGGAATTTTACTACATTTGGTCAAATAAAGGGTGTTGTAAGGTAACTGCATGATTTTTCATTCTTTTTTGGAACCATTATCAAGTGGTATAAGGATACACTTTAAATACATGCGGCACATACCAAATCGCTGTTATCTGCTGATATATAGTTGATACATTTTTATGTCTGGCCTAAACAGATACGACTCGCAGTGAATTGTCAATTACCAGAGTACTGATCAGCGAGCGTTCAGTATTAGTAATCATGTTGTGATCACAGTAATGCGCGACACGTGACTTCATACAGATCTGTATACATTTCTACAGCAGTATAAACGAAGCCTTAAGTCTGAGTGTGTGGTTTAATGATGTCAATAGTGGCGCCGCTTGAGTCAGAAATAGGGACGGGAGGTTCACCAATACTGATAAAAAACATGTTTATTGCCAATTACCATCAAATTCATACACGTTCTTCTCATAATAATGCTACGAGGAATCAAATCGTGCGTGTTAAAACGGCCACATTTGGTGACTAGATATATTTGCGAATATCTGTCTGTCTCTATGTGTTCTATATATAACTTCACGGGGTACAGCCGAGATGGCACCAATGCGATCTAACAAGGGTAACTTTCGAGGAAGATAATGGTGTGGGTTAAAATTTTCAGGGGCAGAAAAGGGGAGGGGCAGCAATTTCGATTTCCACCAAATTTATTCATAATCACATCCATGGTATGGCGCCGTTCGGGTCAGGGTGCACTGATTATATAATAAAATTTTTTATTTAGCCCAAATTTCCACCAAATTGATATATTATTCTTCTCCATGATACGAGGAATATAATCGTGTGATTTATAGACGCCAAATTGGTGCCGTTTTGGGTGAGAGATGGGAGGGGGGATAATAACTAATTGGTTTAGTTGCCGATTACCACCAAACGTATTTATAATAATCTCCAATATAGCACCACAGTGGCAAAACCGTACCAACATATAATCAGAAGTTGCTTTCCCCAAGACGAAAAGTTCAATTTTAGAACATAAATACTACAGAAGAATCAATACAACACAATAGAAACAAGTTTTCAGACCGGATAGACGGTTTCCCAACAGCAATAAACGTAAGTATAAATTGTACATATACATTTGCCGATCGCAAGCGGGCTCCAGTTGAGCGAAGGACTCTTTTTTATAGATAAAAACGGCCTTTGATCACTTCAGAAAATAATTTTCTCGCAAATAATTCCCTCTTCAAATGTCATTTTAATACATATACATGCAGCATATGTCGGAAATCCAACTATATCGCAACGGAAGGGCCGTTATGAGTGCAACATATATTGACATTACCTTGGCTCGGATGTATTCACAATGTGAAAGTAGAAACTATATATTTGCACTAGCATTGATACGATTGTTCCACCAAAGTTATATATAGTCATATCCCAGGACCCAGGCCATATCCATATCGTTCTAAGGAGTTTTTGGCGTTCAAAGTTTACAATCTCTACAAATGGTGACCGAATTAAGTCACTTGAACAATTATATCTTCTCAACTGTCAAATTTATATGGGAATGCATATAATGAGCTAGCAAAACAAATACATAGAAGAAAGCATTAAAGGTATATTAATCATTATATATGTTTAAGAGATACATATATTCTTGCAAACTGAGGGACCTTGCTCCGTCAGAGGATTGAATATTAGAATGGCTCATGTTTATATTATAACACAATTGAGTCTTAACCCATTCAATATAGTTTCCACAAAAAGATTACAATCTTCCAAGAGATATGGAAATGTATAGAAGGCATGAGAGAGAGAGAGAGAGAGCGAGAGAGAGAGAGAGAGAGAGAGAGATATAGCGAGAGAGAGAGAGAGAGAGAAAGAGAGAGCGATATATATATATATATATATATATATATATATATATATATACTAGCCGATGAGCCCGACGTTGTCCGGGCTATTCAAAAACCAAATTTCAAGTCGATAGCTCTACCCGTTTCCGAGATCTGGTCTGCGCATGCGCGACGCTGGTGTCGCACGGGCTCGGCGACCCGATAAAATTCGTATCCGGGGCAAGATACATTCACATACCAAATTTCAAGTCGATAGCTCCACCCGTTTCCGATATCTGGTCTGTGCATGCGCGAAGCTGACGTCGCACGGGCTCGGCGACCAGATAAAATTCGTATCCGGGGCAAGATACATTCACATAACAAATTTCAAGTCGATAGCTCCACCCGTTTCCGAGATCTCGTCTGCGCATGCGCGAAACTCGCGTCGCACGGACTCGGCGACCCGATATAATTCATAATCGGGGCAAGTTACATTCACATAACAAATTTCAAGTCGATAGCTCCACCCGTTTCCGAGATCTCGTCTGCGCATGCGCTGCACGGGCGTCGCACGGGCTCGCCAATACGACAACGACCACCGCCTGGTCAAACTACACACACGTACCAAGTTTCGTCCCGATCGGTCGAGAATCGTAGATTTGTATTAAGGACAGACAGACAGACAGACAGACAAACAGACAGACGTCTTCAAAATATATATGAGATATATATATATATATATATATATATATATATATATATATGCTATTTGGATATACACTTTGAGCTAGAGTATCCTCTATTTCCGCCAAATATCCACAGTATGCAGAGTGTTTCACATCACTTTAACCTGGGAAACGCCGGGTAACCCTGCCAGTGGTATATAACTACTCACTGGTCTCGCATGTTGAAATGTACCAATCGCGCGCAGGCGATTACTACTATCAATGATTGGTGTGACCATGTACAATACATGGATTACATGTGCACATGGATTTTACATACCGAAATTACATACAAGTGTGTATCCACCCTTAAATGTGTTTTATAGAGGTTTTAGATCAAGTTATAAATATAATTTACAACTCGTCTCTAGTTTATAAGAAAAAGTACAAAATTCGTCAGTAAATTTACTGGACTCGTTTTGTAAATTTCCATATAAACTTGGGACTCATTGTAGATCCTCTATATATTCCAATGAACAACCGGTGACATACAAAACAAAAGTGGCTGTGCTGCCGGGCATCGTGTGTTTGACCACTGTTGTCGCCAGTATCCGATGCACCATATAATAAGAAGGAGCAAACAATTAATTCGTGTATTCTTTTCAGAATTCTTTTCAGAATATATGGAACAGGGATTATTATAACGTAAGTTTATCAGCATACTTCGATCTCAGGGGCAGGAACGTGGCTAAGTCTAAAACGTCAAATTCCTGGTTGGAAAAATCAAACTATGAGAACAATTTAACCTATTTATGTCAGGCATTAAACTTCCAACTGTTGAAAAATTTGACCAAAGTTTGGAGGGGGAGCTTACCAGCCCCCTGTGACTACGTCCCTGCTCAGGAGCCCAACAAGAGCGATACAAATATAGTCAATTTAATCTCCAAGACAATTGACAAAAGCGAAATAAATATGCGTTGGTGCAGCATTAAAGATCCCGTGCCAGTGTATTCTGTTATATATGCAGAGTCTGTGAGACTCCCATATATTAGAGAATGTATTGGCACAGAGTTTTTCGCAAACATTCAGGAAGCTCCGTTCAATAAAGGGTTAATTTTAATCTCCAACTTTATAACAATACCAATGTTCCTTACCTGTGACGATTCTACTCCAATAACAGTATCAGCTTCAGAGTTGTTAAAATAAAAACATTCACAGAAAATATATCTCACTTCCAAACTGGTTTCATCAGAAAAATAATTATGATTAAAGGCTGATCAGCTTTGGCCTTTTATTCTCACGAGTAATGTCCATCAGCTTATGATTCGCTTATGCTATTTTCGTTGTTTCGACACTCACGTAGACCCAGAAGTAGACCGTGTAATGCATCCTTCAGGGTACCGTAAATGCAGCTCGGAGCCAAATTTTAATTGCACCTGTAGATATGTACTGGTGCGTCACTGGAAAATAACCCAAATAAACACATTTTAATTCCACCGTAATTAAATTAAATTCAAGTAGTAATATATAACGACACTGTATCACAGGGGCTTGTCAATTCAATTCTTTAATCTCAATAAACCAATAACCATGGTATGTGAGATATACAAATTTAAATACAAATACATGACAGAAGCACACTTAACAGGTACATACTTATATAATAGTATATGTAATATTAATGCACTAGTTAGGGGACTGCGCGTCACAAAATGACGGGTATATAAATGTTCTTTGTTACTTTCTAGTGTACGCAGTAATGAACAAATTATCACTTCTATATTAGAAATGGAATGTTTCTTTTTTTTTTGTCACTGGATGCGCGATGGAACACTTTATTTCGCTAAACTGTATTTCTACACCCCATCCCACCACACATATATATACGCATGCACATATTGAACGAAACAAAGTCAGCATATTACTTTAAACATCACTGTATACTAACTGAAACATATTTAATTCGGGAAACTTTATTCGGCGATGGATGGTCTTGCGGCACATTTTGATCTCAAACGGACTCCATTGGTGGCCTGTATTCAGCATGCAGCCGATGGATCACAGGCCCAGGCACTGCGGCCCATTTGTGGGAACACTTTATTTCAATAAAACTGTATTTTCTAACCCCTCTCTCCAACCAACAATCAAGATATCTTACTTTATTACTATATATACTATATATTTGGAGGCGGAGTGGCCTGTGGTTAATCTTTTAAACTTTCTTTTATCAGATTTACACTCAACTGAAAGATTAAAGGTACTCAATCCGATTAGAAGCTCCTAAATTACTATTTCTTTGGCTTTGGGGCAGAAAATATTTGATTCGAGTCGAGGAACCCACCCATCAAGCTCAGAGTGATTAGATATCGATTTTTGAAATCTATTAATTTTCGGAGATGTGGGCCACAAGTTGGCAGAACCACGTGCTGAAAACGGACAATTGCGGGTGTAAGATGGATAACTCTAAAATCAACAATAATAACCACTTGATTTTAGAGTTAGCCAAAGAAATAGTAATTTAGGAGCGTCTAATCGGATTGAGTACCTTTAATGGAAATCGTTTTGCCCACGGTGGGTTATAGAGTCCCTGTACACACATCCACAAGTTGCCCCACATCCACCCATCGTTGAAATGTGAAATTCTATATGATGAAAAGTGAAAATAAACTTATAATTAAAGGGGTACTGTACACTATATCCGACAATTTATGGGACCATTTCATTCTATAATCAACAGAATATATGCAACAAATGAATGAATTTGAGCCACGAATTAGTGCAAAATACACATGCAAACAACATGATAATTATAATGAATCTAAACTCTCGGGTATGCTGTTAAAATATTCACCTCCGTCAAAAACGGCCACAAACAGAAATAATATAGTAAAATATAAACAGACTGTGTTCTTATACCAATCAGAAATATGGCATAAACAGTGTTATTGTCAAATGTTTTTCCTTCGTTATGTAAACAAAAGCAAAAAACGTTACAGAACCTGGCTTTTGTTTAGATCCGGATATGGTAAACATAAAGAGCGTTATTTGTTACTGTTTTCCTGATATGGATATAATAAAGAGCGTTTATATCATGTGTGCGTGATTAACCAATAGAACTGCGCTGTGTTATGTAAACAATAGAATTGCGCTGTGTTATGTAAACAGAAGCAAAACTTCTGTAACACGAGCAGGTTCTTGTGTACGTACACCATCGTACGTCTTGACGACAGATACTATGTGTTATGTAAACAGAAGCAAAAATTATGTAACACGAGCAGGTTCTTGTTTACGTACAGCATCGTACGTCTTGACGACAGTATACTATTTACGCGCTGATTATATTTGGCATATGAACAAAACTATATATATTTTAATATTCCTTCTGTTGATGGCGATTTGAACAAATATGAATATTTCTGCAACGAACGCCGCCCGTGCCTGTAAAGTTTTGCACCTCATTCATAATTTACAGTGTGATGTTTTAGCTCCACTCACCTTAAACTTTTAAAGGCACGTGAGGCCTTAGTTGTCGAAAATATTCATATTTGTTCCAATCACCGTAAACAGAAAAACATTTAAAACGCATAAAGTTTCGTTCATATATACTATGACCATCGCGTAAACAGCATGTTATCATGAAGACCTGATATATTTTACCTAAGCAAGAGCCTGATTGTGTTACAGAAGACAGCACAATGCTACTGGCTAATCACACACAAATGGCATAAACGCTCTTTATTAGT
This sequence comes from Siphonodentalium dalli, assembly GCA_032622095.1. NCBI lineage: Eukaryota > Metazoa > Mollusca > Scaphopoda > Gadilida > Siphonodentaliidae > Siphonodentalium > Siphonodentalium dalli. The sequence continues at coordinate 106,260,171 of CP136062.1, forward strand.
TCCATATCAGGAATTCACCAACAAAGAACGCTCTTTATGTTTACCATCATAATATAAACAAACACCAGAAAAGTAACTTTTTATGCTTTTGTTTACATAACAACGGTCAAACATATAACAATAACATACTGTTTATGCGATATTACTTATTTGTATACGGACAAAGTCTGTCTACATTTTGATGTTCTTTCTGTTTGTGGCGGTTTTTGACGGGTGGAAATATTTTCACAGGATACCCACCGCCAAGGCCAACCGTACCTTTAAAGTTATCGCAGAGCAAGAGGGATGTCTGTGGATTCTGATATGGTCTACGTGGTCGTTTTGAGCGACAAGTTGGCACTCGCCATTCCATCATTTACAAAGTCACCGAACCGACACAGAACCCACAGGCACCCCTTGCAGCAGCATTAATATTAATATAATTTAATATAATATTATATCGGTCAGTATTCATAGACCCGGTGAATGAGACGATTGACAGACTTGTTAGGCCAAAGAAGAAAGATAGTATGTTTCCGATAGCGAAGTGAAAAAATTAGGGTAGGTAGGTAGGGAAATTTTTTATTTTTATTTTATTTTGATATTTTTTATCCAGCTGCAGAAATATTGAATTACCTCGACCGAAAATGACATAAAATGCCAACTTGTGTTGTGGGAAAGTATTACTTGATAAACACAGCACTAGGAAATATACATTAAGATTGATGAAATATCAAAATTACTTCATGCTTTAATAAGGATGTTATTTATTTTTCACATACCACATTTTATAAATTTGGCTATAAACTTGGTATGAGATTGATGTCACTAACTTATATAAGAATTTTACCCATAATACCGCCATTATACCGTACTTGTATTGTGACAACAGAATCCCAACCGTACCTTTAATCGGAGGCATTTCACGACTGAATCAACACTGTCATCTGTGCTCATTACACTGGATATTCCCGCAGAATTTTGGGATCGTCTTGCTATGTATTGTAAATTACATTGTGGGCCCTAGTTTTGACTGCCTTTCACCCCATGTCCAGAAAATCGAATCTACTCCCACTCTCTCGTAAATATTCAGATACAATTAATATTTGTAAACGATCAGCTATCATAGTTACCGATTCTTATCTTTTGGTTACCATCCGATGGTAAAAAAAATGACAATCCAGTTTAGACAACGAATTCTTAGTATACCTATTACAGCTATTCCTGGCTCCAAATTTTGTCCTGTCAAAGTTTATTGTAAGATGTCACTGATGTCCCTGCTTTGTCTGACTCGGCTGCGTTTGAACATCATAGGGTTCCTATCACTTATATGAATCTTACCGATAATTTACGATCCTTAATGGCTAGGACTGATCGAGACCCTAACAAATATTCGTCTCACCCTTTCCCGGAGGGGGGGGGGGGGTAAAAAATATTCGTCTCACTCGTTCCGCGAGGAGGGGGTGCATATTGGGGCTTCAGATCAAAAGTAAACATTCAGAATATTATTTTTTCGATGTACGATAAACTTTCTGTTTCCAAATATATGTCTGACAGTTTATTAAATGTGTAATTTTCTCTTCCAGGAAACGTTAAAACAGTATTGTTTATGGGTGATTCTATAGTTAAACATGTAACCCTAATATATGCTGCCTATAATGAAAGTCTAAGAGGCTATAATATCGAACATATGTCGGCCTACATACAATAGTCAGAGTCATTAGTTCGGACATTCGACTGCGTCTTGTTTCATGTAGTTACCAATGGCATTGTATCCACATTTGAATTAGATGATTTTGAATCTGCTTTCGGTATTACCAAGCACTCTGTTCTCTTGCATACCAGCACATTATCTGATTATAATAAAACCTGTTTTAGGTAGGTAATCTGCTTAGGATCGTCTCATTTTGGGTCGATAATATGCTGAAAATGAAATTATGTGCGCACAATGACACAGATAAGCCGACTCACCACTTTTTATGTGTACACTCTTTAATAGATGTTTTCATTGTGGCCCGCTCCATAAAATGAAATAACTGGTTAGATATACGATAATAGCATAGTGTGTTTTGAGATGTGTTTGATCTCAATGAGTTAGAAGTATGAAAAATCATACTGCTAACGAGTTGAGATAAAACACATCTCAAAACACACTATGCTATTGTTGTATTTATCATATGCCAATCGACACTACTATTTTTTGTCAAATTAAGCCAAATTTAAGTCAGTTTTGAGACAAAAACACGCAGTTACAGTACTGTGATGAGGTCGCGGATTTATAGAACACTTGGGTGATTTGTCAGCAATAAACAAGTTATAAGTCCTGATTTAATATTAATCCATGTTCAGAAATCGGAACTGTGAAATTCTTTCAATCAAATGTCCCCTGTTTTAAACAAAAAGCTAATTATTTCAAACTATTATAGTTCAAAATTCGCTGGATTGAAAATAGCCACGGAAATTCTGAGAAAAGTGTACATCGTAAGTTTTGCAAAGTTTGTGCGGTGCAATCCGTGCAAAAAAATGGGAACAGAACAGTGAAAGTTAAAATTTAGGGACATTTAATCATGTTTCATCGAATATTTAGCTACATTACTGTTTTATTCTACTTGTAACATTTTTATTGACATAATACACCCACGTGTAATTTATTCGTTTAAACCATCCGAGACGCTAAATTAGATGTAACCAAATTTCGAGGCGAAAGTTTTTGTTGATACGTCGCCAAGACAGCAACGTCGGGAGGTGAAAGGTATAGTATAATACACATGTAAGATATAGCTAAAATTTAATACACAGTATAATATCCAACCGGTATAAGATTAAGTCCATTATCTGCTTATTTCAGAGTCGAATAATCACATTACGTACCTATTTCACAGTATAGGTCAACTATATATGTTCGTATTTCCTCGAGGATATGTTTCACTAAGACCCGGTGATTATGCCGATACAAAGAGCGGATGAGAGCGCTGTGCTTGCGCAGAGGAGTTACATTTGGATATTCTTTTCGCCCTTCTTATTGCCAGGCGGTGATACCGGTCTTCATTTGCCTGGAAGATTAAGGGTTTGCATCTGAATTCCATGGGATCCCACTTTCTTAAGAATTTTTTTATCGGACTTATTCAACAAATGTGATTGTGCCACTATTTTTCATAATACATTTCTTATTGACCAATCAACCCAATCATATTTTGTCTTATGTTATTAATTTGTTTATCGTTATTATGTGTGATTACTCTGCTGTAAAAGGCGTTATGGTTAATACCCCTGTCACACTCAGGCCGGCGCTCTCACTGCGCTGCAAAAGTACCAACATACGAGTAACACGCAGGAGGAGCGCCGAAAACTGTCGAACATTGTCAAACTTTTAAAATAAAGTAAGCTCCTATTGCGTTCCTACTTTGTCAAGTCTCACGCTCTTAGTGCGTTCAAGTCGCTGTCATTGTGATGCTAGTACGTTCTCAATAAGTTCGCAAAACGTTCTCTGCGCGGGCGCGGAGAGTATAGATAGCGCCTCCTGCGTTCTCCAGTCATAGTCAGTTTTTATGTTGTGAGGAAAATACCCAACACTCCGCAATTGATTAGCTGTCCGATTAAACTACTGTCACACTCCGCTGCGACCAGGCCGGCGCTTGCATTGCGCTGACAAATAATCAAAGCGCCAAGCAAAGCGCAGTAAGGTATCCAAGAACGTATTGGTGACGCAGTGGACACTGGCTAGGACGGGAGAGGGTCTCCGTGATCGCCCCAGAGCGCCAGAGCGCGCGCTTGTTTTGTGCATGCACAAAACAAGCGCAGAGGTTCGGCGTTCTGACCAGGCGTAGTACCGTCGCCATGACAGCGCAAAGCGTACTAACAACGCAATGACAACGACTTGAACGCATTAAGAGCGTTTACGGCGTGGAGGAAACGCAGTGAGAGTGCGTGAGAGCGTGAGAATTGACATGACAAAGCAGGAACGCAATGGGTCGTACAAAGAGCGCGACGAAAACGTGATAAGCGGGATAGGAGCATAGCTTGTCACGCGCGCCGCATGTATAACTGGTGGGGAAGTTTCTCGTTTCGCGTGCGGGCTGACATTATCAATGGGTATTTTATTAGTTTTATTTATAGAATGGGAATTTTTGGGATGATTAAAAGTCAAACTGCAAGCTGGAGGCCGAGTCCCGTAAAAGGTGCATGTAGTTGGGGAAATTCACTTTCGTTTATTGTGTTAATCAACGTTGATTAATGTTGATTTTTGGTTTGTGATAAACTATATGTCAATTACAAATAAAAGAAATTTCAGCAGCCCACTGGGGGTTGTGGTCGGAGACGGTCGAGTCGGCCACCGGTTCGTTAATTAGGTGCTGGTTGTTATTGTTATTTAACGGAATTCTGAGTTGGGCATTCGGAAAACCACTATATTTTATAGTCTACAATTACATTCTTGGGTTTATAATATATGATCTTGAGCGCGTTACCATTTCTGACATTGGTTCTCTTGTTTTAACAGATTGAAAATTTCTGACAATTTTCCGCGCTTCTACTGTGCGTTACTCGTATTTTGATACTTTTTCAACTCAAATCAAATGCCAGCCTGATCGCAAAGACACACGCAATACAACTATATAATTCAGACATAACATAAATCTACCAAAGACACACGCAATACAACTATATAATTCAGACATAACAGATACCTACCAAAGACACACGCAATACAACTATATAATTCAGACATAACAGATACCTACCAAAGACACACGCAATACAACAGTTGGTGTGAGCAGACCGCATTTCAAAGTGGGATCGTACTGTAAACCTGCTGTAAACGCCGAAAGAACGCCACGTGTAACGCTTGGGCGTAAAGCGAGCGCCAGAGTCGCAGTGGCAGCACAATGTGGACGTTCTATGAGCGGGAACCAGTCCATAACACCCCATGACAGCGCAGAAAGAGCGCAATAAGTTTTGGACAGAGCCTCATTGAGCGTATTAAGGACGGGAAAGGCACGTAGTGAGAATTTGATTAAGCTTACTGTAGTCGCAAAATACAAGATTAATTCCTTGCTGCGACCACGAGAAGCTAATATGCGCTTTTGCTACGTCCACATAACGCTCACGTCGCTCGCTTGGCGCTTTGCTTTGCGCTGTCACGGCGACAGTACTACGTCCTGGTCAGAACGCCGAGCCTCTGCGCTTGATTTGTGCATGCATAAAACAAGCGCGGCGCTCTGGCACCTATGTGCGACCATGGAGATCCTCGCCCGTTGTAGCCAGTGTCCACTGCGTCACCAATCGGTTCTTGGAGACCTTAGTGCGTTTAGGTGGGCGCTTTGATACTTTTTCAGCGCAATGAGAGCGCCGGTCTGTGTGTGACAGGGGCTTTACACATTAAACTATTGTATTCTATTATATTAATACAACTGATTCTCAAGGATATTGTATCCATCCAATCTTCAATTTATTTTGGTACTATTTAGCCACTCGTCTTTTCACTATGTCGGTGATATAGTCCCTCATTTACTTGATTTATTTACCTGTTATTGTATGAATTCCGGAATAGAAGTAACTTTTCGTGTGTCTGGGATTGACTTATTGGGTAGGCTCCCTATGTTTAGTCACCTTGAACTGCAATTTCTTGGTGAGACTCGGGGGTCATTTCTGAGCTGTTCACACATTTAATTCTTTTATACTGGGACATGTGATACCATATGGATAGTTTGAATTGTTATTGTGGTATATTTTCCTTTGTTCTTAATCATGTTTGTTATAATTATAATATATGAATGCATATGAGTGCATTACCGTGTATTACATGTGCGTGAGACAAGACATTGATTAATCTCGTGAATTTCTCTATATGTATGACTATTATAAGGTAGGATACAACAATTTTACTTTCCTTTTTTTTGCCCGACCTGCGGTTTGGCGGATTTAGTAAAAAAAATAATATATAATTGCAAAGTATATTATATTTTATGTATATTCTATATTATGTAGTATAGTATGTAGTATAATTGTAGTTTTAGATTATAAACTGAAGACTGATCTTATGACACTTATGATCGATTTGATGAACGTACAATATATCATTTGTATTTTGGTGTTTAACACATGTTATTTACATGTATATATTGGGGAATATCAAGCTCCTTAATATATTTTGGCAATAAACAATCAGTGGTATCCTTCTTTAGATGATTTGTTTTCTGGTTTGTCATTGGCTACCTCTTACAGAAATTTAAGTTGTGGACCAACAAGATTGCAGGCTACGTCATACATTTTGTTTGTATCAATACAAAACATTGGCTGCGCATACCAACTGTCAGGTGCATTTTACTTCAGTTAAGAAATCTTATATTCTTGTCATTAATTTTTTATTTTGGGAGGTCATAACTCCAAATTTTCCCACCGCCCTAATTTTTCCCCTTTTTTGCAAGAAAAATATTTTCGATTGCCACCGAACTTCATATGGATATTCTGGGTGAACACCAAATGGGAGCTATATCCCCCGCCCCCCCCCGATTTCACCGGGGGGGGGGGGGGGGGGGTAGGAAACATTTCCGCACACTAGGCGCAAATTTTTTTTCCGCCCTCATGGTACCCACCACCCCCTAATTTTTATTTTTCCCGATTCAGGGATAGGGACCCACCCCCTCCAAACTGCTTCAGATGACTAGTTTACTCAGTTTTTCTGATCTCATCCAATCAATGTTCCGCATCATGATTATAGAAGCATTCCTACTTTTTATTTACCAACGAGACTTTAAGTTTCAAAACAATTCTCCAATAAATGAAGTCTGTATGGTGTGCTGATAGATTGTCATTTGAAATCCAAGATGGTGGCCATGTTTGTTTTAAACAAATTTTGGGGAAAAAATGGAGGCTCCCATCTGGAGGTCACCTCGAATAACCATATGAAGATTGGTGACGATTGAACGAGAAATGTGACATGTAAGGTGTGCTAAATGATTTGGTCATACAAAGAGTAGAATCCAAGATGGCCGTTGGCAACCATGTTTTTTTTTGTTTTTTACAAAATTCGGGGTAAAATGGTAGGCACCCATCGAGAGGTCATACCGAAGATCCATATGATGTTTGGTAATGATCGGATGAGGGATAAGCTCTGCAGTGTGTGCTAAAGGATTTAGTGATGCAAAGAGTAAAATCCAAGATGGCTGCCAGTGGCCATATGTTTCATAAAAAAATATTCAAATTTGACAGCTCCCATCTAGAGGTGATCCTAGACCCATATACCGAACATCGTTGTTTTAACACCGAATATAAGTTTGTTTTAACACCTTTGTTTAAATTTTGTTTTTTAAGTCTATTTTTATTTGAAGAGTTCGGTGAAGAGTTTAAATTTATTTGAAGAATCTATTACTGTGTTATGTTTTCATTTATATCAGGTTGAATAAATTATTTCTAATCATTGATAGATCTTTGATGAAAACATTTAGCAATCTGACCTTTTTATTACACATTGGGGTCATCCCTCATTATTAACTGATGGTGAACTCAACCCCCATACCAAGAATTATTCTATTACATAATAGAAGCATTATTAAAACCTTTTGTCCCATTATTTTGAAGAAAAATTACAGGGCCAGGAAAAATGTAAGCCGGGCTGCTGAACCACATACCCACCCCCGCCTAGTGTTCGGAAACAAATTGCAGACCACCCCCGCCCTGAATTTCATTGAAAAACACTGTTCGCCACCGGTCATTTTGAATTTTACTCTCTTCATGATTAAATAATTCGGCAGACATACATGCAACATCCCTCATCCGATCGTCACCAAACTTCATATGATTCTTCAGGGTGACTTCTAAATGGGATCTATCCACCGCACGAAATTCGTTAAAAATATGCCCCCAGCAACCATATTTGGATTCCACGGGTCAATCCACTCTCACACCATGCAGTCCACCACATTTATTGGTGAAATGAAAACTATATAATCTACACAATATAAGCTATTTACTGACACTGTATCAGGATTGGTGCTGCTTATAATGTATTAAAGTTAGAGTTTAATCTAGACTAGTTATGCGATTACATCCAATCGCAATCCGTCTCCCCATATTCGCGGATATCAGTACAGTGAGTACACGTAGCACTGGTGTTTTTTGGAAATGTTGGGGTACAATATACTAGTAGTGTATAACTTATAAGTGACTATAATCACTATATACAAATCAAAATTCAAGACCTCAAGGGTCTATATAGTATATAATTTATTTTATATAGTTCGTGTTAACTTGCCAATTAAGTGTGTTTTGTGTCATAACTATACTAGTTGCATACATGTGTGTATAACACATTTTAATCACCCACACTGTTAATATCCAACGATCCACCTATATAAACATGTTACGATGGTCCCTCACATGAATACATTCATATCGACAAGCAAGCCAGGTAATGCCATCTTTTATTAAATTCAGGGATAAAGCGCACATGAATATTACATACTCCGTCAATCGGAACGCATTATCACAAGTAGACATCCGGGTACTGATACGGCAGGCCATGTGCAGTACATCAATATATGTTTATGATACAGCTTACATCAGTCTGAAATCCTTGGAATGCAGTCAAACTCATTAATTGGTAACTATCAAATTAATAAACACTATTATTTGTGTGTAGACTGAGTGGTCGAGTATTGTATCTTCAGTAGTAATTATTCATTTTATAATCAGTGTCAAGGTATGTGCTTACTGCTTAGATGACGTACATGTCACGTCTTATATTAAGTGATATATAGTTTGATTTTCGTTTAACCTAAAGCTGAGAACGTTGTCAGTCGCCAAACTGTGAACCCTAGCTGTATTGGTTCTTTGTTTAATATTCGAAAACGTCTCAGCTTTTATGACAAATAAGATCAATAATTAGAATGATATTCGATTGTCAGCTATGATTTTTCGCCATCCAGTATATGACCCGATTCGATTCAGATTTGATGTTGACACCCGACAGCCCGACACCCGATTCGATTCAACAGGTCGGGCACAGGTGCCAAATGAGCTAAATAGCTCATTTGAGCTCATGTAGCTAAATTGGGCTAAATTTTTAAAGTGTTTTCAGGCTGTCCCTTCAGTTCAAAGCCTAACTCGAAATATCGACACAAGATTTTAATTGTACTGATCAACATAACATTGAGCCTCACAAAAATACCTTCCGCTCATCTACTCACAACAATCTAGATACATTTTAAGTGACATTTGCTTAAGGATTTACCAATATGTTGTCGTTAAAATTCGGAAGAGAAAATAGTATTTAGTTGACTTTTTATTCGTTAAATTTTGCCGTGTCAGCTGCGCGTCACGCCATTTTTTTATCTTATCCCAAGCTAAAATGAAACAAACATTTTTGATTGGCTCTTCAAAACGGTCTCTCGCTATGTGTTTATAAGTAGGATTCCAATTGAATTTCACCGGTTAGAACTCACAGTTCCCTTCATAAGAAAGTTGATACTATCAAAAGGCTTTTTAGCCTCAGTCAATTAATAAAAGACTTTACCAGAATTAGTCAAAACTCTTCCTCACTCATTGACTTAATTTTCGCCTCAGATCCTTCTATGATCACACAGTCCGGTGTCATTGACATTGGCCTGAGTGATCATAGCATGATTTTTTGCAATAGAAAGAAGACTAAAGCAAGATCATATGAGCATAACACAATAAAGACTCGTAGTCTCAAGAACTACTCAATTTCAGATTTTTGTGATAAATTGCAAACACAGGTGGACTGGATGGAAGTCATTTGTTGTAATGATGTTACACAGGCCTGGCGTCTCTTTAAAAAGAATCTGCTATCCGTGATAAATGATATTTCACCTATGAAAGATGTTAGGATAAAGGGGGGTACCGAGGAATGGATGAGCTCAGACATTATAACAACTATTAAAGATTAAAGATAGAAACTTAATGCTTCATAAATACAGAAAGTCAAAAGAAATTACTGACTTAGAGTCTTATAAAAACCTGAGAAATAAAGCCCAACATATGATACGGGATGCAAAGTTAACATATTTTACCAAACAATTAGATGCAAATAGAAACAGACCTAAAGAGCTATGGAAATCATTGAAAAAACTTGGTTGTCCATAAAAAAAAACCAGTAACAAAACTAACTATGGTCTAAAGATCAATGAAGAAGTTTGCTTTAATGCAGTGACCATTGCTAAAGAATTCAATAACTTCTTTTGCAATATAGCATCTAATCTTCTGAATAAACTCCCAAAGGCTCCTGGTATCTTCAACAATTTGACTCTTGTTAACTACTATAGAAGCAAAGTAGATCCCATCAACAAACTTAAACTCCATGTTGTTGATGAAGATGAAGTTCATAAGATACTAGAAAGTCTGTGCTCACCCAAAGCCACGGGCCCCGATGGGATACCGGCAAGATTTTTGAAGGATGGTGCTGCTGTTTTAACACATCCACTCACCCATATAGTGAATCTTTCTATTCACAATGGGCATGTCCCAGAAGAGCTCAAAAGAGCTAGGGTCGTACCAATCTATAAGAAGGGGGAGAAGACACAGCCTGGAAATTACAGACCTGTCTCCGTACTGAATTTAGCCTAAAAAATAATAGAAAGAATTGTATACAAACAACTTGAGGAATAGTTACAATTTTTTTAAAATTATATGGCTACCAATCTGGTTTTAGGTCAGGGTTTTCAACAGACACATGTCTGTTATACCTCACAAATAAAATTCGTAGTGAGATGGACAAGGGTAACCTTACAGGTATGGTCTTGATAGACCCTCAAAAGGCTTTTGATACAGTGGATCATGAAATTTTATTGCAAAAACTTAAGTTTATAGGTTTGGATGAAAGCGCACTTCTTTGGTTTCACAGCTACCTGAATGGGAGATCCCAAGCTGTTGATGTAAATGGTACATTATCCGATTTTGAAGATATTTCATGTGGCGTACCCCAGGGGTAAATTTTAGGTCCTCTACTGTTTTTATTGTATGTTAACGATGCTTCCATGGCTGTGTCTTGCCAACTCCTCTTATATGCAGATGACTCTGCCCTTATTGTCTCTGGATCTGATGTGCACATCATTGAACAAACTCAGCGTAGAACTGAGCAAACTGAGTGCTTGGTTGGTGGATAATAAACTATCTTTACACCTGGGAAAAACAGAATCAATTCTTTTCGGATCACCACATAAATTGAAAAATAAATCCCAGCTGAGTGTTTGCTGTGATGGCGTGACCATCAGACCCAGTGACTCCGTAACATATCTCGGGGCCATTTTAGACCACCATCTTAATGGTGAGCTAATGGCAGCACACATATCGCAGAAGGCAAACTCTAAGTTGAAATTCTTGTACAGAAAGGCATCTTACCTGAACCAATACTGCAAAAGAACTCTATCCTTGGCCCTCATTCAATGTCATTTTGACTATAGTTCAAGCTTTTGGTACACTAGTCTAACGCAGAGAACAAAGATCCGATTACAAGCAACCCAGAATAGGCTAGTAAGATACATTTTAGATCTAAATTGTAGGACACATATTGGCTATCCGGAATTTCTAAAAGTAAATTGGCTGCCGGTATGTGAAAGAGTTAACTTTAGGAAATTGACAATGGTTATGAAGATCTCAGATAAGGAAGCCCCAGTATATTTTAATGAACATTTCAAACGATCAAATAAAGAAGGGGATATAAATGTTTCGGACAATGAGGCTGATCAATCTGAAACCCGGTCAGGTAAACTGAAATTCATCCTCCCTCATGCAAGTTGTTATGGGAAAAAGTCTTTTTTCTACACAGGAATAAGACTCTGGAATTGACTTGACAAAACTGTACATCTACCCATTGACATCAAGTACCAAAAATATTTGCATAAAAAAACATCTCATATCTAAACTGAAGGACCGAGAGGAAGATCCCTTTCTGTACTACTGAATTGAAACTGTGAACAAAATTTTGCCAATCAATTATTCATCTCTGCAATGTATATATATCTGCACGCAGTTGCCTTTGAGGATTGCCGGCTCGATGAGGGACAAAGGGTGGTAGTCACGGTATGCTTTTAATAATCACACTATATATAGGCACATGTTGAATGAGTATTTATTACTGCTTTATTCGTTTATTTTTCACCTGTTTTGTCCCACACCGAGCTGACATCCTTAAAGTTATCGCAGAGCAAGAGGGATGTCTGTGGATTCTGAGATGGTCTACGTGGTCGTTTTGAGCGACAAGTTGGCACTCGCCATTCCATCATTTACAAAGTCACCGAACCGACACAGAACCCACAGGCACCCCTTGCAGCAGCATTAATATTAATATAATTTAATATAATATTATATCGGTCAGTATTCATAGACCCGGTGAATGAGAAAAAGAAAAAAGATAGTATGTTTCCGATAGCGAAGTGAAAAAATTAGGGTAGGTAGGTAGGGAAATTTTTTATTTTTATTTTATTTTGATATTTTGTATCCAGCTGCAGAAATATTGAATTACCTCGACCGAAAATGACATAAAATGCCAACTTGTGTTGTGGGAAAGTATTACTTGATAAACACAGCACTAGGAAATATACATTAAGATTGATGAAATATCAAACTTACTTCATGCTTTAATAAGGATGTTATTTATTTTTCACATACCACATTTTATAAATTTGGCTATAAACTTGGTATGAGATTGATGTCACTAACTTTTATAAGAATTTTACCCATAATACCGCCATTATACCGTACTTGTATTGTGACAACAGAATCCCATTGTCTAGAGGTAGCCAGTGCACCCAACCTAGCATGCCTGGTTTTTGGAAACAGTAGCTGTACCTCTAACATATGTGGTCATAACCTATATACATGTATATATACAGATACACACACGTCTGTTTATAGTGTTCCTACCGGTACTCTCAGGCTCCAAATAAAAGTGCAGGCCCAAATAATAGTGCACAGGAAAAATTCCATTGAAAGTTAAAACAGTGCAGACCCAAATAACTCTGAGCAAAACATCAACTATAGTTAAAAATTTATAGTACATGTAGGTCAAGTATAGGAATCAACATAGTATGTGTCATGTAGAGTTTTATTCGATATTGACATGTTCACATGTATGCCATATACTTTTCATAGCCTCAAAATTAATAAACTTGCAGACTCAGATAAGCACTGTGTAGGGGGGGGGGGATTTCCCAAGAAAATAATAAATGGGCATGCATGTTTATTTGGAACTCATGAATATGTTCCATAAGTCCCAAACAAGGCATAATGGTAAAGCAGGCATGAGATCCACTCTCTTGAAATTAAAATTGCAAGATTCATGCCTATCAATCCACAACCCATCACACACCTGTGGCTTTTGAGACAACTGTCACACTTCATGTCACTGATCACAGGCTTATGTTAGAAACCATGTGTTTTGCACCTAATGATTATCAATATTTATGAGCATTAGCGGTAAAAACAGTAAAAAAAAAAATCAATAAAAAGATTAGGGTCGGCGGGTTATTTTTAGGGTCGGTCGATGTACGGAAACATAGTATCTTTTTTCTTTGGCCTTATGTATAATGGATCTGCCAGGCGTCTCATCCACCTGGTCGGTGAAAAGAACATTTCTTTTAAAATAAACATATTCACAATCATAAGATTACTTGTAAATGTAGCACTTATGACGATAAATTATATTATTATACGCCCAACAGTTAATTATAGAAAATTAAGTGTTTAGATAAACATCGATATCACCCAGAAGGGGATATAGAAGAATATACTTTCACACTAGCTCGACCGTGCGACCGATTCACTTGCGTGTACCAATACTGTTGAAGAAAGACAAAGTGAAAGAACCCATTGTGATATTCTAATTTATATTATATTCACTGATATTACAGTTATGATTAAAATCTATTTTATGTTGAAATTCGACATATTTATGGGGGGAAATAAAGGGAAGAATATGGGAACTATATTTTTATATTCTGCGGATGGTGAAGTAGCATTGCGTGAACAGGCATCGATCAGCTGATGGCTTCAAAAATGATGCATCGATTGTGAGATCATTTAACGTCGTAAATGGTGAATTTCTTTGGAAATGCGTGTAATAAAAAGAATATCTAGTGTTTTTTGAGTGGATACCGAAAAATATGTCATTCGTGACCGCGACAAGTGTTTATTTTCGCTCGCGGCAAGCCGCTCGCGAAAATAAACATTTGTCTCGCTCACTCATGACATATTTTTCGGTATCCACTCAAAAACACTAGATATCCTCTATTTATCCATATTGATGATGGCATTATCAATGTATAATAATAACATATTAACATTGATGTCATTACCATTATTTTTTAGTATTTTAAAATGGAGAATTTTCTTAGTACGGTAACTATATTGTCTGCCTCGTGGCCGGTAGCATATCAGGGGACCACAATGGAATTAAGCCTTCGAGTGCTTTTTGTGCCATCCCCGATATCTAGCCGTGCATGTACTCTACGATTTTTCTAAATTTCAGCCATCATACCATTGGTATTCACTTAGACTTCTTTACAGCCTCATATTTGCTTCAAAATTTGTGATTTCTTATATAGCCTAACAACTGAAATTATGTTAAAAACTCCTATTTATTTGCTTGTAATTCATTATATTTGTAACCTGTTAAAACAATATATATGTATGTCTTTATATCAAAAATAAATAAATCAATCAATCAATCAATGGAAAGCCACGTGCTTAACCATAACGACAAAATAGAAAACACAGTAAACGATGCGTAAAATTATACAGTAGAATCAGCTGGTAGAATACGAATGTATTGACCGCTCGTGCTTCTGACTTCTTCCTCTCCGAATGGGAGTCCATGATGCAGTCACTTTGGGAAAAATATTTCTCGTAAATGGATGCCAGCGGTTTATCCAATTGGATAAGACGTTGTAACATCATGTCGTTAACCTTCATAACTACGATCCAGGTAAATTCACATGCAGAAGCGGCAGTTTTATGTACATAATTTGTAAGTTCGATAAAAAGTTTAAGTCAATCTCATAAAAGTGTTATTAATCAAAACGCCTTTGTTTGCACCGCGGCTGTTTTAATTAGTTGTACCGAAGGTGTTTCTGTGAAGCTTCACGTGCGGTCTAACTAATGAAATAAAAAGCGCGTGTCGATATTTCGAGTTAGGCGACAGACTGAAATTACATTAAAAATTTAGCTCAATTTAGCTACATGTGCTGAAATGAGCTATTCAGCTCATTTGGCACCTGCATGTGCCCGACCTGTTCAAGATTCGATTCGGTTGCCGAATTTCCAATTTGCAGGGCAATAGGCTACCAACTTCCCTTTTTTTAGCCGTTAAATTTACTGTGGGACTAATTTCGAGGGCTGTATATAGGCAATGACAGCGCAGGTTGTTGTAAGTTTTACCCAAAATTTCAAAAAGGCAAAATAAAAATTGGGGGAAAAAAAAATTGAATCCCAAACAAACACAAAATCGCAAGACAATTCAGTGTTTTTATAGTTGCCATCATGGCATCAAAAACATATTCCTCGATTGCTCACAAGCAATAACTTACCATATATATCAGCTGCAATCTCCAGGTCCATATCTTTCTGTCAATAATTGAAATAAAGCGACTTTTATTGATATTTTCTCTGACTGGATTCTATTTTTAAAAGACAACAATTCGAATTTCGCGCAAAATAACGCATGCAGAATTGTTTCCCTTTATTTCCAATTGACTAAATAACCGGACAGCCTCCAGTAACATCCGGATCATTAAAAATCGAAAACATCGATACTACACTGTTCATCTGGAATAAATGACCGGATCACACTGAAATTTGGTACGGGCGTGTATTTGGGCTGTCCGGGTAAAATGGGATCGGTGGGGACTCCGCTGGATGTCGCCTTTTGACGTTATGACGACATATCCATACGAGCAAAACGGTTTCTCGGGAACTACTGGCCGCATCGCATAGGAATTTGGAACGAGCATGTATTTAGGCTCTTCGTCTAACATAAGCTTTGTCCGGACTCAACCTGACGTAACGTTTTGATGTTATGACAACATATCTGCACGGGTAAACAGTTTCTCGGAAACTATTTGGCAGATCGCAATGAAATTTGATTTATATGGTCGTGTATTTCGCCCATCTGGGTGACATGTATTGGGTCCTGATCCCCTAACGTTGCGTTTTGACGGTATGACATCATATCCGCACGGGCATCGTGTTTTTCATAAACTACTGGGTGGATCTCACTGAAATTTGGTGTGGTCGTGTATTTCAACCCTCTGTGTAACATGAACTGGGTCTCGACTCTGCCAGATATCGCCTTTATTTTCTACCCTATCCAGGGGGGGGGGGGGTCGGAAAAAATTCCAGGCACGTATGATCATTTTAATTTTTTCCGGACTCGGGGGACCCACCCACCCAATTTCTTCCGTATCCGGCCTTTTTTTCCAGGCAATTTTGGACACCCACCCTTTTTTCTCCGTTTCAGGAATTTTTTTCCGGTCAGTTTTGGACACCCACCCCCCATAAATTTGAGAAAATTATCAATTGACCAACCAAATAGCTGATTATCCCTGATTATAAAGGATCATTCTGCATTATCATAGTTTATTGCGCGAGATTTTAATAGAACAGTACATAATGAAGATAACGATACTATTTGAATTTATCATATAAGTGTCATTAATCAAGAAATGTGTCTACATAATCACATTTCTAGGGATAAGCAGAGTGCCAAAGTTTTTATTAACATTCAGTTTCATAATATATAGTCACATGATCTAGTCACATAATCACATTTGAGTATTCTACAGACTACATGGTACAACACATTTCAGATTATTTGATATTTTGATATTTGCTATGTGATACAGTGTGTGATATATTGCTTGAATCAAATTGTTTATCAAAACATGTGGAAATAAAACTGTTCATCCCAATTTGAAGAATAATGCTAATACCAAACATAACCATGATATACCCGCATGACTCTTCTTGTGGCATCTCAGAAACCAGAACTGAGGAAACATGTTATAGCGTGCAATGGCAGGCTGGTATCCACTGCCTGAAGTAATAGGCTTCGTAATAATTGGGATAACATATCGATGGATAGCCCAATCTCACTTCTTTTTTGCTCACGATATCAGTGACGATAAAATCTTTGTTACTCTGATTAACATTGCAAGCTGATCAACATTAACTTTGAAAACAATTTGAAATTGTTCAAGCTGGCCCGGCTGGCCTTCAATTTATATGTTAAGATTTTTTGTTTTACATTGTCAAAAGTCTATTTTATTCCATTATTTATTATATCTTTATTTCCATGGCACATATGGTCAAGTGTGCTTTCATTTTATTGCTAATTTTCAGCTGAGTTCTGCATAGTTATTCTTAATTTTATTTTTCCAATAGCGCAGTTTCTTGTTTTGTCAAGTTGAATTTGGGTTATTGTTGGCCATTGTGCAACTGATCCAACTTCTGATAACCTCTATATATATAGCATTGCTATTAATTATATATGACCTGTTTATGTACAAAACACATCAAAATAAGACTCAATAGCAGAAATGGAAAAAAAATTGGCACATGGAAAAAACTGCTTTTCGGACCCGAGAGACACCCACCCACCCCATCATACGTGCCTGGAAATTTTTTCCGACCCCCCCCCTGCCCTATCAGAACATAGTAGCGTAGCAATAAACGCTCTTTAATATTCCCACACAACGCCGGGTACATCCGCTAGTCTACTATATAGTTTGAGAACTCCGTATATATATATATACTAGCCGATGAGCCCGACGTTGTCCGGGCTATTCAAAAACCAAATTTCAAGTCGATAGCTCTACCCAGCCCGACTTTGTCCGGGCTATTCAAAAAAAAAAATTCAAGTCGATATCTCTACCCGTTTCCGAAATCTGGTCTGCGCATGTGCGAAGCTGGCGTCGCACGGGCTCTGCGATCCGATAAAATTCGTATCCGGGGCAAGATACATTCACATACCAAATTTCAAGTCGATAGCTCCACCCGTTTCCGAGATCTCGTCTGCGCATGCGCGAAGCTGGCATCGCACGGGCTCGGCGACCCGATAAAATTCGTATCCGGTGCAAGATACATTCACATACCAAATTTCAAGTCGATAGCTCCACCCGTTTCCGAGATCTCGTCTGAGCATGCGCGAAACTGGCGTCGCACGGGCTCGGCGACCCGATAAAATTCGTATCCGGGGCAAGATACATTCACATAGCAAATTTCAAGTCGATAGCTCCACCCATTTCCGAGATATCGTCTGCGCATGCGCGAAGCGGGCGCCACACGGGCTCGCCAATAGGACAACGTCGACCGCCTGGTGAAACTACACACACGTACCAAGTTTCGTCCCGATCGGTCGAGAATCATAGATTTGTATAAATGACAGACAAACAAACATACAGACAAACAGACAAACAGAGGTCTTCAAAATATATATGAGACTAGCCGATGAGCCCGACGTTGTCCGGGCTATTCAAAACCAGCCCGATGTTGTCCGGGCTAACCAAACACCAAATTTCAAGTCGATAGCTCTACCCGTTTCCGAGATCTGGTCTGCGCATGCGCGAAGCTTGCGTCGCACGGGCTCGGCGACCCGATAAAATTCGTAGCCGGGGCAAGATACATTCACATACCAAATTTCAAGTCGATAGCTCCACCCGTTTCCGAGATCTCGTCTGCGCATGCGCGAAGCTGGCGTCGCACTGGCTCGGCGACCCGATAAAATTCGTATCCGGTGCAAGATACATTCACATAGAAAATTTCAAGTCGATAGCTCCACCCGTTTCCGAGATCTCGTCTGTGCATACGCGAAGCGGGCGTCGCACGGGCTCGCCAATACGACAACGTCCACCGCCTGGTCAAACTACACACACGTACCAAGTTTCGTCCCGATCGGTCGAGAATCGTAGATTTGTATCAATGACAAACAAACATACATACAAACATACAAACAGAGGTCTTCAAAATATATATGAGATGTATATATATATATGTATATATATGTGTCCTTCATAGAATCGAAAACGGCTCCACATATTGAGCCCAAAGTTGCTATCTAAGGGTAAAAAGCCACGGGCAGTGTCATCGGACAATTCGCGAGCCCGTGCGACCACTCCTTCACCCCACCCTTCAACTGCCACCGCAATGGGGATTGATGGGTTAATGAGTTAAAGATTAAAGAGCGTTCGTATCTGCGGTGTCGTTGTTAAAGAGCGTTACATCGGAAATATGCATGCATTTCCATTGCATAGAACTCGCTTCTACGACTCCTCCCAAGGCTGGCGACGTTGTTAATAAATGCGTTTTTGTCTCTTCGATAATTGCCTAATACAATTAAAGCGTGGAGTCTGACCATTTTCCCATGAAAAATCGTATTCTAGGACCACCGGATTCCAGATATTTTATTCTTTCCGACATCGTCATTTTTGTCACTCGAAATCACTCGATTCGGCGTCAATTCATCCCTTGTGAGGCCTTCTAAAATTATGTCTTCACTTCCCAGTTATGCCCCAGGGTGTGGACTAAGAGGAGAGATTTATTGGAAGTCATAAGATATTTTGTATTGCCCGGGGACAATACTTTTGAGTTGATTCCATCGATCGTCTTATGTTTTCGATGCATCACGTAAATAACGTACTTGCAGTAAATCGTACCTCTTGAATACTTGCCGAAATATTAGAGTTACCTCGCCTACATCATACAAGCCTGTTTTTGTGTAGTGTGATTGTTATGTCTGTGCCTAGACATGTACGATATCTCGGTAGTCAGCGGTGACATCGATGTGAAATTTGTTATGTATGGTCAACTCGGGACGGGAAATATTTTTGTCCGGTTATTTTGTCCACCCTTGGTCGATATTTCGGGCATCAGCGGTGGCAGCGACATACGGGGTTACCTTGAACAAAAAAAAATAATGGATCGACCAAAGCCATGGGACCAATGCCGCCAGTGGCGGGCTAATCTGCTAGTCTTATTTACGCCACAGGTGTAAGATGTTTTGGTATTTTATTTATGCCTGGACCAATGGGCGAATGCTTTATGGGTGATTAGGTATTTTGTACTTGAGTAATTTAAACCGTACCGATAGAGTCACGTAGTCCGACACAGATTAGCACATGTGTTGACGCCACCGGTGTAATTGGGTGACATGTCTCTATTCCGAAGGTTCGCTATCCCGAAGGTCCACTATTCCGAAGGTTCTCTATTCTGAATATTTGCTATTTCGAAGGTTCACTATTCCGAAGGTTCACTATTCCGAAGGTTCGATATTCCGAAGGTTTTTGTTATTTTAAGGTTAATTCTATATTTTAAAGTATTGAGCGGGTTCATTATCACGAAGATTCTTTTTATGAAGGAAATAACTTAAAACATTAAATGTGATTTTGTTTTGTTTTCGCGGGTTTTCTTGAGTTTAATGTCATTACGTATGACGTTATTTCTCATTACATATTCACGCCACGCAGCCCACACAATTGCTATGTTTCCATGCGATTTAATGTCATTACGTGTGACGTAATATCTCAATAATCTCAGAGGCAAGAATACGCCAGCTAAAGACGGATTATAACAGTGGGGCTATAACGCTTAATGAATACTGGAGGCTATAACAAACTTCCCAGCAGAATATCGCTGAATAGACGAGTATGAGATGAACCTAACTGCAGTTGTGACTTAATTTTCGAGTCATCGATTTGTTTATAGTATATACGGTTTTAATAACAATTTATGCCATGAAATTTGAATAAAATACTATAATTCATCACCATTTGAAACGCAGAATACTACTATCTCCTAGTTTGAAACACCCTGAAACACCTTAAAAAACCGCGTCAAGTCGTGCGTCGTATAACTAGCAATTAGCAACTAGCATTGTCCCCTTCGGCTTTTCATAGATTTCGACGTAATTTGATACTTAGGGATACTTGTGTCCGGGAAGTGTTTTGGACGGATCAAATGGTGACCATGACCTTGACCTTCAAAATGGTCAATTCAAGGTCAAATCGGGTAAAACGGACGGATTTCGACGAAATTTGATACCTAGGGATACCTTTGTCCCGGGAGTGTTTTGGACGGGTCAAATCATGACCCGGACCTGACCTTGACCTTTAAAACAGTCAATGCAAGGTCGATTTGGGTAAAACGGACGGATTTCGACGAAATTTGATACCTAGGGATACTTTTGTCCGGGGAGTGTTTTGAACGGGTCAAATCGTGACCCCGGTGTGACCTTGACCTTCAATATGGTCAATCAAAGGTCAAATCGGGTAAAACGGATGGATTTCGACGAAATTTGATACCTATGGATACTTTTGTCGGGGGAGTGTTTTGGACGGGTCAAATCATGACTCCGACCTGACATTGACCTTCAAAATTGTCAATTAAAGGTCAAGTCGGGTAAAACGGACGGATTTCGACGAAATTTTATACCTAGGGATACTTTTCTCCGGGGGGGGGGGTGTTTTCTCCAGGTCAAATCATGACCCTGATCTGACCTTGACTTTCAAAATAGTCAATTCAAGGTCAAATCGCGCCTTTCGCCGGAAATCAGATGGAAACAGCCCGGACGAAGTCGGGCCCATCAGCTAGTGTAATAAATAAGACAGTTTGAAGAATGTAATGCATAACACGAGAAACGGGAAAACTTTATATATGGAAGTATGCAAATTTCCCACATGAAATTTGAAAGCTAGTTTCTATTATAATTATATTATTATTTATATTTATGACTAATGATATGATCTTGGTGGCGTTACCATTTCTGACTATGGTTTTCTTGTATATAAATGCGAATGTGTCGGTCTCTATCTGACTCTCTATGTATGTTAATTAAATAGCCGTACACATTTCTTCACCGATTGCGATGAAATTTGGTACAGATAGGCCTATGTATTTCGCCTCTCCGGGTAACACGCGCTAGTGCGGACTCAACCCGACGTCGCTTTTTGACGTTAGACATCAGATCCGCATTCCCTAGCATGAATGATACGATTAACGCTCTTTAACTTCAACTTATCGGAAAACAACGAATCGAACGCTGTTTATACCTAACACAAATGAACAAAAAATACGGGAACGCTCTTTATTTTTTACCTATCTTATACCGTATGCAACGTTATGCTGTTAGTGGACGCTGGATTCATCTGACACTATACCGTGTAGTCGATTTCCTCACCGTACTCCTCAGTATTATGTCTTAATTTGGCAAGGACCCTAATCATTTGTGAACCTGTCAGTCCGAGTTTTGCCTTGTAATTCATCTTCACGTCTTGTTCATGCCAGATACATCCAAAGTTTCTTTAATTGGTTTAACGTCTCGATGTATATATACCACTTCTTCTGGCAGATTGTTTGACGGGTCTACAACTCTATTGCTGAATGTGTATTTTCTGACATCGATCTGGATTCCCTCCATCCTTGTATATTTTATAATAATTATTGTGTCCTCTCGTTATGGAGTCGGTATTCCTTTGTAGTACCGGTACTTTGGTGACTTCCGGGTCACATTTGTTGAACATATTGAAACATTCAACCATGTCATATCTCTCTCTCTTCTGTAAGCGCATATTACTCGCATTTTACGCTATGTAAAAATACATATTATACATCATTCGAAACGTTAGCATCTCCCCTTCATTAATATTGCAACATTTAGATATTACTTTTGCGAACAAAGCGTACAATTGACCAGGAACCAGGAACCAGAAATTAGCACCCCGAAGAACGTACGTAACTTATTCTTCGTAGAAAGTCGCAGATAATCCAAAAGGATGGCCCCGTAGTTTCTGTGGTTATGCATACATAGGCGATTTAGTAACGATTATTATTATATTTTGAGAACTATATAGGAACTGGGAACTATTAACGGAATTCATGAATGTCCAAATGTAACTCATCTACGTAAGCACAGCGCTCTCATCCGCTCTTTGTATCGGCATAATCACCGGGTCTTAGTGAAACATATCATCGCGGAAATACGGACATAGTTGACCTATGATGTGAAATATGTACATAGTGTGATTATTTGATTCTGAAATAAGCAGATAAAATGGACTCTAAACAGTTATTTCATTTTATAGCGCGGGCACAATGAAAACCGCGTACACATAAAAAGTAGTGAGTCGGCTTATTTGTGTCATTGTGCGCACATAATCTCATTTTCAGCATGTTATCGACTCAAACTGAGACGATTCTGAGCAGAGTATCTTACCTAAAACAAGTTCTATTGTAATAAGATAATGTCCTGGTATTCAAGAGAACAGGCTGCTTGGTAATATTGATGAAACATTTACTTTAACGGTTAGTGTTATGAGAATTCCGATTAGACTACCGAAAGCAGATTCAAAATCATCTAATGAAAATGTGGATACAATGTTAATGGTAACTACATGAAACAAGACGCAGTCGAATGACCGAACAAAGGACTCTGACTATTGTATGTAGGCCGACATCTGTTCGATACTATATAACCTCTTAGACTTACATTATAGGCAGCATATATGAGGGTTACATGTTTAACTATAGAACCACCCATAATCAAAACTGTTTTAACGTTTCCTGGAAGAGAAAATTACACATTTAATAAACTGTCAAGACATATATTTGGAAACCCTCGAAAGTTTATCGTACATTGAAAATTGTAAATAAATTCTATAAGCATCACTATACGTCAATCTCCATGAAGCTGAATAAATTCAGAAGGTACTTTTGACCTGCGGAAAGATTGAGACGAATATCTGCCCCCCCCCCCCGGAAAGAGTGAGACGAATATTTGTTATGGTCTCGATCAGTCCTAGCTAGCCAATAAGGATCGTAATTTATCGGTGAGATTCATACAAGTGGTATATTTCACGGTCTTCCTTGCTATTCTATTTAACACCAATTCATTGACTCTCAAATTTACTGCAGATCGAACAGTCGAAATTTCGTCCGTGATTGGCTGCTTCGGGACAACGGTATTTAATTTTACCGCCTCACTCGAGAATTGCAATATATTCTGGGTAAGCTGCACTTTGTTAGTCAATGTGTAACGCCTGGTAGGATTTGTGTTTCTCTGTTGTTGCTTTGGTTCAAATAGCTTAATGCCTATAATTTCAGGAAAGCATTTCAAGAAACCGTTTATTCACAAAGATCTAATATGGTGGTCAACGTACATCATAATCAATGATGATCCTGGAATACTGGTCTGAGCCAGATGAGATTGTGGGGGATTATTACTGATCAGTATTTTCATATCAAATTTCCTGAGTTAATTGAAAATAGAAATCTTGATATCAATTGTCTATAGAATTCATCACAACATGTGCTGCTTTGAAACTTTGGGGTCAGCATATCAAAGGCAAACGAGTACTGATACAGTGTGATAATTTAGTTTCTGTTACTGTCATTAATACTGGTAGAACACAAACTATGTTTCTTTTACCTTATTTAAGAGAATTTTGATTTAATTCTGCAACATATCAATTTCAAGTTAAAAGAATTCCCCTGAGCAGTCAAGAAAATCGAATTTCAGTTTATTGATCTCGCTGGGATACAGAGTTAGGAATGAGAGACAAGTTTTTACATGAAATTAATTGAGATATCCTAGCAAACAATGTTCTTGTATTTCAGTTGAACCTTCGGTATATACATTTACTAACAACTGGCAAAATGATTTCACAAACTTGGAGCCATGTTGGGTTATAATTAGGCCTTCACTTCTTTTAGGTGATGAACTACACACTCTGAAGAAAGATACCAGAAAGTCTCGCCAACAGCCTTCGTGGAAAGGACTAAGAAAATATTAAAAATACAATTCTTAATTTATTTACAATTCTGTTTTTATATCGGATTCTCACCTTTGTCGGCTACAACGCACAATTTTTTAGCAGGTCATTTTTCTCGTGCAGGAGCGCTTGTAATTGCTGAATTATTACTCTGTTCATCCCGGTACGACATTGCATGTCTTCAATTGTTTATTTCTCTCATTCCATGCATGTGAACATTGAGATACAGAAGAAATATTTACAAAAAGTAGTTGGTGGTAATGATAATGATAGTATATATACAATATGTACATGTGGTCACACTCACTCTCTGTGCTGCCCATGAAATAAAACTGCATGAACTTCGGTTCAGCACCAGCAACATTGTGTAGAGTGATCCAATACGATGATAGACATGTCCTTGTATTTTGTACGTTGATACCCAGCCCCTCGAATACCTAAATGAAGTCATTTGAAGCAGGAATCGTATTTGCGGATGTTGTCGAGGAATCTTTGTATCGTACCCATAATGATTTGAGTGGTTCTGGTTCTTTTTTAATTTGAGGCTGTTTGACTTTGCCATTGGAAAAACAAAGGCCGTCTGGCTCTCCTGTAAATTTGAGGGCTTTGCAATAGTGAAACTCACGCACGGTCCATAATCGGTGCCAGGATTATAAGTGAAGGCGGCATTATATAGGCCAGTCGTTCTGGCGTTGTCGGACTATCGATGAATGTGCTCGTTTTGAGCCAGTATTTCTTCGTATTGCATGCTCAGAAGTTTCTTCAACACCAATGCTTACAGTTCGTTCCATTTACCTTGTTGACGAGAATACCTCTTGTTCATCCGTCTCTTTACTTTATGTCCTAGCTCACCGACCGCTTTCTTTGCCTCGCTTGTCGTGACTCATGTGGTTCATCCGTCTCTTGACTTAAAGGTACGGTTGGCCTTGGCGGTGGGTATCCTGTGAATATATCTCCACCCGTCAAAAACCGCCACAAACAGAAAGAACATCAAAATGTAGACAGACTTTGTCCGTATACAAATAAGAAATATCGCATAAACAGTATGTTATTGTCATATGTTTGACCATTGTTATGTAAACAAAAGCATAAAAAGTTACTTTTCTGGTGTTTGTTTATATCATGATGGTAAACATAAAGAGCGTTCTTTGTTGGTGAATTCCTGATATGGAACTAATAAAGAGCGTTTATGACATGTGTGTGTGATTAGCCAGTAGCATTGTGCTGTCTTCTGTAACACAATCAGGCTCTTGCTTAGGTAAAATATATCAGGTCTTTATGATAACATGCTGTTTACGCGATGGTCATGGTATATATATGAACGAAACTTTATACGTTTTAATGTTTTTCTGTTTACGGTGATTGGAACAGATATGAATATTTTCGACAACTAAGGCATCACGTGCCTTTAATGTTCTCGTCGACAACTCCCTTTGCCTAGCTTTTCGGGAATGCTGTTGTTTGTCAGTCTCTTGACGTAATGCTGTCGCCGATTGCTATCTTTGTCTCGTTTGCCTGTTGATCCGTGGATTCTCGTCGACAAAATTCAGCTTACCTGGAATGCAAACTGCTGATTCGTTGCTCTCGCTCCTCGGTAATTTCTATGTCCCGTGCATGTTGGAGTGAAGCCTATAGTCAGTCGATTATCTCTGTTGTCGCTTGATTCTTGGGCTCGCCTTGCTGGCACTTCTCTTGCCTTTTGAGAAGATTTTGATAAGCTTGTTTTCTTATAGGCGGAATTTCGACAGCATATCTAGATTGCATACAGAGCGTGCCACTAAGGCATTATAAGCTAAAATATAAAGAGCGCGTACTTGTCGATAGGTTGTGATCAATAGATCGAAATCAAAAAGACATTAAGTAATTAGCGGAATACCCCAAGGAAGCGTCCTAGGACCAATACTATTTTAATATATATAAACGATCTACCAGCGTCAGCAAAGTCAGAAACAATGATGTATGCAGATGACAAATATATTCAGAGAAATGATATCATATGACGACATGAAACTACTACAATAAGACATGGACTCTCTACAAAATTGGTCGGAGAATTTGCTTCTAAGCTTCCATCCAGAGAACTGTGAGACCATGAATGTGGGGGGGGCGGCTATGCACCAATATATACAATGACAACAAAAAGGTGATGAAACAAGAAAGGTATCTTGGTGTATTAATTGACGACCAACTGACATTCAATGAACATGTCAAAGAGAAAGCACAAAATGCTCAAGCTGTCATGGGTGCAATCAGAAGATCGTTCACACATTTGGATGCTGATATGCTGAATAAAATTATATAAGGGACTAGTAATACCTCACATGGCATATGCATAGCCAGCATGGAAGCCGTATCGAGAAAATAATAAAGATCTACTAGAGAAATCAATAAAGAGCCACCAAATTCACACCAAAATTTAAACATCTACCACACGAAGAAAGACTGGATGCACTAAAAGTACCGACACTACAATACAGAAGAGAGAGAGAGATATGACATGGTTGAATGTTTCAATATGTTCAACAAATATGACCCGGAAGTCACCAAAGTACCGGTACTACAAAGGAATACCGACTCCATAACGAGAGGACACAATAATTATTATAAAATATACAAGGATGGAGGGAACCCAGATCGATGTCAGAAAATACACATTCAGCAATAGAGTTGTAGACCCGTCAAACAATCTGCCAGAAGAAGTGGTATATATACATCGAGACGTTAAACCAATTAAAGAAACTTTGGATGTATACTGGCATGAACAAGACGTGAAGATGAATTACAAGGCAAAACTCGGACTGACAGGTTCACAAATGATTAGGGTCCTTGCCAAATTAAGACATAATACTGAGGAGTACGGTGAGGAAATCGACTACACGGTATATAGTGGCAGATGAATCCAGCGTCCACTAACAGCATAACGTTGCATACGGTATAAGATAGGTAAAAAATAAAGAGCGTTCCCGTAGTTTTTGTTCATTTGTGTTAGGTATAAACAGCGTTCGAGTCGTTGTTTTTCCGATAAGTTGAAGTTAAAGAGCGTTAATCGTATCATTCATGCTAGTGAATGCGGATCTGATGTCTAACGTCAAAAAGCGACGTCGGGTGGAGTCCGCACATAGCTCGTGTTACCCGGAGAGGCGAAATACATAGGCCTATCTGTACCAAATTTCATCGCAATCGGTGAAGAAATGTGTACGGCTATTTAATTAACATACATAGAGAGTCAGATAGAGACAGACACATTCGCATTTATATACAAAAAAACCATAGTCAGAAATGGTAACACCACCAAGATCATATTATTAGTCATAAATATAAATTATAATATAATTATAATATAAACTAGCTTTCAAATTTCATGTGGGAAATTTGCATACTTCCATATATCAAGTTTTCCCGTTTCCCGTGTTATGCATTACATTCTTCAAACTGTCTTCTTTATTACACTAGCTGATGGGCCCAACTTCGTCCGGGCTGTTTCCCATCTGATTTCCGGCGAAAGGCGCGATTTGACCTTGAATTGACTATTTTGAAAGTCAAGGTCAGATCAGGGTCATGATTTGACCCGGAGAAAACACCCCCCCGGAGAAAAGTACCCCTAGGTATCAAATTTCGTCGAAATCCGTCAGTTTTACCCGACTTGACCTTTAATTGACAATTTTGAAGGTCAAGGTCAGGTCGGAGTCATGATTTGACCCGTCCAAAACACTCCCCCGACAAAAGTACCCATAGGTATCAAATTTCGTCGAAATCCATCCGTTTTACCCGATTTGACATTTGATTGACCATATTGAAGGTCAATGTCACACCGGGGTCACGATTTGACCCGTTCAAAACACTCCCCGGACAAAAGTATTCCTAGGTATCAAATTTCGTCGAAATCCGTCCGTTTTACCCAAATTGACCTTGCATTGACTGTTTTAAAGGTCAATGTCAGGTCCGGGTCACGATTTGACCCGTCAAAAACACTCCCGGGACAAAGGTAGCCCTAGGTATCAAATTTCGTCGAAATCCGTCCGTTTTACCCGATTTGACCTTGAATTGACCATTTTGAAGGTCATGGTCACGATTTGATCCGTCCAAAACACTCCCCGGACACAAGTACCCCTAAGTATCAAATTACGTCGAAATCTATGAAAAGCCGAAAGGGACATGCTAGTTGCTAATTGCTAGTTATACGACGCACGACTTGACGCGGTTTTTAAAAGGTGTTTCAGGGTGTTTCAAACTAGGAGATAGTAGTATTCTGAGTTTCAAATGGTGATGAATTATAGTAGTTTATTCAAATTTTATGGCATAAATTGTTAATAAATTTTGCGCGAAATTCGAATTGTTGTCTTTTAAAAATAGAATCCAGTCAGAGAAAATATCAATAAAAGTCGCTTTATTTCAATTATTGACAGAAAGATATGGACCTGGAGATTGCAGCTGATATATATGGTAAGTTATTGCTTGTGAGAAATCGAGGAATATGTTTTTGATGCCATGATGGCAACTATAAAAACACTGAATTGTCTTGCGATTTTGTGTTTGTTTGGCCCTTGGCTTGGGATTCAATTTTTTTTCCCCCCAATTTTTAGTTTGCCTTTTTGGAATTTTGGGTAAAACTTACAACAACCTGCGCTGTCATTGCCTATATACAGCCCTCGAAATTAGTCCCACAGTAAATTTAACGGCTAAAAAAAGGGATGTTGGTAGCCTATTGCCCTGCAAATTGGAAATTCGGCAACCGAATCGAATCTTGAACAGTTGAATCGAATAGGGTGTCGGGCTGTCGGGTGTCAACATCAAATCTGAATCGAATCGGGTCAAGTACTGGATGGCGAAAAATCATAGCTGACAATCGAATATCATTCTAATTATTGATCTTATTTGTCATAAAAGCTGAGACGTTTTCGAATATGAAACAAAGAACCAATACAGCTAGGGTTCACAGTTTGGCGACTGACAACGTTCTCAACTTTATGTTAAACGAAAATCAAACTACATGTATATATCACTTAATATAAGACGTGACATGTACGTCATCTAAGCAGTAATCACATACCTTGACACTGATTATAAAATGAATAATTACTAATAAAGATACTAGTACAATACTCTAAGCTGTATCAAAAAACATATCGATGTACTGCACATGGCCTGCCGTATCAGTACCCGGATCTCTACTTGTGATAATGCGTTCCGATTGACGGAGTATGTAATATTCATGTGCGCTTTATCCCTGAATTTAATAAAAGATGGCATTACCTGGCTTGCTTGTCGATAGGAATGTATTCATGTGAGGGACCATCGTAACATGTTTATATAGGTGGATCGTTGGATATTAACAGTGTGGGTGATTAAAATGTATTATACACACATGTATGCAACTAGTATAGTTATGACACAAAACACACTTAATTGGCAAGTTAACACGAACTATATAAAATAAATTATATACTATATAGACCGTTGAGGTCTTGAATTTTGATTTGTATATAGTGATTATAGTCACTTATAAGTTATACACTACTAGTATATTGTACCCCAGCATTTCCAAAAAACACCAGTGCTACGTGTACTCACTGTACTGATATCCGCGAATATGGGGAGACGGATTGCGATTGGATGTAATCGCATAACTAGTCTAGATTAAACTCTAACTTTAACACATTATAAGCAGCACCAATCCTGATACAGTTGCATCCCTTTGATATGCTTCGCACTCTGGAATGCATAGCAGTGACTGATTCGCTTGTAGAGCTTGGCGCATTGCCTGTTAGACCCCCCAGATGTGAAAACACTGTACAATGCGGCAATTACCCTATCAATTGAGCTGGGCCATTCCACACAAAGTGGTCCACAAAACAAAAAAATTCAAATTGGACTCAGGGTCACAATTTATACTTTTTCTCCATAATGTTGATCCAATTTATCAGGAAAAAATATTTGTATGTGGAATGTACATGTGTATACCTTGCGCATCAGTGGTAAAATTTATGGCTACTATGGCCAAACAATTGATCCTATACATTTTGGACTGCTGATTCTGTCTAGGAAATAATGTTACGATTAACAAGCTGATTCACATGTCATTTTACAAACTACGACCACCTTATTCTGTAGGCATGCCTGTTACTTGGATATATGATGCATATCAAGAAAAAGATTTGTTATAATATTCACCTTTGGCTTGTAACACACGTGACAGAATTAACAGTATTTTTTATTTAGATCTGGAAATAATACACAATACCCAGATGCATGGTTTAATTTCTGTAACACACGTGACGTTGCGTGTGTTACAAAAATGACCACATGGCTTATAGTGATTGAAAACTTGGATCCAAGGCTTCTGAAAGCTGTTTCTAGATTAATTATGTAAATTTATGTTGCTAATATCAGTAAACAGACTAGATTCACACACTCATTTGGATACCGGTATGTTAATTAATTCCTGACATCTATGGGCCATTGGCTAAGCAGTAGAACCTGTTCTGAACTGAACACATCACAGGTGTCTGGCTTTTAACTCCACATACAGATTATCAACAGGAGATTCATAATATTGATCTCAAAACAGATCTGTAGAATCCTCTATGCCAAAACACATCTGAAACATGATCCTCTATTGGTCTGACTATTCGTGCATTCATAATCAAGCTGATTCTGGAACACGACACGGGTGTGCACCCACAACGTTCAATTTGAAGCTTTTAATACCCCTTAAGCTGGGCAAATGTGTTCACTTCAGTCATATACATGTACCATACATCAGATATATATCAGTAATATAGTCTCACATTTGAGTTGTTTAAGAAAACTTTACCAAAGTATTCTCTGCAGATAGCTTTGCTTAAACAGTTAAATAGATTGTGAACAAATACTTTCTATCTAAATGATGTTGTTCATCAATAATGGGCTTTGTTAAGTCTTGTAATGTCATGTTCCCTTGTACCTCTCTTGTTATGAATTGATATTAAATTTTGTTATGTTCTGCTGTAATATGCATAAAATTAAAATCATCTTTTGAAACAAAAGTGAAAACTAGTACATAAAATTGACAATTGGTTATGAACTGATTGAGAATAAGATACTGGTTTTGCACGCGTAACACACGTGACAGAGCGATGTAACACAGTGACAGTGAATATCCTATCAGGGCGAGTAATACATTCAACTCTCATTAAAAGTACTATTTGTACATTGAAGTAGAGTTTTTTTCTTATTTGAAAGAAGCGCCAATTATGTATCGAACAAGTAACTTCACAGACTTTTTGCATAAAAAACAGAGGTCCTTTTTTCTAATTTGTCCGCTGTAACACACGTGACAGTCATATACAAGCATGGTACAATAATACATTTACTACACATCCTTAAGGACCGATTGCATAGTTATGTTGGGGTCATTATCTCGACTATGCAGTGAATCATTTTATATTATATTGAATGCACGCCAAATACTGCTTGAAAATATCACCAAAATTTCGTGCAAAATGTAACTTACGTGACATGGAATGGCCCAGCTCCATATATAAACAGTTTAGTTGGTTGTCCCATAATCGGGAAAGAATAGGCCGATTTGAAAATATATGAATCGGAGAACCGATTCAGTATCGATCCCGATTCTGATCGCCAATGTCGACACCGAATCGAATCTTCGAAGCTTCGCAGGGCAACAAGCCAACATCGGTAGCCAAGAGATAGTGTACTGGTCTCTCATGCTAGCAGACCGGGGATTGCAACCTGGTCAGGGTATTCTGACAAAAATCAGAACTCGGTCAGATACCAAGTTTGTCAGGCTGAAAAGTCACATTCGAGATCACTGAATAAAGATCTGAATGCAAAATACACTCCCCCATTACAACATTTGTCCAGACCTGTATGTTGTCATGTGTGCAGTATGCTGACGATCGGGTGCGGACATTAATGGCTGACCCGTGTATACTCCTCAATGTGTGTAGGTTAAAGAACGCTACTGGAGTCACCACATGGTTATAAAGTTACTCAGCCATGGTAGCATGTGGACCAGTGCATCTATTAAACCAGAGTTGGTTCCTGCACTGAAATATAGGCCTAGATCTACAGATACATGTACCACTGATCAAAGTATAAGTACCCGATCTGGCTGAAACAGACCGATCGGTCTTTCATTGCCATTGGGATAACTTAAGGGGAGTTTGAACTCTATAAATTATATAATTTTCTTTCAACCAATACTTTATAATAAAAATTAATTCTGATTTCTTTTGAAAGACACAGAATAATTATAAACATGTACAATTCTTCTAACAAACAAAAATTCAATATTCAATAAATTCCCGCTCTTACAACAGTGATATATATTCCTCCGTTTTTCTGTCCATCCATACCGGCAGATATCTCAAACACCAGTTGTCAATCTCAATTAAATTTGGTATGGTTGTTCACTACTATGAGGGCAATCAACGGGTGTTCAATCGTATTTTTTCCCCGGATTTTTCGTTCTAGAGTTATTCATCTTCGCTTTATCTGGAATATTTTTTTTTGTCCATCCGAGGCTCCGAGCAGATATCTCCACCACCGTTTGACGAATCTCAATGAAATTTGGTATGGATGATGTTCACTACTATGACTCGTATGAGGGCATTCAAATGAGTGTTCAAATGTTTTTTTCTCTCCATATTTTCCATTCAAGAGTTATTAATCTAAAAGTTGTTTATCTGGAAATGTAACTTGTTTGTCTGTCCGAGCAGATATCTCCACCACAAGTTTACGAATCTCAATGAAATATGGTTTGGATGTTCACTACTATGAGGGCAATCAATTGAGTGCTCAATCTTTATTGAGTGTTCAATCGTCTTATTATGGTTTTCCGTTCTAGAGTTAATCATCTTTGCAGATTTTGTCCATATCTCCACCACCGGTTTACGGATATCAATTAAATTTAATTGGTATGGATGTTCACTATTATGATGGCAATTACTTATAAAAACAACCGCTCAGAGTTGAATGTAGACCAGATATTTAAACTTATAAAGATCCCCAGTCTATACCAGAGCCAACAAATTAATAGCTCAGCATCAATTACTTAGTATGTCAAATCTACTGCCAGTTTGGTTGGTATCGCTTTCTGCGTTCTGAGGTAAAAATTTATGTATTTGTTCACTTATGGACTAAAAATCCGTCCGATGTTCGGAATAGATAGGTTCCAGTTTACAGAGGTAATTTTTAGTGAGAATGCACTTCCAAGGGTGAATTTGGGACCTGACAATTAGTTCGGTGTGGAGAGGGATTTGATTTATAGAAGGTCTGTTTGTCACAACAATTTTATCTTGTGGGCATGTCCTTTATAATTGTCCAGTATGGATCTGAATAACCTCTACCGGTATAATTCTTGTCAGATTTGCATTATAAACATCTACGGCACAGCTATTGATGAACAGAATAAAACAGATAGCCCATGATAGCCACATTTTACTGCTAAAGACTAGAACATGTTCTCAACTCCTACAAGGTCTTCAAACAAGCAGGTATGTTTATAATAAAAAAATATATGTACTTAATTCAGATTGTTTGGCTTCGGCAATCCACTACGGCATCCCTTTATCGTGGCCAGTTTGCTTCAGCAAATGGCTTCGGCATTGCTGATACCCATTGCAAATTATGAGGACTGAATATCATTAAATTTCAAGCCAATCAAGGCAGAAAAGAAAACCATAAAAAATATCTTAAAAAAACATTATTTTAAAACCACACATTCAATTTTCTTTGGTCTTATACCCCCATGACCAAAGTAAATGGTGGGTATACTGGATTACATGCATCCAATCCTCCGTCTGTCCCTTTCCATCCGGTCAGATATCTCAACTACTCAACTACAAATTTGGTATGGATGTTCACCACTCTGAGGACATTCTGGATGAGTGTTCAAAAAGTTTTGTTCAGGTTTTCTGTTCTACTGTTATTCATCTTTGTTCATATGGAAATGTTGATGTTTTGTCCTCTTTTTGTATCTCAGCCATGGGTTATAGGTATACCCACACTAGGCGATATTCCACGTGGGGGTTTGTGCCGGGCGACTGACCTGGTCTTGTTTTAAATTTATAGTTCATAAATCCTATGTTTCAATTTAGCACTGTGGGGAATGTCAGTGCCTGTGGTGAACCCTCTTGGTTAAAACAAACCTAAGTCAACTATATATTAGTCATATAGGGATGCAGGACGATTCATATATGTCCCAACGTTCATATTATATTTCCAGAAACCAGATATTTATACTCCTACCCATTCTCTATGAAGGGCCCTTAACATGGTGAACCCCAAATTGGAGCCTGTGCGGTGAAACCCTAAGTCAACTATATATTAGTCAGGTACGGATGCAGGACGGTCCAGATATGTCCCAAAGTTCATATTATATTTCCAGAATCCAGATATTTAGATTCCTACCCATTCTCTATGATCAGCCCTTAACATGGTGAACCCCAAATTGGAGCCCGTGCGGTGAAAACCTAAATCAACTATATATTAGTCATATAGGGATGCAGGACGATTCATATATGTCCCAACGTTCATATTATACCGCAAGAATCCAGATATTTAGACTTCTACACATTCCCTATGATGGGCCCTTAACATGGTGAACCCCAAATTGGAGCCCGTGCGGCGAAGCTTAGTCAACTATATATTAGTCATATTGGGATGCAGGACGATTCATATATGTCCCAACGTTCATATTATATCGCAAGAATCCAGATATTTGGACTCCTACGCATTCTCTATGATGGGCCCTTAACATGGTGAACCCCAAATTGGAGCCCGTGCGGTGAAACCCTATGTCAACTATATATTAGTCATGTATGGAAGCAGGACGATTCATATATGTCCCAACGTTCATATTATACCGCAAGAATCAAGATATATAGACTCCTACGCATTTTCTATGATGGGACCTTAACATGGTGAACCCCAAATCGGAGCCCGTGCGGTGAAAACCTAAGTCAACTATATATTAGTCATGTACGCATGCAGGACGGTCCAGATATGTCCCAACGTTCATATTATATTTCTATAATCCAGATATTTTGACTCCTACCCATTCTCTATGATGGGCCCTTAACATGGTGAACCCCAAATTGGATCCCGTGCAGAGAAACCCTAAGTCAACTATATATTAGTCATGTACGGATGCAGGACGATTCATATATGTCCCAACGTTCATATTATATCGCAAGAATCCAGATATTTATACTCCTACCCATTCTCTATGAAGGGCCCTTAACATGGTGAACCCCAAATTGGAGCCCGTGCGGTGAAACCCTAAGTCAACTATATATTAGTCATGTACGGATGCAGGACGATTCATATATGTCCCAACGTTCATATTATATCCCAAGAATCCAGATATTTAGACTCCAACGCATTTGCTATGATGGGCCCTTAACATGGTGAATCCCAAATCGGAGCCCGTGCGGTGAAATCCTAAATCAACTATATATTAGTCATATACGGATGTAGGACGATTCATATATGTCCCAACGTTCATATTATATCGCAAGAATCCTGATATTTAGACTCCTATTCATTCTCTATTATGGGCCCTTAACATGGTGAACCCCAAATTGGAGCCCGTGCGGTGAAACCCTAAGTCAACTATATATTAGTCATGTACGGATGCAGGACGATTCATATATGTCCCAACGTTCATATTATATTCCAAGAATCCAGATATTTAGACTCCTACCCATTCTCTATGATGGACCCTTCACATGGTGAACCCCAAATCGGAGCACGTGCGGTGAAAACCTAAGTCAACTATATATTACTCATATAGGGATGCAGGACGATTCATATATGTCCCAACGTTCATATTATATTTCCAGAATCCAGATATTTATACTCCTACCCATTCTCTATGAAGGGCCCTTAACATGGTGAACCCCAAATTGGAGCCTGTGCGGTGAAACCCTAAGTCAACTATATATTAGTCATGTACGGATGCAGGACGATTCATATATGTCCCAACGTTCATATTATATTCCAAGAATCCAGATATTTAGACTCCTACCCATTCTCTATAATGGACCCTTCACATGGTGAACCCCAAATCGGAGCCCGTGCGGTGAAAACCTAAGTCAACTATATATTAGTCATATAGGGATGCAGGACGATTCATATATGTCCCAACGTTCATATTATACCGCAAGAATCCAGATATTTAGACTCCTACCCATTCCCTATGATGGGCCCTTAACATGGTGAACCACAAATTGGAGCCCGTGCGGCGAATCTTAGTCAACTATATATTAGTCATATAGGGATGCAGGACGATTCATATATGTCCCAACGTTCATATTATATCGCAAGAATCCAGATATTTATACTCCTACCCATTCTCTATGAAGGGCCCTTAACATGGTGAACCCCAAATTGGAGCCCGTGCGGTGAAACCCTAAGTCAACTATATATTAGTCATATAGGATTGCAGGACGATTCATATATATCCCAACGTTCATATTATATTTCCAGAATCCAGAAATTTTGACTCCTACCCATTTTCTATGATGGGCCCTTAACATGGTGAACCGCAAATTGGAGTCCGTGCGGTGAGACCCTAAGTTAACTATATATTAGTCATGTACTGATGCAGGACGGTTCATATATGTCCCAACGTTCATATTATATCCCAAGAATAAAAATATTTAGACTCCTACGCATTTGCTACGATGGACCCTTAACATGGTGAACCCCAAATCGGAGCCCGTGCGGTGAAAACCTAAGTCAACTATATATTAGTCATGTACGGATGCAGGACGATTCATATTTGTCCCAACGTTCATATTATGTCCCAAGAATCCAGATATTTAGACTCCTACCCATTATCTATGATGGGCCCTTAACATGGTGAACCCCAAATCGGAGCCTGTGCGGTGAAATCCTAAATCAACTATATATTAGTCATATAGGGATGCAGGACGATTCATATATGTCCCAACGTTCATATTATATTTCCAGAATCCAGATATTTTGACTCCTACCCATTCTCTATGATGGGCCCTTAACATGGTGAACCCCAAATTGGAGCCCGTCTGGTGAAACCCTAAGTCAACTATATATTAGTCATGTACTGATGCAGGACGATTCAGATATGTCCCAACATTCACATTATATCCCAAGAATCAATATATTTGGACTCCTACGCATTCTCTATGATGGGCCCTTAACATGGTGAACCCCAAATTGGAGCCCGTGCGGTGAAACCCTAAGTCAACTATATATTAGTCATGTATGGAAGCAGGACGATTCATATATGTCCCAACGTTCATATTATATCCCAAGAATCCAGATATTTAGACTCCTACGCATTTTCTATGATGGGACCTTAATATGGTGAACCCCAAATCGGAGCCCGTGCGGTGAAAACCTAAGTCAACTATATATTAGTCATGTACGCATGCAGGACGGTCCAGATATGTCCCAACGTTCATATTATATTTCCAGAATCCAGATATTTTGACTCCTACCCATTCTCTATGATGGGCCCTTAACATGGTGAACCCCAAATTGGATCCCGTGCA
Source organism: Siphonodentalium dalli (assembly GCA_032622095.1). Classification (NCBI taxonomy): domain Eukaryota; kingdom Metazoa; phylum Mollusca; class Scaphopoda; order Gadilida; family Siphonodentaliidae; genus Siphonodentalium; species Siphonodentalium dalli. The sequence goes on from CP136062.1 coordinate 106,298,461, forward strand.
GTGAAACCCTAAGTCAACTATATATTAGTCATGTACGGATGCAGGACGATTCATATATGTCCCAACGTTCATATTATATCGCAAGAATCCAGATATTTATACTCCTACCCATTCTCTATGAAGGGCCCTTAACATGGTGAACCCCAAATTGGAGCCCGTGCGGTGAAACTCTAAGTCAACTATATATTAGTCATGTACGGATGCAGGACGATTCATATATGTCCCAACGTTCATATTATATCCCAAGAATCCAGATATTTAGACTCCAACGCATTTACTATGATGGGCTCTTAACATGGTGAATCCCAAATCGGAGCCCGTGCGGTGAAATCCTAAATCAACTATATATTAGTCATATAGGGATGCAGGACGATTCATATATGTCCCAACGTTCATATTATATTCCAAGAATCTAGATATTTAGACTCCTACCCATTCTCTATGATGGGCCCTTAACATGGTGAACCCCAAATCGGAGCCCGTGCGGTGAAAACCTAAGTCTACTATATATTAGTCATATAGGGATGCAGGACGATTCATATATGTCCCAACGTTCATATTATATTTCCAGAATCCAGATATTTATACTCCTACCCATTCCCTATGAAGGGCCCTTAACATGGTGAACCCCAAATTGGAGCCCGTGCGGTGAAACCCTAAGTCAACTATATATTAGTCATGTACGGATGCAGGACGGTCCAGATATGTCCCAAAGTTCATATTATATTTCCAGAATCCAGATATTTAGATTCCTACCCATTCTCTATGATCAGCCCTTAACATGGTGAACCCCAAATTGGAGCCCGTGCGGTGAAAACCTAAATCAACTATATATTAGTCATATAGGGATGCAGGACGATTCATATATGTCCCAACGTTCATATTATACCGCAATAATCCAGATATTTAGACTCCTACCCATTCCCTATGATGGGCCCTTAACATGGTGAACCCCAAATTGGAGCCCGTGTGGCGAATCTTAGTCAACTATATATTAGTCATATAGGGATGCAGGACGATTCATATATGTCCCAACGTTCATATTATATCGCAAGAATCCAGATATTTATACTCCTACCCATTCTCTATGAAGGGCCCTTAACATGGTGAACCCCAAATTGGAGCCCGTGCGGTGAAACCCTAAGTCAACTATATATTAGTCATATAGGGATGCAGGACGATTCATATATGTCCCAACGTTCATATTATATTTCCAGAATCCAGATATTTATACTCCTACCCATTCTCTATGAAGGGCCCTTAACATGGTGAACCCCAAATTGGAGCCCGTCTGGTGAAACCCTAAGTCAACTATATATTAGTCATATAGGGATGCAGGACGATTCATATATGTCCCAACGTTCATATAATATTTCCAGAATCCTGAAATTTTGACTCCTACCCATTCTCTATGATGGGCCCTTAACATGGTGAACCCCAAATTGGAGCCCGTGCGGTGAGACCCTAAGTCAACTATATATTAGTCATGTACTGATGCAGGACGATTCATATATGTCCCAACGTTCATATTATATCCCAAGAATCAAGATATTTAGACTCCTACGCATTTGCTATGATGGACCCTTAACATGGTGAACCCCAAATCGGAGCCCGTGCGGTGAAAACCTAAGTCAACTATATATTAGTCATGTACGGATGCAGGACGATTCATATTTGTCCCAACGTTCATATTATGTCCCAAGAATCCAGATATTTAGACTCCTACCCATTCTCTATGATGGGCCCTTAACATGGTGAACCCCAAATCGGAGCCCGTGCGGTGAAACCCTAAGTCAACTATATATTAGTCATGTACGGATGCAGGACGATTCATATATGTCCCAACGTTCATATTATATTCCAAGAATCCAGATATTTAGACTCCTACCCATTCTCTATGATGGGCCCTTAACATGGTGAACCCCAAATCGGAGCCCGTGCGGTGAAAACCTAAGTCAACTATATATTAGTCATATAGGGATGCAGGACGATTCATATATGTCCCAATGTTCATATTATATTTCCAGAATCCAGATATTTATACTCCTACCCATTCTCTATGAAGGGCCCTTAACATGGTGAACCCCAAATTGGAGTCCGTGCGGTGAGACCCTAAGTTAACTATATATTAGTCATGTACTGATGCAGGACGGTTCATATATGTCCCAACGTTCATATTATATCCCAAGAATAAAAATATTTAGACTCCTACGCATTTGCTACGATGGACCCTTAACATGGTGAACCCCAAATCGGAGCCCGTGCGGTGAAAACCTAAGTCAACTATATATTAGTCATGTACGGATGCAGGACGATTCATATTTGTCCCAACGTTCATATTATGTCCCAAGAATCCAGATATTTAGACTCCTACCCATTATCTATGATGGGCCCTTAACATGGTGAACCCCAAATCGGAGCCTGTGCGGTGAAATCCTAAATCAACTATATATTAGTCATATAGGGATGCAGGACGATTCATATATGTCCCAACGTTCATATTATATTTCCAGAATCCAGATATTTTGACTCCTACCCATTCTCTATGATGGGCCCTTAACATGGTGAACCCCAAATTGGAGCCCGTCTGGTGAAACCCTAAGTCAACTATATATTAGTCATGTACTGATGCAGGACGATTCAGATATGTCCCAACATTCGTATTATATCCCAAGAATCAATATATTTGGACTCCTACGCATTCTCTATGATGGGCCCTTAACATGGTGAACCCCAAATTGGAGCCCGTGCGGTGAAACCCTAAGTCAACTATATATTAGTCATGTATGGAAGCAGGACGATTCATATATGTCCCAACGTTCATATTATATCCCAAGAATCCAGATATTTAGACTCCTACGCATTTTCTATGATGGGACCTTAACATGGTGAACCCCAAATCGGAGCCCGTGCGGTGAAAACCTAAGTCAACTACATATTAGTCATGTACGCATGCAGGACGGTCCAGATATGTCCCAACGTTCATATTATATTTCCAGAATCCAGATATTTTGACTCCTACCCATTCTCTATGATGGGCCCTTAACATGGTGAACCCCAAATTGGATCCCGTGCAGTGAAACCCTAAGTCAACTATATATTAGTCATGTACGGATGCAGGACGATTCATATATGTCCCAACGTTCATATTATATCGCAAGAATCCAGATATTTATACTCCTACCCATTCTCTATGAAGGGCCCTTAACATGGTGAACCCCAAATTGGAGCCCGTGCGGTGAAACCCTAAGTCAACTATATATTAGTCATGTACGGATGCAGGACGATTCATATATGTCCCAACGTTCATATTATATCCCAAGAATCCAGATATTTAGACTCCAACGCATTTACTATGATGGGCCCTTAACATGGTGAATCCCAAATCGGAGCCCGTGCGGTGAAATCCTAAATCAACTATATATTAGTCATATAGGGATGCAGGACGATTCATATATGTCCCAACGTTCATATTATATCGCAAGAATCCTGATATTTAGACTCCTACCCATTCTCTATTATGGGCCCTTAACATGGTGAACCCCAAATTGGAGCCCGTGCGGTGAAACCCTAAGTCAACTATATATTAGTCATGTACGGATGCAGGACGATTCATATATGTCCCAACGTTCATATTATATTCCAAGAATCTAGATATTTAGACTCCTACCCATTCTCTATGATGGGCCCTTAACATGGTGAACCCCAAATCGGAGCCCGTGCGGTGAAAACCTAAGTCTACTATATATTAGTCATATAGGGATGCAGGACGATTCATATATGTCCCAACGTTCATATTATATTCCCAGAATCCAGATATTTATACTCCTACCCATTCCCTATGAAGGGCCCTTAACATGGTGAACCCCAAATTGGAGCCCGTGCGGTGAAACCCTAAGTCAACTATATATTAGTCATGTACGGATGCAGGACGGTCCAGATATGTCCCAAAGTTCATATTATATTTCCAGAATCCAGATATTTAGATTCCTACCCATTCTCTATGATCAGCCCTTAACATGGTGAACCCCAAATTGGAGCCCGTGCGGTGAAAACCTAAATCAACTATATATTTGTCATATAGGGATGCAGGACGATTCATATATGTCCCAACGTTCATATTATACCGCAAGAATCCAGATATTTAGACTCCTACCCATTCCCTATGATGGGCCCTTAACATGGTGAACCCCAAATTGGAGCCCGTGCGGCGAATCTTAGTCAACTATATATTAGTCATATAGGGATGCAGGACGATTCATATATGTCCCAACGTTCATATTATATCGCAAGAATCCAGATATTTATACTCCTACCCATTCTCTATGAAGGGCCCTTAACATGGTGAACCCCAAATTGGAGCCCGTGCGGTGAAACCCTAAGTCAACTATATATTAGTCATATAGGGATGCAGGACGATTCATATATGTCCCAACGTTCATATTATATTTCCAGAATCCAGATATTTATACTCCTACCCATTCTCTATGAAGGGCCCTTAACATGGTGAACCCCAAATTGGAGCCCGTCTGGTGAAACCCTAAGTCAACTATATATTAGTCATATAGGGATGCAGGACGATTCATATATGTCCCAACGTTCATATAATATTTCCAGAATCCTGAAATTTTGACTCCTACCCATTCTCTATGATGGGCCCTTAACATGGTGAACCCCAAATTGGAGCCCGTGCGGTGAGACCCTAAGTCAACTATATATTAGTCATGTACTGATGCAGGACGATTCATATATGTCCCAACGTTCATATTATATCCCAAGAATCAAGATATTTAGACTCCTACGCATTTGCTATGATGGACCCTTAACATGGTGAACCCCAAATCGGAGCCCGTGCGGTGAAAACCTAAGTCAACTATATATTAGTCATGTACGGATGCAGGACGATTCATATTTGTCCCAACGTTCATATTATGTCCCAAGAATCCAGATATTTAGACTCCTACCCATTCTCTATGATGGGCCCTTAACATGGTGAACCCCAAATCGGAGCCCGTGCGGTGAAACCCTAAGTCAACTATATATTAGACATGTACGGATGCAGGACGATTCATATATGTCCCAACGTTCATATTATATTCCAAGAATCCAGATATTTAGACTCCTACCCATTCTCTATGATGGGCCCTTAACATGGTGAACCCCAAATCGGAGCCCGTGCGGTGAAAACCTAAGTCAACTATATATTAGTCATATAGGGATGCAGGACGATTCATATATGTCCCAACGTTCATATTATATTTCCAGAATCCAGATATTTATACTCCTACCCATTCTCTATGAAGGGCCCTTAACATGGTGAACCCCAAATTGGAGCCTGTGCGGTGAAACCCTAAGTCAACTATATATTAGTCATGTACGGATGCAGGACGGTCCAGATATGTCCCAAAGTTCATATTATATTTCCAGAATCCAGATATTTAGATTCCTACCCATTCTCTATGATCAGCCCTTAACATGGTGAACCCCAAATTGGAGCCCGTGCGGTGAAAACCTAAATCAACTATATATTAGTCATATAGGGATGCAGGACGATTCATATATGTCCCAACGTTCATATTATACCGCAAGAATCCAGATATTTAGACTCCTACCCATTCCCTATGATGGGCCCTTAACATGGTGAACCCCAAGTTGGAGCCCGTGCGGCGAATCTTAGTCAACTATATATTAGTCATATAGGGATGCAGGACGATTCATATATGTCCCAACGTTCATATTATATCGCAAGAATCCAGATATTTATACTCCTACCCATTCTCTATGAAGGGCCCTTAACATGGTGAACCCCAAATTGGAGCCCGTGCGGTGAAACCCTAAGTCAACTATATATTAGTCATATAGGGATGCAGGACGATTCATATATGTCCCAACGTTCATATTATATTTCCAGAATCCAGATATTTATACTCCTACCCATTCTCTATGAAGGGCCCTTAACATGGTGAACCCCAAATTGGAGCCCGTCTGGTGAAACCCTAAGTCAACTATATATTAGTCATATAGGGATGCAGGATGATTCATATATGTCCCAACGTTCATATAATATTTCCAGAACCTGAAATTTTGACTCCTACCCATTCTCTATGATGGGCCCTTAACATGGTGAACCCCAAATTGGAGCCCGTGCGGTGAGACCCTAAGTCAACTATATATTAGTCATGTACTGATGCAGGACGATTCATATATGTCCCAACGTTCATATTATATCTCAAGAATCAAGATATTTAGATGCAGGACGATTCATATATGTCCCAACGTTCATATTATATCCCAAGAATCAAGATATTTAGACTCCTACGCATTTGCTATGATGGACCCTTAACATGGTGAACCCCAAATCGGAGCCCGTGCGGTGAAAACCTAAGTCAACTATATATTAGTCATGTACGGATGCAGGACGATTCATATTTGTCCCAACGTTCATATTATGTCCCAAGAATCCAGATATTTAGACTCCTACCCATTCCCTATGATGGGCCCTTAACATGGTGAACCCCAAGTTGGAGCCCGTGCGGCGAATCTTAGTCAACTATATATTAGTCATATAGGGATGCAGGACGATTCATATATGTCCCAACGTTCATATTATATCGCAAGAATCCAGATATTTATACTCCTACCCATTCTCTATGAAGGGCCCTTAACATGGTGAACCCCAAATTGGAGCCCGTGCGGTGAAACCCTAAGTCAACTATATATTAGTCATATAGGGATGCAGGACGATTCATATATGTCCCAACGTTCATATTATATTTCCAGAATCCAGATATTTATACTCCTACCCATTCTCTATGAAGGGCCCTTAACATGGTGAACCCCAAATTGGAGCCCGTCTGGTGAAACCCTAAGTCAACTATATATTAGTCATATAGGGATGCAGGACGATTCATATATGTCCCAACGTTCATATAATATTTCCAGAATCCTGAAATTTTGACTCCTACCCATTCTCTATGATGGGCCCTTAACATGGTGAACCCCAAATTGGAGCCCGTGCGGTGAGACCCTAAGTCAACTATATATTAGTCATGTACTGATACAGGACGATTCATATATGTCCCAACGTTCATATTATATCCCAAGAATCAAGATATTTAGACTCCTACGCATTTGCTATGATGGACCCTTAACATGGTGAACCCCAAATCGGAGCCCGTGCGGTGAAAACCTAAGTCAACTATATATTAGTCATGTACGGATGCAGGACGATTCATATTGTCCCAACGTTCATATTATGTCCCAAGAATCCAGATATTTAGACTCCTACCCATTCTCTATGATGGGCCCTTAACATGGTGAACCCCAAATCGGAGCCCGTGCGGTGAAATCCTAAATCAACTATATATTAGTCATATAGGGATGCAGGACGATTCATATATGTCCCAACGTTCATATTATATTTCCAGAATCCAGATATTTTGACTCCTACCCATTCCATGTGAGCGGCAGAGACCCAAAAAAATCGATTTAATATACCCACCGTACTTAAGGACAAATTTGGTATCTTTTGAAAGGTGAGGTTGTAGGCTAATTGATATGACCTACTATCGGATCTGAAAGTGGTGCGGTTGTCATGGAAACGGGTCCCCAAAAGTATTGTCACATATCGACGGTATAAATGCCATCGATCGAATAATGGAAGGCTGCATTTTTCAACATTCATTTTCATTTTAAGTCAATTCTGGTTTAATGGTATAAGGGTGATATGTGAAATCAGCTGAACGTTCCTATTGGAGATATGAGTCCGTATGGTGGTTGGAACGCCGTTTTTGGGTAATTTTAGGGTTTTTTAGTGAGAAAATTGTGATTTTTGGAATCGCAGTGCTGGTTGAGAACAACACACTATCAAATGGACTGTGATATGTCATTTTGAAGATCTTGATGTGGCCTACCCGATTGGATGGCTTATATTGTTGGGCGTTGATTTGGTTGTCATTGAAACGACTCTAATATTTCGAAATAAATGTTTGTATATTTCTTGAAATTTCATGAAAAGTTTATCGATACAAACCGACAATGTACTACAACAATAGTATTGAACTTTATAACATTCCCTAGAATGTTCTAGATTACATCTACTTTAGGAATAAAGGATCATTCTGATTTTAAAGACCAATGTTGGTATTTTTTTTATGTTATTTTGAATAAAAGTTCCATTTTCTGTATAAAATTAGTGAAAGTTTAATTCTTCAGCAAAATTGAACGAGGTGATCAAAATATGTTAATATTCTGTTATTTGCAATTTAGTGATGCTAATTGGATTAGAACATTGGTGTTTATAATTGAAATGCCAATGGCGATATCAGAATTATGTACCATAAGTTGATGACAATGATGGACTACCAATGTGTTCATGTACAACAAATACGCGGCGGATTAAATGTGGTCATGGGATTTTGACTGCGAGAAACATTCAACAAATTGCAAGAACCCTGAATGAGTTTGCTGGATTTTTATCGCGGTCAAAATCCCATGACCACGTTGAATCAAGCATTTATTATTTATATTTATATACTTAAATTCATTATGAACTAGGATTGTTTGGCTACCCCCCTATTTTTTAAACTTCAAATTAAGTTTTGGAACGGTAAACCCACTCCTGGTGGGGGCTGTTAATGTCCCGTTATTTTGCTGGTTAAATTGTGGGACTCCGTTGACGTAGAGCGGAATGAAGCTTGTTTATTTAAAAAAAATGGACCAATAGGAACCTCAGCATATACGTAGAATGGTTTTATCTCAGTCATAACACCATTTATGCTCAACGCATTTTAATTGCAAATTAAAATCAATAATACTGCAAATTAGTGACACCACGGTTCGTGATTGTTACGCATTAAGGTTGGGGTTTATAAAAGGAGAGTTTTCAAGAATTGTCAGGGTATAGATGCACGGTCAGTACTTCACATTTTTTATTTCGAATATTTTCTTATCTAATTCGATGATCAAGGTGGACATATATACACCGTTCAGGCGATATCAGAATATTAGCGTTCTTTCATTGCTACGTTTCAAACGTCAAATGTCCCAGTTTTAGTTTTTGTATTGTTTTATTCCATCGCGATACTGAGTCTATTTAACGTTTAGTTATGACAAACGTACACAATATAATTGATGGTATTTGTTAAAAGTAACCACTACTGGTCATTAGATAAACGATCGCACATGTTATGCAATAAATTATTCGAAATACATCTATAATCCATATTAATCGATAGAAGCGTTTAATGGCAGGGATCTTCGATTCACATGTATTATATCACACCCAGGAATAAATATAAAACTTGTTACAGGAAGAGATAGACCTTCTGTAAAGGATAATGTTCGAAGCAGAGGGAATTCGGTAAAAGAATAGACGAGGGCTTGTCCGAGTCTATTCTTTACCGAATTCCCGACGCTGAGAATATTATCTGACTTAAAACCCACTCATTGAATTGTCGTTAGAGCCAACTATCAATTGTGTCTGGCCCAAAGCTCTGCCTTGATTACCTGAGTACACGCCCACAGTTCAGCACGGACAGTTTGTGATGTCCACGATGAAAAGCAACACATTTCAATTATTATTTAATTCGAATTAGGACTCGCCAGTTGAGGGATGTTTCTTCCAAAGTTTGTCGTTGCGCTTTGGATTCGGACAGTGTATGTGAGCAATATCTTACTATATTTCTTTCTTGATTTAAAGATGCCCCATCTAATTCGACATCAAATGCGTTAACATTCCATAATAATTTATCAGGCTCCCGTACCCCCGTATATATCATTTCCCATATGTTCAAACCCTGGGAGCCTTTTCTATTATCTTCTGATGGGTTGAAGATTGAACAAACCATGCAGGGAATATATTTCTGTGTTAATACTTGTTCCTTGAATATAAATTCCCAGCTCGAGGTTGCAAGATTTGTGTAGCTTTGTGAGCCAACATCAATGAAATTCCAACTTTCCAAGCGACGCATAGTACAATCGATTAATTAAATTAAAGTCCCCCAAACCATGCAAACTCGAGTTAGGACCTTTACCTGCTATAAAATACAATGTTATTACGGAACAGTTATAACCGAGCATTATGTTAACTGCATTTTTTTTCAATGTTATAAAACTTCCCTGTCAGAGCAACAGAAAGTTATCATGTTTTGAACTAGTGGAGTATGATATCTTGGCGAAGCCAGAGTAGATATGCATGACATGTCTATACACATGGGTATACGCTATTCTGTTTCAATTTGATACTGGAAATGTTATATTTTTTCTGTGCTTCCCCATTGTATTAAAAATAACAATGTGAGCACTTTCTCGTTCAATAAGTAACGTATAGTTAAAATCTGTGTTAAACGGTTTTGTGTTTATTTGACCGACTTAGGGACGTATTTAGATGTTATCTATATGTGTTTTAGCCTGTCTGCGGACTTTTCTAAATAGTCCAAAGAGCTGTTGGTGTTTTTGTATCAAAGTTTGAAGAAATTTAATTTTATTTTTTGGCGTGGCAATATAAAATCAAAATCGCTAAATATTTGTGAGTTTTAATTAGCTCAGCAAATTAAAGGTACTCAATCCGATTAAGCACCCCTAAATTACTATTTCTGTGACTTCAGGGGTAAACAAAATATTTGATTCGAGTCGAGGAACCCATCCATCAAAGCTCAGAGTTATTAGATATTAATTTTTAAAGTTTGCAATTATTGCCCCTAAGTTTGTAATTTTCTCGAGATGTATAATTTTCACAGAAACACTTATTCAAACAGGCGAAGCTGGATAACTCTAAAATCAAGTGTATTAATAACGCAATGAGACCATCCTTTTGACGGCGTGTTTCTGGGCCAGAAACAATAGAAATAACAAAACATCAAAAAACAATCTGATCACTATGAGCGTTGATAGATATGTTACTCGTCTCGAATCAATTATTTTTTATCCCCGAAGCCAAAGAAATAGTAATGTATAAGGGCCTGATCTGATTGAGTACCTTTAAGTGTTCCGATATTTAATGCAGCTTGCCGACACGCTATATTGACTCAACTTACATGATTGGGGGAGGAGCCACTCTATGACGTCCCTCAGCCGATTTAATCCCTCGTGTATTCGTAAAAAATAATGCCGGGCATTCTTAAAAAATAATGCCCACGGGCATTCTTAAAAAAGAATGACTGTTGGCGTTAAAATAATGCTCATGCGATCAAAACGCTTGAGCGTTCTGCCAGATAAGAGCCCTGTCCGGACAAAGGGATAACACGCCGGTGGGTTTTAATTAACGGTTACGACCTCATATGAGCCTCAGCGGAGATGATATTAAGCTATGACATGTTGCCATATGGGACGGTGGGGTGAAAAATTTCCTTCCCGACACCCTTCGGAAAGAAGCTTCGAAAAATGTAAAACTTAAATAAATAAACTTGTCCTGATCTAACTAAAGCCTGGATCATCATGTGTATGGAAAAAGAGCGAGCAACTGTCTCAAACATTAATGTGACTACCAATGCCTCAGTGCATCAAGCCAATCAGTGCGACTGCTCAGGCGCACAAACTGCTTGACAAATTGATGGGAATATTGCAGATTTGAATTCATATAGTACCCGTCTATCAGAAAGGGTGCGACTAATTTTTATATTTTAGTCATTTAAGGTCGTATCGACCCTTCTCGCCGGACCCATATACTCCAATGTTAGCGATGTTTTGGGTACGTTCTGTCAGCTTAGGCGCACAAAATACTTGATCAATTGAAGGGAATATTAGATACTTGAATTCATTTACTTGTTTGCAATGATTTGTGACACAATATTGAACGTTCAAATGGCAAAATCCTGAACACGAATGCTTGTAGCAATTTCCATCACTGGTCATCAACAATGTGCATCAACGTCTGCACATCATAAAATATCTGGAACACATCTAGACATTCCTATGAATTGTTGATGCTTGATTGCATAGCGTTTCACTTTTAGTGCATATTAATGGATTTCGGACAATGGCGTCATGACAGCAATCGAAACATATAATTGTCAGTTGATTAACTAACATGCACAATAACCAAGTGAGTCATTATTTGCTACTTTTTCGAAAAACGTAGAGAATTATGTTCGCGATATACGTAAAGAATCAACTTTTTACTAAATTTTGTTGCCAATTTGGAAGCAATCTTGAGTAATTTGTTCCATAAACACCGTAGTGTGGCACATTTAAGATAGTCCAAACAATAAACACCTTTTATACCAAAGATAGTTACATTTCACTTGAACAAAATGGTCCAAAACCTGAAAAGTTATTTTTTCCGATAGTTATGTCAAGTTTGGGAGAGATAAATCCAACGTTTCTTGTAATGTCAGTCATGACAATAGTAACAATTAACCATGATGCATCAATCATGTTAGTGTTCAATGAATAGAAGGCACAATAGCAAATTTTATACACCAACCACAAGTTGTAAGCGAAGGCAGGACACGCTGGGGCAATATCTACCATTTTCCATATTTTGGGCGGCCATTTTGACAAACATTTTGAGTCAATGTAACAATTTTGGTTCCAATGAGTTGGAATATTCATAGGTAATGATATGCTTCACTTGCATTGCACAAATCTGCTCATTTCTTGTTTAAAATAGTACTAGAATCACAATTTTTGGTGAAATTTCATACCGTGTTCTGTAAACTCCAATGTTTGAGGTACCGGAAGGGATTAGAACCCAAATACTTGCATTGGGACAGCCGTTAATTGATTTGGGACACTCATTGGATGTATTTGAATACTAGTGTGGTTGCTTTGGACACTCAGTCGATGGTATACGTGACTATTGGCTGTACATTATATTCGATATGAGAAGATTTAGTTAGAAATTAATTATACTACTTATTTTTGTTACTTTCGACCGCCATTTTCGCCGCCAGTTAGGGACAACGAATGGACAAATCATCGGTACCGTATATTGTTCACAGTTATAGAATTATGACTGGACATCATTTATGGTGGTGCAACTAGCTATTTATCCCAATAAATGTCGTCCCAATGGAAACTATTTGGTGAACTTTAGCAACAATTTCTCAATTACTTTCTACTACTTTCGGCAGCTTTCGTCACCATTGTGTCCACATTTTCGAAAGTGCAAGAAACCATAATTTCTGCTAAAAATGGGCACTAGTGGTTCATTTCTGACATCTAATTAGTATTCACTACACTGTTCTGTTCAATGCAGGATATTCTGGGCATTAAAATAATAATTTGTCTTCGAAATTGATTACATCTTTTTCGAATTTTAGGGACACGAAGGGCCAAATCCTCGTGATATGACTCATAATTATCATATATTTATTGAACATAGTATGTGTTAGCACAAATGACCATTTAACACATTATTTTTCTTATAAATGAAAACGATCCGGTGAAATTTGGCGAAAATTGGCCAAAAAGTACCACTTCCGGTCTCCCTTATGTCCGACTCTTTGGATTGTGAAAATCTAATTGTACACGGAATGACATGTCAGTCATGACAACTATAATAATCTGTATTTGTTACATGTTTCTGCCATATTAATAACTTAAATTTAAATGTCATTGAAGTGTCTATTCCATCAGAAATGGAACATGTTACAAAAAAGCCATAAATAGGACTTTTTTTCAATGTTCTCTAGAAAATGTTCCACAAAGCGGATTTAGGAGGATTTTGGATATGTTGTTCCCCAGATTCAGCCAGAAAGAAATACCCCAAAATAGCTTATTATCGATTTGTTATAGGTTCACTGCTTCAACAACCACACTACTTCGCTAACGCCGTTTTACACACACCTACAATCGAGATCGTATATGTATACATACGAACATGGATGTGGCGATATGGCGTTTGTACCCCCCCCCCATTTGGTAAACAACCATACTAATAGTAGGAAATTCCGACCCTCCCGCAGCCTTCAGTAGGAAATTTCAGAGTTTAAACTTGTCGAATTTGTTTTTAATTTTAATTCTTAATTTTTTTTTATTTTAATTTTTAATTGTAATTTTAATTTTTAATTTTAATTTTTAATTTTAATTTTTAATTTTGATTTTTAATTTTAATTTTTAATTTTAATTTTTAATTTTAATTTTTAACTTTCGAATAGACTGTAGTCCACATTTTGATTTGTTATGGGAAACATCAAAATACTTGTTAGGGTCCCAACTGGGAAATTCCGACCCAAAGGGGTGTGTTAGAATAAAATGTATTGTAGTTCATATGGTTTGGCCTGATTAGTCGAAACATGAGGATTAATTATGGTCCAATTTAAGAAACGAGTGGTGCATGGTGCAAACAATATCCATATAATTTCATTACTTATGAAATATGGGGATCCGAGAGGGGATGAACATTGGGAATCCATTGATGACTAGTGTGATGCGATCCGATTTTCTTACATGGGCACCCCCCCCCCCCCCATCCAGGATAACTTCGTCATGCCCCTGACGACGAATTTATATGGTGGGTCCGCTAGTATGTAGTTTCAGTAATGTTAAATAATTATGTGATATGTATCGCGCCTATTCGATCAGTCCATGGACGTATGTGCGCCGTTTTGGATTTCTGACCGAAAATGTTTTACATAACGAACCCACACTAACACTCCATCCTACAAACTGCGCAGTTTTATCTGTAGATGGTGTTGCACCCAAATACGACACATATACCTCAAAATGGTGACACCACCGGTGACCCGAGAAACATTTGATCCCTGACTTTATTCATTGCTTGAAATGAAAGCCCCATATACACCACAATCTCAATAATAAACTAACGCCGAAATATCACATATTGTTGTGTTGGCGTCTCTTGGCAGAATACATTATTCACCAAACAATGACTTTATATTAACGGTTGATGCTCTCACGCATATCATCTGAAATTATACAATGAACTGCATATCGTATTTATATGGAATGCAGTTGCACCTAGTTATTGTGACGCAAGTGTACATCCATAAGATTACATACCAGTTTATGATATCAGTCAACAATGTTGGTGCGCAGGGGATCTGTCAACACCATACGAAACTCACGGGAGCCACACTTCTTGGTAAACAGCTGACTATGACTATGACTATGATTATTTATTCATAACTCATTCATATGATATTTACAATTATATACACAGTGTAATAGTATAACATTATAATATTATAATAAATATGAAGATGGTGATGTTACGGGAAGCTGGTAAAATAAGCTGGTGTTTGGAGAACGGTGCCTGAGTGACGATGTCATTTGACACACAACGAGCACCGTCCTCCAGAAATATATATATACAAAAAAGTGGTTCTCCCAAAAAATCTCTGTTCGCACAGATTTAGGCTTCTGGCTAACTCAGTTTTCATATTCCCGATATCCGTGCGAACAATTTGATATATAATACGTCTTGGTGGTTGGCGACATGATTCAACTAGTAACAAAATAAGGCCCTTGTCTGGTCTCTGCTACTCCACTATGTAATTAATACTCCATCCGGTTTCAACAAGGTGTTTGAACCCTCACGTGGTGACATTACGTTGCCAACGTCATTACATCGTTAGCCCAGAATCCTTAAAAAAAAAAGTCTCACACATTCCATGCTGTCATTTCTGTGAATTCAAATAACATTACATGCTGATAGATTCCCCATAAACAAAACACTTAAATCACTTAAATCACACCAAAATGACGAGAAAAAAAATCAGAAAAACATTAAAAAGAGAAGCGAATGAAGTTTGAATGCACAGGGTAGTTTGGAAAATGAACCTGTCGTAACACAACACACATTTGGTCCTCATTCTAGTGGAACAGTATAACATGAACTGTATTTTATTGTGATAGCGGCTACAATTATTGCTACTTTCACGGAAGTCGGGTCACCGTTTCCATGGTTACCGCACCACTTTCAATTTTGTTGACAGGGCCTATCTTGTAGCATATAATCTACCCTTTCATATGAAATATAAAAATCGCTTAAGTACCATAGGTATATTAAACTCCTTAAATACGGCCATTCTTGGGTCCTGGCCGCTCACCTGGCATGATCTAGGAAATGTGCTATTGATCGACGTGCTTTCAGCAAAACAATAGGAGGTTCAACTTTCACATACGAGAGATTAACGTGTTCAACTTTGCATTTTGTGTGACTTCAAATCTGTCTGGGAGATAAAATCCCCGTAGAAAGACATTTCTAAATATGTATCGAGTCTATCGACCTATATTTCAATACCGGGAAAAATTCAAAAGCGGATTCTATTAGGTGTATGTTGGAGCGTAAACGGCATGTGATGCAAAAATACACAGCACCCATATCTTAACATAATCAACATGGTCTGTCAATCTCTACTTCTTTTCTTACTCTGTCACCGGCTGGGTACTGTTCACAATCGATGGGTTCAACATGGTCTGTATTACAGTAATGTTCACAAACAATGGGTTCACCACGAGGAATCTCGCTACCGTGGGATTATTTATGATGAAAGTTAGAACAAATTCGTTCTATTTCTTCGTGTGTTTGGTAATAATGGTTTAACAAATTGTCACGGGATAGTGACCCAATCGCGGAACACATGTCGTGCTATCTATCTCCATGCACGGATATATATTCCAGGATTCTTGAAACGTCGATCCGTTGCTATGGTGAATATTTGAACCGCTATATATACACATCTTCTGGTTTTCCCCACAGGCCTATACCATTCAGTTTCGTTTACTCATTTGTGCAGAGTGGCTAAAATGCAAGCTTGGCGCCAAGCTTGGCAGTTTTTAAGGCAGGTGACTAAAAGACAAGCTTGGCGTTTTCAAATTTTTAAAAAGCCTTTTAAACGCTGTTTTCGGGTGAATTATGCGGGAATAGCACCAGTTAATTACTTATATGGCCCATTTTCGTAAATTAATCGACAATAGTGGCAGTAATGTCCCCGATTGGTTGGTTAATAGGGGGCGTGGTCACAAAATCAAAACATCGTCTTTTTACGCAGATTTCTTGTCGGTTTTTGGTCGATTTCTCTTTTTAAACATCAGTTAGACTAAGTTTTGTATTCGAAACATGTTGAATGGTTATCATTTATCACTCTCATAGTCAAGCTTGGCGGTTTTGAACATTATATGCGAAGAATTTTTGACTTTTAGATGACCGACCACCGAACCGCCAAGCTCGAATAAAAAATCAAAATATTAAGCTGAATTTTCGCCGATTTCTCGTTTCTAAAACACGTTCCATCTAGTTTTTATGTAAAAACGTGTAAAATGATTATCATTCTTCACAATTATAATCGGGCTTGGCGGTTTTGAACATTATATACAAAGAATTTTTGACTTTTAGATGACCGACCACCGAACCGCCAAGCTCGAATAAAAAATCAAAATATTAAGCTGAATTTTCGCCGATTTCTCGTTTCTAAAACACGTTCCATCTAGTTTTTATGTAAAAACGTGTAAAATGATTATCATTCTTCACAATTATAATCGGGCTTGGCGGTTTTGAACATTATATACAAAGAATTTTTGACTTTTAGATGACCGACCACCGAACCGCCTAGCTCGAATAAAAAATCAAAATATTAAGCTGAATTTTCACCGATTTCTCGTTTCTAAAACACGTTCCATCTAGTTTTTATGTTAAAACGTGTAAAATGATTATCATTCTTCACAAATATAATCGGGCTTGGCGGTTTTGAACATTATATACAAAGAATTTTTGACATTTTGATGACCGACCACCGAACCGCCAAGCTCGAATTAAAAATCAAAATATAAAGCTGAATTTCGGCCGATTTCTCGTTTCTAAAACACGTTCCAGCTAGTTTTCATGTAAAAACATGTAAAATGATTATCATTCTTCACAAATATAATCGAGCTTGGCGGTTTTTAATATTTTATATTAAGAATTTTGGACATTTGATGACCGACCACCGAACCTCCAAGCTCGAATTTTAAATCAAAATATGAAGCTGAATTTCCTGAGATTTCTCGTTTCTAAAACATGTCCCAGCTATTTTTCATGTAAAAATATGTAAAATGATTATCGTTCTTCACATATATACTCGAGCTTGGCGGTATTTAACATTGTGTACTTAGAATTTTCGACTTTTATATGTCCGCTCACCGAACCGCCAATGCAAAATGATACCCAGACCAAACCGAGGCAAAATGATACCCACCAAATATTGTCAACGTGTACCCATTAATGATCGTCCATGCAACTAATCAAACTTGTTCAATTATGTTATATTCTTGTTTCGATGTAGCATTGTGATTTAAATGGCACATATATATAAGATAAGTTAGTCGTGTGTGGAACGGTCACAATGGTAATATACATGAATTCCAGAGGGCAAACTGTAATATAATTTAATTCTCCATCCACATTAAATTATTATTATTTGTTTTTTGGGGGGGATTTGACCCAGGAGGATTTGAAAGGGCCTGAGACGTCATTTTTTTCTTTCTTTTTAGTGTAAACATATTTTTATTTCCAACATAACATAATATACAGATGATACAAAATTAATATGCAAAATAGAAGAGAATCAGAATTCAATTAATCTCAAATCGTCGTACATGTTGACATAACAGAGACATATATATGTCACTCACATCAGTGCTATAATAAATAATATTTAGTAAAATGTCCGAAATGTGATCTCGTAAAATATAGTAAAATAAACCGACTTGGCACATATTTTTGGTTTAGTGCCATCACAAATGCGGTCAAGACGCATATGCCAAATTTAACAATTCTATTTTGTTGGAATCACATCAAGAGGGATTTCAGATTTCATATCAAACATCATTTAGGGGCTCAACCGAAAGAGATCACCGTGCATTTGAATGACCTTTCTCGACTATGAGAGTGATAAATGATAACCATTCAACATGTTTCGAATAAAAAACTTAGTCTAACTGATGTTTAAAAAGAGAAATCGACCAAAAACCGACAAGAAATCTGCGTAAAAAGACGATGTTTTGATTTTGTCCAATTCATTTGGACTTAAGTCCAATTCATCTGGTTTAAAACGATAGTCCCCTTCTTTGTAACGGTATATATTCCTGCAAGTCTTGATTGACAGTCAAACTCCATACAATTGCGTCCCTTTTGCCACGTGGATTGTTTTCGGCATCGTTGAAAATGGTTCGAACCCGAATTGGCATCTTAATAAATGCTAACTGTATGCATGAATGAAGTAACAATAATTCACGATTTGATTCAATTGTTATTTGACAACATATACAGCAAGTGTGTGTTTTTTTGTCAGCCATTATTAGAGCGTTCAGAGAATAGTTTATGGGTTTATTTCGTTATGGCAGAAGGCACAACACACACTATTTTGGAGCCTGCATGTGCAACAGAACAGAACGGAGAAAATTGCATGCTGAAACCTGAAATTTGGGTTCAGGCCCATATCTGTATAAACCTAATTATGAAAGTTTCGTATTCATACGACTGCTTTGCAAAATCGGGTGTATGTAAAGAGTGCCATGGTGGCCACCCTACAATTAACACCCTTTGTTTGACATAAATATAAATATTTTCGAATAAGGAATGGAACTTGGAAGTCACATTCGTGTCATGTTTGGGGAGGGTCACCGAAACTGATAGTGTCATACAAATATGTTTAGCGCTAGTTTCCACCAAATTCATACGTACGTTTTTCGTCAATGATACGTTGAATCAAAGTAATTGGTTATCAGTCTTAACTTGATAGGCTACGTCCCTGTAAGTAGGGAAAGGACCATGCATGCCCATGTGTCAAAATAAATACATTCATGACATGTCCAGATTGGTCATCTAGTTCCTACTTAGCATGTAATAACAAATAATTGGACTTAAGTCCAAATGAATTCTCCAATTGGACTAAAGTCAAAATAATTGGCATATAATAATAATTGGACTTTCCAAATAATTGGACTTAAGTCAAACTATTTGGACGTAACTCCGCCCTATGAGCAAAATCAGACCTGCTTAATATCTGTTGGGAGTGTTTCTTATACAGTTGAATTGCACTTAAGTGCAAATGAGTTGTACTTAAGTCCAAAATACCACATAATTGTGAATTCGGTGAGGAACTGGCGTCCAAATATCAGTATTTACACTTAAGTGTAATTCAAGTACAATTCCTCGCCGAATTCACATTATGTGGTATTTGGATTTAAATCAAATTATTTGGGTTCAGGCCCCTATCTAGCATGTAATACCAATCAATTGGACGTTTAAAATCCAAATAATTTGTGAAAACGGGTTGCCATATATATACGAAAGGTATATATCTCATATATATTTTGAAGACCTGTCTGTCTGTCTGTATGTCCTTTATAGAATCGAAAACGGCTGGCTCGATTGAGTTCAAACTTCATATCTAAGGGTAAAATACCACTGTAAAAGACAAAAGGTCAACGTTAAATACACGTTATTGCAATCATATTAGTAAAAAGATAAAATATACGATTTGATACCGTAACTGGATCGTACGAATTTTAACGAAGTCTTAACGTTCGAATTGTGTTAGCCTATATATATAAATTATAATGACCGTTTCATATAAAGAGCGTTCACTTTACCGTGACTTCATGTATTTTCTCTTTTTTTTTTTGTAAAGTAAGCTGAACAATCATTTGATATCGAATAGGACAACGCATATGTGCCATGAAACTACTAAATCGTAGTGCGATACAACAATTAAACTAGTGACAAATAGAATACATTTATGATTTTATTTGTTGTCGTGGAATGATGTCGACATTAACTATAGTGTTTATATTAGGCTTTTCTAATATCACAATTATTTGCATTACCTAAATGTTTTTTCTTCACAATATACTGTAGAAAAAATATATTATTTTACTTCCCATGAGAAAACGGACCAATAACCGGAGTACAGTTGAATGCTATATACATATGCAATTTTATATATTACTCACCATTGCCACTATCTTTCTGGAACAGATGTTGTTCGCTCACCAGCGGGAATTTATAGCAAGAAGGCGTGTCTAAATCAACACAAACGAAACCCACACCGTCGCACGTGCGTGTCATCGTTAACACTTCGCATGATCGGCGGCATGTACACAAAAGTGACGAGTGTTCTGCGGGGAAGCAAAAAAAAACCAACCCTATCAAAACAGCGGCACATAGACGTGTCACTGAATAAACAGTTCCACCACTTCACTTACCAATGCACTGTATGGTGTGTTTATGAGCGATAACAGTTTGTCCGATTTAGTAAGCGTCATGAATTGTTTTTAAAGCAATTGCTAGTCAATTGAGCTGTGTCAAAAAAACTAAAACAAATCATGAGTTGGGGTTCAGATTCCCACGTTGAACCAACGCGTTTAGTTTGATAATTATGACAGAGGGTATGGATCTATTCTGTAACGGAGTATTCGTGTCGATTATAATTCACTTGGTGTAAACAATATTTAATTTCGAACAAAACATGTAATACATTCAAACAAATTGACATAAGTAATAATAATATTCAAAACGGGGATTGGACAACAAGCCTAAAAGGCTTTTATAAAGTCTTTTCCTCGGAGCAGGAAGTTTACCCATGGTATCAGAGTAGATACCATATAGGGTAAATTTAGCAGACGGGGATAACATGTTAGATCCGAATAAATATTGTTCAATGAGGGGGTAGAGGGATAGAGTGCAGGAAAGAAGAACGTTTGTCAAGTTAATTGGTATTACATACCGTACATCGGCCAAAACGAAAGAGGGGAGTGAAGCGAAGTACCGTATAATTATATTTTAGTTACACAACTTTTGTATTTATAACATATACTATTTAAGAACCATGAAATAATCAAAATCAAATCGAAACGCATCGCGGCCCACGTGGAGGAAATGCGAGAAAAAAACAATCAAACTACTTGAACTGTTAATTAATATTAAAATTAAAATAATTAAAATTAAAATAATTGGTTAGAAGCGTACTTAAGCATTATATGATGTAATATGACGAAACAATGACTTAATTTCATGGGGAGTGACCCAGTGACACGGAGAATGGTAGGCACTCGATTGGAAATTATTAAATTCCATTTCATTAAAATTCCATTGAGAAGTGACGAATCGACCCCACCAGAGCACACAATACAGATAATGTGATAAAACAAATACATAATTACATATAGTGGTGTATTGCATGGCCCGGCGATCGTACGACTCATCATGGTTATGAGAAACGCCGAGTTTGTAAAATGAACTTTTGTACGGCGACAAAGATCTGAGTATTGAGACGATCAGAAAGTTCACTTGAGCCATATAATAGGATATCAATTGATATTCTGCTTGTTGGTAGCGCGGACATAAGTTCTATTCTCTCTTGAGTATACAGAGGACAATGAAAAAAGAAGTGGTATGCCGATTCAATTTCATAATCACCACAGGAACAGAACGGAGAATTTTCCAAGTGGTTTACGACGAGGTCTTTATTCAGGTTACTACAGCCTAATCTAATTCTACATGTAGTATGATAAACTTGTGCTTTCCTGGAGTAACTTTGATAGTAAAATTTGGCTATTTTTGAACGATCAACATTTAGGGTCCGTTTAAATTCTTTCAACGAAGGGGTCATCTTTACTGAGTCGGGTAAACTATTCCAAGCACGTGTGGTTGACGGTAGAAATGTGTCCATATACGCATTCCTATTACTGTCAGGTGGATGAATACTAGCATGCCTAAAATTATAACCAGACGACATAGAATCTGGTGGAATCATATTGGATAAATAGGATGGAGTTATTTTTCTTGTCATTTTGTAAAATTGAATTAATTTCTGTTTACTTCTTCTTGATGCAAGTGTTTCCCAACCAGTTTCAAGTAACAAGTTGAGGTCGCTAGTACTTCTAGTTGCCCCAGTTACAACTCGTGCCATTTCGTACTGAATATCATCAATGCAATCGCTCATGTATTTCGGAATGTTATCCCAAACAGGGGATGCATATTCCAGTATTGGGCGAATGAATGAGACATATACGGTTTCTAAAGATTTTCTGCTTAATCGGAACTTGTGTTTCTTTACAAGATTAACTCTCTTCCATGCCTTGTCGAGTATGCTACAAATGTGACTTTCCCATGAACCAGTAGTGTCAAGTATAACTCCGAGATGTTTATGATTGCTTACTTCTGTTATTTGTGATCCAGCCATGAGTAGGGGTGGGTGAGCTATATTTAGGTTCTTTCTTGATACTATCAATGCTTCGGTCTTCAGGGGGTTGAACTTTACCAACCACTTACATGACCATTTGACAATAGTGTCAATATCTTTATTAATTATTTCAGCGGCGAGGGTAGGGTTCTCAACACACAGATAAATTGAGGTGTCATCAGCAAAAAGACGTATGTTGCACACTATATTTTTTGTTATATCGTTGATATAAATAAGAAATAAAAGGGGTCCTAATATTGAGCCTTGTGGGACGCCTGCAGATACATATTTCCAGTCAGAGCTAGCGTTATCAATCAAAACTCTCTGTTGGCGAGATTTAAGATAGGAAGCTATTAGATTGTACAACTTGCCATTGATGCCCATGCTCGAGATTTTGTGGAGGAGACCTTTGTGCCAAACCTTATCAAATGCCTTACTGATGTCACAAAATATACAATGAACTTCCTTGCCATCATCTAGAGACCTACTAATATAATCATACACTTCAGTAATTTGATACACAGCAGTATCTCCTAATTTAAACCCAGACTGGTGGACAGAGATTAAATTGTGATCATTAACGTGGGACCAAATGTATTTATAAAGGCACTTTTCATATGTTTTGGATAAGCAACTTAATAGAGATATAGGACGATAGTTTGATACAAGACTAGGGTCACCGCTTTTGAAAACTGGAGTGATATTCGCTATTTTCCATTCACTTGGATAATAACTATTTTTTGAGAAAATATTGAAAACATGAGCAAGGGGTTCACAGAGAGATAAAGCACAATAATTCACTTCATCCTGGTGAGTAAACTACTCGAATTGCAACTAACCGGTTCCTGGCTAAGCAGTGATATATATAAAATAAATGAAACCTAAATTAATGGGGACGGATGAAAGAAAACTCAAGAAAGCTAAGAAAAATAAACATTATCTCAAGCCTTTCCCATCTGATCGATACTCCTCCCTCACTTATCGGGGAAGTGGCATGTCGCCAAAGAGGAAAAGACTTCATATAAGCCATCGGGCTTGTTGTCTGGTCCTCATTTCCATACATTATCTCTTCTATTTTGCATATTAATTTTGTATCACCTGTACACGTGCATATTATGTTATGTTGGAAATAAAAATATGTTTACACTAAAAAGAAAGAAAAAATGACGTCTCAGGCCCTTTCAAATCCTGCTGGGTCAAATCCCCCCCCCCAAAAAAACAAATAATAATAATAATAATTTAATGTGGATGGAGAATTAAATTATATTACAGTTTGCCCTCTGGAATTCATGTATATTATCATTGTGACCGTTCCACACACGACTAACTTATCTACGTGCCATGTAAATCAAAATGCTACATCGAAACAAGAATATAACATAATTGAATAAGTTTGATTAGTTGCATGGACGATCATTAATGGATACACGTTGACAATATTTGGTGGGTATCATTTTGCCTCGGTTTGGTCTGGGTATCATTTTGCATTGGCTTGGCGGTTCGGTGAGCGGTCATATAAAAGTCGAAAATTCTAAGTACATAATGTTAAAAACCGCCAAGCTCGAGTATATATGTGAAGAACGATAATCATTTTACATATTTTTACAAGAAAAATAGCTGGACATGTTTTAAAAACGAGAAATCTCAGGAAATTCAGCTTCATATTTTGATTTAAAATTCGAGCTTGGCGGTTCGGTGGTCGGTCATCAAATGTCAAAAATTCTTAATATAAAATATTCAAAACCGCCAAGCTCGAGTATATTTGTGACGAATGATAATCATTTTACACGTTTTAAATAAAAACTAGATGGAACGTGTTTTAGAAACGAGAAATCGGCGAAAATTCAGCTTAATATTTTGATTTTTTATTCCAGCTTGGCGGTTCGGTGGTCGGTCATCTAAAAGTCAAAAATTCTTCGCATATAATGTTCAAAACGCCAAGCCCGATTATATTTGTGAAGAATGATAATCATTTTACACGTTTTTACATAAAAACTAGATGGAACGTGTTTTAAAACGAGAAATCGGCGAAAATTCAGCTTAATATTTTGATTTTTTATTCGAGCTTGGCGGTTCGGTGGTCGGTCATCTAAAAGTCAAACATTCTTCGCATATAATGTTCAAAACCGCCAAGCCCGATTATATTTGTGAAGAATGATAATCATTTTACACGTTTTTACATAAAAACTAGATGGAAACTGTTTTAGAAACGAGAAATCGGCGAAAATTCAGCTTAATATTTTGATTTTTTATTCGAGTTTGGCGGTTCGGTGGTCGGTCATCTAAAAGTCAAAAATTCTTCGCATATAATGTTCAAAACCGCCAAGCTCGACTATGAGAGTGATAAATGATAACCATTCAACATGTTTCGAATAAAAAACTTAGTCCAACTGATGTTTAAAAAGAGAAATCGACCAAAAACCGACAAGAAATCTGCGTAAAAAGACGATGTTTTGATTTTGTGACCACGCCCCCTATTAACCAACCAATCGGGGACATTACTGCCACTATTATCGATTAATTTACGAAAATGGGCCATATAAGTAATTAACTGGTGCTATTCCCGCATAATTCACCCGAAAACAGCGTTTAAAAGGCTTTTTAAAAATTTGAAAACGCCAAGCTTGTCTTTTAGTCACCTGCCTTAAAAACTGCCAAACTTGGCGCCAAGCTTGCATTTTAGCCACTCTCGTTGTATAATTGTAAACACATTAATTTATCATATAATGAAGGGATTCCCCCAATCCGATATGACACAATACAAAGTAAAAAACATTCCTATTAAAAGCAAATGGTCCGCTTTTACGAGTGTGTTTTACCAGCCAATACGTCAAGGATTTGATATATCTATATCTATATTTGCGAATGTCTGTCTGTGTTCAATAGAAATTCACGGGGACCATCTTTATGGCAGCAAATGGGTCTAACATGTGTATCTGTTTACGAGGAAGATAATGGTGTGGGTTGAATGTTCTAAAGTAACGCTGTTGTTGTCAGGGACAGAAAGGGGAGAGGGGAAGCAAAACTGATGAAATAGTTTTCTCGTTGATTTCCACCAAACATACACATAATCATCTCCATGATATGGCGACGTTTGACTCAGAGGTTCACGGGGGTGGCCACCAACATTGATAAACAAAAGTATTTTAGCGACAATTACCACCTTATTGATACATATTCTTCTTCGTGATACGAGGTATCTAATCATGTGATTTAAACACGCCAAAATTGGTGCCGTTTGGGTGAGAGATGGGGGCATTATATTTGATAAGAAATTGTTTGGTTCACGATTGCCACCAAACTTATACATAATCATTGCCATGATATCAGGAGTCTTAATGGGCGTGGTTTAAACATGTCAAAAGTGGCGTCATTCGATTCGTGAATGCGGAGGGAGGGGTACTAAAGCTAATACACATATGTTTAGCGCTAATTTTCAGGGTTACAAACGCCACAGTTGATGTCGATTGAGTCAGGGGTGGAGAGAAGAGGGGCACTGGATAAGAATGTTTTAGTCGCCGATATCCACCAAAGTGATATATAGTCATCTCCATAATTCAATCTAAGGAGTTTTGGCGTTCAAATATCACAACCTAGACAAATGGTGGCGTCACTTGAACAATTATTTCTTCTCGAATGTCATGTCTATATGAGGACGGAAATCACGACATTTATATATTTACCTAGCAAAACCGATACATATAGAAAACATCATTTAAAGTATAGATATCATTATATTTAAGAGAGATATACATTCTTGCAAATTGAGGGACCTTGAACCGTCAGACGATGGCATGTTAGAATGGCTCGTGTATTATAACAAAATTGAGTATTTTCCCATTCTAGGTATTTTCCACAAAAAGATACGATTTGTCAAGAGAGATGGAAATGTATAGAAGGCCTCTTCAAAATATATTGGTAACAGTGCACAGTCAAACGTAGTTTCTTTTGATATCACAGAAAACGCAGTCAGTAGTACATGACTTTTCATCATTCTCCAATACAGGTATCTGACAAGGGTACATCTGCCAGATACAGAGGAGTTCTTTCATTGTTTAGAATTAACGCGATTCAATAAATGCTTTTTCAAGCCAGAACATCACCGAAATTCTCAATTAATACAGATATATGTGTGACAATACAATCATAATTATATATTAAATTCATAAATATAAGTTTGAAAAAAACCGAAACAATCGGTTAAATTCATAAATATAAGGTTGAAAATCACCAAAAAAATCACAAAAATTCTCAATTAATACAGATATATGTGTGAAATGACAATCATAATTATATATTAAATTCATAAATATAAGTTTGAAAATCACTGAAAAAATCAGCTATATTCATAAATATAAGTTTGAAAATCACCCAAAAAATCACTGAAATTCTCAATTAATACAGATATATGTGGAAAAAGACAATCATAATTACATATTAAATTCATAAATATTATTTTGAAAATTTAATATTTTAATTGAGGTCCGTATGAGCCGGGGTCCGTATAAGCCAGGGTCCGTATCAGCCGGTGGTCCGTAAAAGCCATGGTCCGTATAAGCCGCATACCGTTTAGAACATAGCCTAACGCAAACAACTTAAACTCTCGCTCTTTGCCGGGCACATGCAGCTGATATATAGCAACATGTGTTTAAGCTGATACTAATTAGCCAGTATAGCACCGTGAACAGAGGAGATCCTCGACATTTCTTTAAAACTTCTGTATCTTCATGGAGATATGATAATCACGTGTCCTCAAAACTTAGTCTCACCTACTCGATTGATGTATACATCTCTATAGAAAACCTGATTGTCGTCATTTTTGTTAAGTTTTGATCTCAATAAAAAAAATTTAAATAATACAAAAACAAAACAAATGTCAATTCCAAACACGTCGACTGTACCATTTAAAAATATGATTACGTCAGAAGTACTCTCAGTTGTAAATAACTAAATACCTCTTTATTGGTAGGATGAATTAATCGCGATAAACAAAATGGCAATCACTCCAACAAGGTGAGCCACTACTTATAATCGATGTATAAGAATGACGATATGTGATGCCATTTGGATATACAATTTATAAGAATACGTGCAGCACTTTGAACACGATTATTCTCTATTCCCACCAAATGTCCACAGCAGAGGGTTTCACGTCACTTTAACCTGGGCAATGCCGTATTAGGTTATTAAATATGATACTCATTTTTTTCAAATAATTATTTTATTTTAATTTAGATTTAATTCTTTGCTCATATTTAAAAAAAAACTTAGAACAAAACAACTAACACCATTATAACAGTCATCAGGTTTACCACCAAATTTGATTTAAATAAGTCTGTTCCATTCAATACAGTTTCCACAAAAAGTTACAATTTGTCAAGAGATATGGAAGGCCTGTTCAAAAATAGTGGTCACAGTGTGCAGTCAAATATAGTTTCTTCGGAAAATGCAGTTAGTAGCACAAGACTTTTCAGGATCCAACCAATACTGACATCTGAAGGGTTTTAGAATAGACTCATCGACTGACATAAACAACTCAAAATCTCGCTCTGTGCCTGGCACATGTAGCTGATATACCTGCGCGGCAACATTTAGTTTAAACTAAGAATATTTAGCCAATATATAGCACCATGAACAGAGGAGCACCTGGAAATTTCTTTGAAACATCGGTATCTTCATGGAGATAATATAGCCAGGTCTTAGTCCAACCCACTATATTGATTGATACATCTCAATATGTAAAACCCAATTATCACCTTTTATCGAACTAATGTGTTTATGATGTTCATGTATCATATTATAACGTCTAATGTATACGCAGTTGTAAATAAATAAATACTTCATTATTGGTGGAACGGATTAATCGCGATAAACAGAATGGTGAGCCACTACTTATATTCCATGACTGTAATAATCATGTTTTGTGATGCTATTTGAATATACAATTTATGAGAAAATGTATAACACTTTAAGCAAGACCATTCTCTATTCCCAACATATCCACAGCATACATTAACCTGGGCAACGCCGGGTAACCCTGCTAGTGATATTATAAATGAGCTCTTGTATTGCATAATATCTGTTGAATCACAGAAAGGTGATAATGGAGAGTAAGTTTTTCAGCGATTATGACTTATGATAAGAGTCCATTTGTTCCTAATACCCTAATAGGGAAAATGACGTCTCCCAATTTAAATTTTCTAGGGAGGTTCCTGCAATAAAGAATCGAGAATATAATCTGTAACAGATGGACAGAGTTAACAACACATTTAATTTGCACGGACCATGTTGTCACGTGAAATTTGCTTTTCCACGAAGCACTTAATAGTTGCCTTACTCATCTAACGTACCGGGAAGACAGGGTATCTGGGGATTCCCCCAGCCAATACAGTACAGGTAATTGGTCTCTTGACGCCACAATATGAGCTCTTCTACATAATACACTCTTTGTAATAATTCGAGTTCGCATGCATGGTTGAGCGACTGTATTAATTCGATCGTTTATTTCGCGGCTCATTGTGTGTCACTTGAGCTGGTCGAGTTTACATCCTGGTTGTATAATTGTAAACACATTAATTTATCAGAAAATGAAGGGATTCCCCCAATCCGATATGACACAATACACAGTAAAAAACATTCCTATTAAAAGCAAATGGTCCGCTTTTACGAGTGTGTTTTACCAGAGTGGCTAAAATGCGGGAGTGACTAAAATGCAGAATGGGACGATGGGACGGGACGGTATGGGACGGTATTGGGACGGTATTTGGGACGGCGCGGGACGGTATTGGGACGGTATTAGAAAACCGGCTGTTTATCAATAATACAGCGTGTAGCGGCATCAAAATGGTTATATATAGTCGGCATTAACATTGCGTACATGGAGCAACAATTTAATAGTCTCATTCGCCAACACAAAGCTCATATTATCGGCTAAAAATAGACACGACGGAAATAGGCGATTACGGTCAAACGCAGAACGAAAATGTAAACACCAAATCACCCCATACATTCATATTTCCCTGTCCCACGGTGATATTTTTGCATAAAATGTTAGATTAACATCTTTTCGACACCACTATAGCACCACTATATTAGTCATGTACTGATGCAGGACGATTCATATATGTCCCAACGTTCATATTATATCCCAAGAATCAAGATATTTAGACTCCTACGCATTTGCTATGATGGACCCTTAACATGGTGAACCCCAAATCGGAGCCCGTGCGGTGAAAACCTAAGTCAACTATATATTAGTCATGTACGGATGCAGGACGATTCATATTTGTCCCAACGTTCATATTATGTCCCAAGAATCCAGATATTTAGACTCCTACCCATTCTCTATGATGGGCCCTTAACATGGTGAACCCCAAATCGGAGCCCGTGCGGTGAAATCCTAAATCAACTATATATTAGTCATATAGGGATGCAGGACGATTCATATATGTCCCAACGTTCATATTATATTTCCAGAATCCAGATATTTTGACTCCTACCCATTCCAGGTGAGCGGCAGAGACCCCAAAAAAATCGATTTAATATACCCACCGTACTTAAGGACAAATTTGGTATCTTTTGAAAGGTGAGGTTGTAGGCTAATTGATATGACCTACTATCGGATCTGAAAGTGGTGCGGTTGTCATGGAAACGGGTCCCCAAAAGTATTGTCACATATCGACGGTATAAATGCCATCGATCGAATAATGGAAGGCTGCATTTTTCAACATTCATTTTCATTTTAAGTCAATTCTGGTTTAATGGTATAAGGGTGATATGTGAAATCAGCTGAACGTTCCTATTGGAGATATGAGTCCGTATGGTGGTTGGAACGCCGTTTTTGGGTAATTTTAGGGTTTTTTAGTGAGAAAATTGTGATTTTTGGAATCGCAGTGCTGGTTGAGAACAACACACTATCAAATGGACTGTGATATGTCATTTTGAAGATCTTGATGTGGCCTACCCGATTGGATGGCTTATATTGTTGGGCGTTGATTTGGTTGTCATTGAAACGACTCTAATATTTCGAAATAAATGTTTGTATATTCCTTGAAATTTCATGAAAAGTTTATCGATACAAACCGACAATGTACTACAACAATAATATTGAACTTTATAACATTCCCTAGAATGTTCTAGATTACATCTACTTTAGGAATAAAGGATCATTCTGATTTTAAAGACCAATGTTGGTATTTTTTTTATGTTATTTTGAATAAAAGTTCCATTTTCTGTATAAAATTAGTGAAAGTTTAATTCTTCAGCAAAATTGAACGAGGTGATCAAAATATGTTAATATTCTGTTATTTGCAATTTAGTGATGCTAATTGGATTAGAACATTGGTGTTTATAATTGAAATGCCAATGGCGATATCAGAATTATGTACCATAAGTTGATGACAATGATGGACTACCAATGTGTTCATGTACAACAAATACGCAGCGGATTAAATGTGGTCATGGGATTTTGACTGCGAGAAACATTCAACAAATTGCAAGAACCCTGAATGAGTTTGCTGGATTTTTATCGCGGTCAAAATCCCATGACCACGTTGAATCAAGCATTTATTATTTATATTTATATACTTAAATTCATTATGAACTAGGATTGTTTGGCTACCCCCCTATTTTTTAAACTTCAAATTAAGTTTTGGAACGGTAAACCCACTCCTGGTGGGGGCTGTTAATGTCCCGTTATTTTGCTGGTTAAATTGTGGGACTCCGTTGACGTAGAGCGGAATGAAGCTTGTTTATTTAAAAAAAATGGACCAATAGGAACCTCAGACCCGTTCCAAACGACGGATTTTTGTCGACTCGAATCTAATTGTATTAAATCCGTCGGTGGTGCGTCTGCGGTCAATTTTGTTTCAGACGGACGCATCTTTGTCGCGTCGAATCTAATACATCGGTCGATTTATTTAAAGGTGCACTCCATGTTACATTCACAAAATGGTCACGCGTAGATAGAGAGGCCTATATATACCGGTATAGTATACATATATATACTAAAATACAGTATAAATTATGTATAAATATATGCGCGATTGCAGCGCGAATATATGTGCATATGTATATGAGGATGTATATAGTACATATAGTTATATAATATAATATAATAGGCGCTACAAATAAATGTTAGATCGTGCAACCAATTGCCATATATGTGTATACCATGCATGTAAATACAGGTATACAAAAATTATTATAAATCAGAGACTACCACCCCTACCCTTATAATAAGGAAACCCGGAATATATGAATTATTATAAATAAGAGGTTACCAGTGGTAACTTACCACCCCTATACCCCTCATAACAAGTAATGCCGGTATATATGAATTATTATAAATAAGATCAGTGGTACCACCCTACCCATTATAATGAGGAACACCGGAATATATTAATTATATATTATAAATCATATGCTACCACCTATATATCCTTTATAATAAGGAATACCGGTATCTATGAATTATTATAAATCATAGGCTACCATCCCTACCCCTCATAATAAGTAATACCGGTTTATATGAATTATTATAAATCTGAGGCTACCACCCCTACCCCTTATATAATAAGGAATACCGGTATATGTAAATTATTATAAATCATAGGCTACCACTCTGCCCTTATAACAAGTAATACCTGAATATATTAAGTATTATAGATAAGAGGTTACCACCCCTTTACCCCTCATAATAAGTAATATCGGTATATATGAATGATTATAAATCAGTAGTACCACCTCTGCCCCTTATAATAAGTAATACCGGTAAATATTAATTATTATACATCATAGACTACCACCCCTATTCCTTACAATAAGGAATATCGGTCTATATGAATTATTATAAATCGGTTGCTACAACCCCTACCCCTTATACCGGTATATATGGATTATTATAAATCATTGATACTATATCCATTATAAGATGTGAGTCAGTGACATGCCATGTTCGTTGAGGAATCAAACTACCAAAATAATTACAATTTGCACAATGTTACCAAAGCAATGCTTATAGATATATCTTTCTTTATGACAAAGAGAGCGTGCGACAAATGACGTCGTGTGGGTATTTCCTCAGATAAGGGGAGCCCCCTCATTATTATACCATTATCATATCATTATCATATCATTTGCATTCGTTCTTCGGCAACTTTCGGCTCTTCTCGTCACATGTATTAGATTCGAGTCGTCAAAAATCCGTCGTTTGAAACCAAGACGGATTTCAGACGCATCACCGACGAAGATTCGTCTGAATTGGACGGAGATTCGTCTGTGATGCGTCTGACACGGATCTAATTGTTTCAAACGTCGCATTTTTGACGCATTTAATACAATTGTGGGTCTGGTATTAGATTCGAGTCGACAAAAATCCGTCGTTTGGAACGGGCCTCAGGCATATACGTAGAATGGTTTTATCTCAGTCATAACACCATTTATGCTCAACGCATTTTAATTGCAAATTAAAATCAATAATACTGCAAATTAGTGACACCACGGTTCGTGATTGTTACGCATTAAGGTTGGGGTTTATAAAAGGAGAGTTTTCAAGAATTGTCAGGGTATAGATGCACGGTCAGTACTTCACATTTTTTATTTCGAATATTTTCTTATCTAATTCGATGATCAAGGTGGACATATATACACCGTTCAGGCGATATCAGAATATTAGCGTTCTTTCATTGCTACGTTTCAAACGTCAAATGTCCCAGTTTTAGTTTTTGTAATGTTTTATTCCATAGCGATACTGAGTCTATTTAACGTTTAGTTATGACAAACGTACACAATATAATTGATGGTATTTGTTAAAAGTAACCACTACTGGTCATTAGATAAACGATCGCACATGTTATGCAATAAATTATTCGAAATACATCTATAATCCATATTAATCGATAGAAGCGTTTAATGGCAGGGATCTTCGATTCACATGTATTATATCACACCCAGGAATAAATATAAAACTTGTTACAGGAAGAGATAGACCTTCTTTAACGGTTACGACCTCATATGAGCCTCAGCGGAGATGATATTAAGCTATGACATGTTGCCATATGGGACGGTGGGGTGAAAAATTTCCTTCCCGACACCCTTCGGAAAGAAGCTTCGAAAAATGTAAAACTTAAATAAATAAACTTGTCCTGATCTAACTAAAGCCTGGATCATCATGTGTATGGAAAAAGAGCGAGCAACTGTCTCAAACATTAATGTGACTACCAATGCCTCAGTGCATCAAGCCAATCAGTGCGACTGCTCAGGCGCACAAACTGCTTGACAAATTGATGGGAATATTGCAGATTTGAATTCATATAGTACCCGTCTATCAGAAAGGGTGCGACTAATTTTTATATTTTAGTCATTTAAGGTCGTATCGACCCTTCTCGCCGGACCCATATACTCCAATGTTAGCGATGTTTTGGGTACGTTCTGTCAGCTTAGGCGCACAAAATACTTGATCAATTGAAGGGAATATTAGATACTTGAATTCATTTACTTGTTTGCAATGATTTGTGACACAATATTGAACGTTCAAATGGCAAAATCCTGAACACGAATGCTTGTAGCAATTTCCATCACTGGTCATCAACAATGTGCATCAACGTCTGCACATCATAAAATATCTGGAACACATCTAGACATTCCTATGAATTGTTGATGCTTGATTGCATAGCGTTTCACTTTTAGTGCATATTAATGGATTTCGGACAATGGCGTCATGACAGCAATCGAAACATATAATTGTCAGTTGATTAACTAACATGCACAATAACCAAGTGAGTCATTATTTGCTACTTTTTCGAAAAACGTAGAGAATTATGTTCGCGATATACGTAAAGAATCAACTTTTTACTAAATTTTGTTGCCAATTTGGAAGCAATCTTGAGTAATTTGTTCCATAAACACCGTAGTGTGGCACATTTAAGATAGTCCAAACAATAAACACCTTTTATACCAAAGATAGTTACATTTCACTTGAACAAAATGGTCCAAAACCTGAAAAGTTATTTTTTCCGATAGTTATGTCAAGTTTGGGAGAGATAAATCCAACGTTTCTTGTAATGTCAGTCATGACAATAGTAACAATTAACCATGATGCATCAATCATGTTAGTGTTCAATGAATAGAAGGCACAATAGCAAATTTTATACACCAACCACAAGTTGTAAGCGAAGGCAGGACACGCTGGGGCAATATCTACCATTTTCCATATTTTGGGCGGCCATTTTGACAAACATTTTGAGTCAATGTAACAATTTTGGTTCCAATGAGTTGGAATATTCATAGGTAATGATATGCTTCACTTGCATTGCACAAATCTGCTCATTTCTTGTTTAAAATAGTACTAGAATCACAATTTTTGGTGAAATTTCATACCGTGTTCTGTAAACTCCAATGTTTGAGGTACCGGAAGGGATTAGAACCCAAATACTTGCATTGGGACAGCCGTTAATTGATTTGGGACACTCATTGGATGTATTTGAATACTAGTGTGGTTGCTTTGGACACTCAGTCGATGGTATACGTGACTATTGGCTGTACATTATATTCGATATGAGAAGATTTAGTTAGAAATTAATTATACTACTTATTTTTGTTACTTTCGACCGCCATTTTCGCCGCCAATTAGGGACAACGAATGGACAAATCATCGGTACCGTATATTGTTCACAGTTATAGAATTATGACTGGACATCATTTATGGTGGTGCAACTAGCTATTTATCCCAATAAATGTCGTCCCAATAGAAACTATTTGGTGAACTTTAGCAACAATTTCTCAATTACTTTCTACTACTTTCGTCACCATTGTGTCCACATTTTCGAAAGTGCAAGAAACCATAATTTCTGCTAAAAATGGGCACTAGTGGTTCATTTCTGACATCTAATTAGTATTCACTACACTGTTCTGTTCAATGCAGGATATTCTGGGCATTAAAATAATAATTTGTCTTCGAAATTGATTACATCTTTTTCGAATTTTAGGGACACGAAGGGCCAAATCCTCGTGATATGACTCATAATTATCATATATTTATTGAACATAGTATGTGTTAGCACAAATGACCATTTAACACATTATTTTTCTTATAAATGAAAACGATCCGGTGAAATTTGGCGAAAATTGGCCAAAAAGTACCACTTCCGGTCT
This sequence comes from Siphonodentalium dalli, assembly GCA_032622095.1. Classification (NCBI taxonomy): domain Eukaryota; kingdom Metazoa; phylum Mollusca; class Scaphopoda; order Gadilida; family Siphonodentaliidae; genus Siphonodentalium; species Siphonodentalium dalli. The sequence continues at coordinate 106,334,742 of CP136062.1, forward strand.
CCCTTATGTCCGACTCTTTGGATTGTGAAAATCTAATTGTACACGGAATGACATGTCAGTCATGACAACTATAATAATCTGTATTTGTTACATGTTTCTGCCATATTAATAACTTAAATTTAAATGTCATTGAAGTGTCTATTCCATCAGAAATGGAACATGTTACAAAAAAGCCATAAATAGGACTTTTTTTTCAATGTTCTCTAGAAAATGTTCCACAAAGCGGATTTAGGAGGATTTTGGATATGTTGTTCCCCAGATTCAGCCAGAAAGAAATACCCCAAAATAGCTTATTATCGATTTGTTATAGGTTCACTGCTTCAACAACCACACTACTTCGCTAACGCCGTTTTACACACACCTACAATCGAGATCGTATATGTATACATACGAACATGGATGTGGCGATATGGCGTTTGTACCCCCCCCCCATTTGGTAAACAACCATACTAATAGTAGGAAATTCCGACCCTCCCGCAGCCTTCAGTAGGAAATTTCAGAGTTTAAACTTGTCGAATTTGTTTTTAATTTTAATTTTTAATTTTTTTTTTTTTTAATTTTTAATTGTAATTTTAATTGTTTTTAATTGTAATTTTAATTGTTTTTAATTTTTAATTTTAATTTTTAATTTTAATTTTTAACTTTCGAATAGACTGTAGTCCACATTTTGATTTGTTATGGGAAACCTCAAAATACTTGTTAGGGTCCCAACTGGGAAATTCCGACCCAAAGGGGTGTGTTAGAATAAAATGTATTGTAGTTCATATGGTTTGGCCTGATTAGTCGAAACATGAGGATTAATTATGGTCCAATTTAAGAAACGAGTGGTGCATGGTGCAAACAATATCCATATAATTTCATTACTTATGAAATATGGGGATCCGAGAGGGGATGAACATTGGGAATCCATTGATGACTAGTGTGATGCGATCCGATTTTCTTACATGGGCACCCCCCCCCCCATCCAGGATAACTTCGTCATGCCCCTGACGACGAATTTATATGGTGGGTCCGCTAGTATGTAGTTTCAGTAATGTTAAATAATTATGTGATATGTATCGCGCCTATTCGATCAGTCCATGGACGTATGTGCGCCGTTTTGGATTTCTGACCGAAAATGTTTTACATAACGAACCCACACTAACACTCCATCCTACAAACTGCGCAGTTTTATCTGTAGATGGTGTTGCACCCAAATACGACACATATACCTCAAAATGGTGACACCACCGGTGACCCGAGAAACATTTGATCCCTGACTTTATTCATTGCTTGAAATGAAAGCCCCATATACACCACAAGCTCAATAATAAACTAACGCCGAAATATCACACATTGTTGTGTTGGCGTCTCTTGGCAGAATACATTATTCACCAAACAATGACTTTATATTAACGGTTGATGCTCTCACGCATATCATCTGAAATTATACAATGAACTGCATATCGTATTTATATGGAATGCAGTTGCACCTAGTTATTGTGACGCAAGTGTACATACATTAAGATTACATACCAGTTTATGATATCAGTCAACAATGTTGGTGCGCAGGGGATCTGTCAACACGATACGAAACTCACGGGAGCCACACTTCTTGGTAAACAGCTGTTAATAAATATGAAGATGGTGATGTTACGGGAAGCTGGTAAAATAAGCTGGTGTTTGGAGAACGGTGCCTGAGTGACGATGTCATTTGACACACAACGAGCACCGTCCTCCAGAAATATATATATACAAAAAAGTGGTTCTCCCAAAAAATCTCTGTTCGCACAGATTTAGGCTTCTGGCTAACTCAGTTTTCATATTCCCGATATCCGTGCGAACAATTTGATATATAATACGTCTTGGTGGTTGGCGACATGATTCAACTAGTAACAAAATAAGGCCCTTGTCTGGTCTCTGCTACTCCACTATGTAATTAATACTCCATCCGGTTTCAACAAGGTGTTTGAACCCTCACGTGGTGACATTACGTTGCCAACGTCATTACATCGTTAGCCCAGAATCCTTAAAAAAAAAAGTCTCACACATTCCATGCTGTCATTTCTGTGAATTCAAATAACATTACATGCTGATAGATTCCCCATAAACAAAACACTTAAATCACTTAAATCACACCAAAATGACGAAAAAAAACATCAGAAAAACATTAAAAAGAGAAGCGAATGAAGTTTGAATGCACAGGGTAGTTTGGAAAATGAACCTGTCGTAACACAACACACATTTGGTCCTCATTCTAGTGGAACAGTATAACATGAACTGTATTTTATTGTGATAGCGGCTACAATTATTGCTACTTTCACGGAAGTCGGGTCACCGTTTCCATGGTTACCGCACCACTTTCAATTTTGTTGACAGGGCCTATCTTGTAGCATATAATCTACCCTTTCATATGAAATATAAAAATCGCTTAAGTACCATAGGTATATTAAACTCCTTAAATACGGCCATTCTTGGGTCCTGGCCGCTCACCTGGCATGATCTAGGAAATGTGCTATTGATCGACGTGCTTTCAGCAAAACAATAGGAGGTTCAACTTTCACATACGAGAGATTAACGTGTTCAACTTTGCATTTTGTGTGACTTCAAATCTGTCTGGGAGATAAAATCCCCGTAGAAAGACATTTCTAAATATGTATCGAGTCTATCGACCTATATTTCGATACCGGGAAAAATTCAAAAGCGGATACTATTAGGTGTATGTTGGAGCGTAAACCGCATGTGATGCAAAAATACACAGCACCCATATCTTAACATAATCAACATGGTCTGTCAATCTCTACTTCTTTTCTTACTCTGTCACCGGCTGGGTACTGTTCACAATCGATGGGTTCAACATGGTCTGTATTACAGTAATGTTCACAAACAATGGGTTCACCACGAGGAATCTCGCTACCGTGGGATTATTTATGATGAAAGTTAGAACAAATTCGTTCTATTTCTTCGTGTGTTTGGTAATAATGGTTTAACAAATTGTCACGGGATAGTGACCCAATCGCGGAACACATGTCGTGCTATCTATCTCCATGCACGGATATATATTCCAGGATTCTTGAAACGTCGATCCGTTGCTATGGTGAATATTTGAACCGCTATATATACACATCTTCTGGTTTTCCCCACAGGCCTATACCATTCAGTTTCGTTTACTCATTTGTGCAGAGTGGCTAAAATGCAAGCTTGGCGCCAAGCTTGGCAGTTTTTAAGGCAGGTGACTAAAAGACAAGCTTGGCGTTTTCAAATTTTTAAAAAGCCTTTTAAACGCTGTTTTCGGGTGAATTATGCGGGAATAGCACCAGTTAATTACTTATATGGCCCATTTTCGTAAATTAATCGACAATAGTGGCAGTAATGTCCCCGATTGGTTGGTTAATAGGGGGCGTGGTCACAAAATCAAAACATCGTCTTTTTACGCAGATTTCTTCGGTCCTACTAAACAACGAACACAAACGAACACAAACGAACATAAACGAACACAGGTCCAAAAAGCGGAGTAGAAGGGCGAAATTTGGTTTGTGGTTGCGCGTGGGTCCATTCTATGTATATGTGGTGTTATTTCCAACATTGATGACTTATTTTTTGAGTTATTAGCATTATTTTAATACAAAACTACTAAACAACGAACACAAACGAACATGAGATTAGCCGTATTGCAAAGGTGTTAATAAAGGTGTTAATTAACTACCACCATCTCTATGGCTTATACTCGGTCTCTTTGTCACTGAATTGTTTTGACTTATAGTTATTTTGTCTTATTATGACTTCGTTTAATTAACTTCCCTGGCATCACACTGCTCTTTCAGTAGAGCTTCAGGTACTAGAATCAAAGTTTGTTTTATATACAATCGAATATTTATATATTATTTTACATTAGAGGTAGCAAACTCAGCCCCGGCAGAACGATGGGCAGAGTTTGTTCTCCTTGAAGTCAGTCAGTGGATGAAAATGGCGCCATCAAAATGTTGCATTATTTAAATCAAGTAAGGCACTTATTGATATGAATCAAAGAAGTCTATATGTTATTTTATCACATGATTAGCACTATTTTCCTATGTAATATTCAAGCGTAATAGACAAGTGTAATATCGTCGCGTGCAATGACGTCACGCTGCTCTGTCTGTTAATTATTGTTCTTTTCGATAAAATTTAAGCGATTATACGACCATGTGATGAAAAGTATCTCAAACTCGTTCTATTTTATATCTAATTTATCAACCTCGTCCACTAAATTCTATTTGAGCTTCAGTAAACCTCGGCTCAAATTGAATTTAGTGAACTCGGTTGATAAATTCCGTATAAAATAGAAACTCATGTGAGATCCTCTATGTATATTTGCTTACTATATGGTAACTTTGTCGTTTATTGGTGATCGTCTTGGTTTTTGGTGCCTTAATTCACTCTTTCCTTTTTTTGGTCAGTCACTTTTTCATTTAAATTGTCTGTATACTCAGTCAATTATTTTGTTAATTATATTATTAAAGGCACGGGAGGTCTTAGTTGTCGAAAATATTCATATTTGTTCCAATCACCGTAAACAGAAAAACACTAAAACGCATACAGTTTCGTTCATCGTGTAAACAGCATGCTATCATAAAGACCTACTATATTTTACCTAAGCAAGAGCCTGATATTGTTACAGACGACAGCACAGTGTTACTTGCTAATCACACACAAATGATATAAACGCTCTGTATTAGTTCCATATCAGGAATTCAGCAACAAAGAACGCTCTTTATGTTTACCATCATAATATAAACAAACACCAGGAAAGTAACTGTTTATGCTTTTGTTTACATAATGGTCAAACATATGACAATAACATACTGTTTATGCGATATTTCTTATTTGTATACGGACATAGTCTGTCTACATTTTCTTTTTGTGTCGGTTTTTGACCGTTGGAAATATTTTCACAGCATATACCCACTGCCAAGGACTCCCGCACATTTCATAATTGTTATTTGTCCAACATTTCGGAATTGTTGATTTTTTTTTTCTAGCATTGAAAACTTTCGTTGTTAGTCTTTCCATAAATGTAAGGTATCGTCTGTTGTCACATATATTTGTCAATTATGTCTGTCTGTATATAGACCTATAAATGATTTTGTTTTCTATTGTTACCAAGCCGCTCTCGCTATGAATACTTTTCCATCTTATTGACAGTTTGATCACTGTCTGTTTTAATTACGATTGAGATTTTTCCTTAAGATGCCTGTTACATAGCGTATGCGTGTATCAGGAAAGCAAGCAGAAATAGCATTTACCAGAGTGATCTCCGAGACTAAGAAAATATATATAGTCATCTCAGAGACTGACAACAATGACTCACTCACATTCACTCAAATGTTTGTTAGCTATGCATTAAAACGCCGACCTCTGATGTTTCCCCGTCTTTGTATTGCCATCAGTGATAAAATTGACAATCATCTTGCAGTAAAAACAAGGAGACAGAGTAAGCCGTTGTTAATTAACACCTGCATGGTAGCCTTTGCACTGCCGCTAATCTTATGTTCGTTTGTGTTCGTTGTTTAGTAGTTTTGTATTAAAATAATGCTAATAACTCAAAAAATAAGTCATCAAAGTTGGAAATAACACCACATATACATAGAATGGACCCACGCGCAACCACAAACCAAATTTCGCCCTTCTACTCCGCTTTTTGGACCTGTGTTCGTTTATGTTCGTTTGTGTTCGTTTGTGTTCGTTGTTTAGTAGGACCCGATTTCTTGTCGGTTTTTGGTCGATTTCTCTTTTTAAACATCAGTTAGACTAAGTTTTGTATTCGAAACATGTTGAATGGTTATCATTTATCACTCTCATAGTCGAGCTTGGCGGTTTTGAACATTATATGCGAAGAATTTTTGACTTTTAGATGACCGACCACCGAACCGCCAAGCTCGAATAAAAAATCAAAATATTAAGCTGAATTTTCGCCGATTTCTCGTTTCTAAAACACGTTCCATCTAGTTTTTATGTAAAAACGTGTAAAATGATTATCATTCTTCACAAATATAATCGGGCTTGGCGGTTTTGAACATTATATGCGAAGAATTTTTGACTTTTAGATGACCGACCACCGAACCGCCAAGCTCGAATAAAAAATCAAAATATTAAGCTGAATTTTCGCCGATTTCTCGTTTCTAAAACACGTTCCATCTAGTTTTTATGTAAAACGTGTAAAATGATTATCATTCGTCACAAATATACTCGAGCTTGGCGGTTTTGAACATTATATACAAAGAATTTTTGACTTCTGATTCGAGCTTGGCGGTTCGGTGGTCGGTCATCTAAAAGTCAAACATTCTTCGCATATAATGTTCAAAACCGCCAAGCCCGATTATATTTGTGAAGAATGATAATCATTTTACACGTTTTTACATAAAAACTAGATGGAAACTGTTTTAGAAACGAGAAATCGGCGAAAATTCAGCTTAATATTTTGATTTTTTATTCGAGCTTGGCGGTTCGGTGGTCGGTCATCTAAAAGTCAAAACTTCTTCGCATATAATGTTCAAAACCGCCAAGCTCGACTATGAGAGTGATAAATGATAACCATTCAACATGTTTCGAATAAAAAACTTAGTCCAACTGATGTTTAAAAAGAGAAATCGACCAAAAACCGACAAGAAATCTGCGTAAAAAGACGATGTTTTGATTTTGTGACCACGCCCCCTATTAACCAACCAATCGGGGACATTACTGCCACTATTATCGATTAATTTACGAAAATGGGCCATATAAGTAATTAACTGGTGCTATTCCCGCATAATTCACCCGAAAACAGCGTTTAAAAGGCTTTTTAAAAATTTGAAAACGCCAAGCTTGTCTTTTAGTCACCTGCCTTAAAAACTGCCAAACTTGGCGCCAAGCTTGCATTTTAGCCACTCTCGTTGTATAATTGTAAACACATTAATTTATCAGATAATGAAGGGATTCCCCCAATCCGATATGACACAATACAAAGTAAAAAACATTCCTATTAAAAGCAAATGGTCCGCTTTTACGAGTGTGTTTTACCAGCCAATACGTCAAGGATTTGATATATCTATATCTATATTTGCGAATGTCTGTCTGTGTTCAATAGAAATTCACGGGGGACCATCTTTATGGCAGCAAATGGGTCTAACATGTGTATCTGTTTACGAGGAAGATAATGGTGTGGGTTGAATGTTCTAAAGTAACGCTGTTGTTGTCAGGGACAGAAAGGGGAGAGGGGAAGCAAAACTGATGAAATAGTTTTCTCGTTGATTTCCACCAAACATACACATAATCATCTCCATGATATGGCGACGTTTGACTCAGAGGTTCACGGGGGTGGCCACCAACATTGATAAACAAAAGTATTTTAGCGACAATTACCACCTTATTGATACATATTCTTCTTCGTGATACGAGGTATCTAATCATGTGATTTAAAGACGCCAAAATTGGTGCCGTTTGGGTGAGAGATGGGGGCATTATATTTGATAAGAAATTGTTTGGTTCACGATTGCCACCAAACTTATACATAATCATTGCCATGATATCAGGAGTCTTAATGGGCGTGGTTTAAACATGTCAAAAGTGGCGTCATTCGATTCGTGAATGCGGAGGGAGGGGTACTAAAGCTAATACACATATGTTTAGCGCTAATTTTCAGGGTTACAAACGCCACAGTTGATGTCGATTGAGTCAGGGGTGGAGAGAAGAGGGGCACTGGATAAGAATGTTTTAGTCGCCGATATCCACCAAAGTGATATATAGTCATCTCCATAATTCAATCTAAGGAGTTTTGGCGTTCAAATATCACAACCTAGACAAATGGTGGCGTCACTTGAACAATTATTTCTTCTCGAATGTCATGTCTATATGAGGACGGAAATCACGACATTTATATATTTACCTAGCAAAACCGATACATATAGAAAACATCATTTAAAGTATAGATATCATTATATTTAAAGGGGTACTGTACCCAAGATGTTGTTGTTGGTTTCTATAATCCCCGAGTCGGAGAATAATGTAACAACTTTTCAATTTTTTGAAAGTTTGTTGAGTACGAAGTATTGTTACGGATGGCAAATTTACCGGAATGCAAAAATACAAATTGTCGTTGTCGAGTAATTTTTGTAAAGTTTTCAACCAAATGAATCAAATAAACATTATATTATATGGTTAGTAGTCCCATATACTCATTTAAGTTAGTGTACCGTCACTAGTCAATGAATGGCTTGGGTTTTCTCCCCGTATAAGCATAATGTTTCAAACGATCGTGTGTGCAATTGTTTTCCTAATCCGGTATCCCTCAATTATAATTTGATTACGTTTTGTACACGGAAATTCGAATTTTAAGAGACGCCATTTTATGGCTGGAGCCATAAAATCAATTTATATTAAATTATTAACTTTTAAATTATTAAATTTTAAGATAGCCTATTAACCTGAGCGTTTACAGAATACATCTTCGACTCAAATTACTTATATTTCTATATAGTATCGATAATAGATCGTTGTTATCACCGGGAATTTATTGAAAATGGCGTACAGTACCCCTTTAAGAGAGATATATATTCTTGCAAATTGAGGGACCTTGAACCGTCAGACGATGGCATGTTAGAATGGCTCGTGTATTATAACAAAATTGAGTATTTTCCCATTCTAGGTATTTTCCACAAAAAGATACGATTTGTCAAGAGAGATGGAAATGTATAGAAGGCCTCTTCAAAATATATTGGTAACAGTGCACAGTCAAACGTAGTTTCTTTTGATATCACAGAAAACGCAGTCAGTAGTACACAAGAAAACTAAGATGCATGCATCAGGTCGGCCGTGAACTATCTACCATAGAATTCTTGTAGCTATCGATTATACATTTTGAAACACCTGTCTGTATGTATGTATGTGTGTGTGTATGCGTGAATGCATGTGTGTATGTGTTATAGACTCTAACACTGCTCGAATTTGGTATGTAACGTGTCAACTTGACCTCGCTCATAGGCATGTTTCTGGACCTTGACCGATCCGACTAAAAATTTGTGTGTAGGACTACTTCGATCCCGGGAGCAATATGGACGGGTCCAATTTCACGTGGGACCATGTTCTCGAACGTGCTGATATAGGCATGTTTCTGGACCAATTGAACAATCGTTTGGCCAGACGCTGTATATACTGGGTACTGTCCAGATGGAGGCGATCACAAAAAAAATCCCTAACTAGCCCGAACGAAGTCGAGTACATCAGCTAGTTTAATATATATTTTGGACATTTGTCTGTCTGTTTGTCTGTTAGCTATGGCCGGGAAAACTGCCGGACAGATTTGACGAAATTTGATACCTAGGGGAAATTATTTCCAGGGAGTATTTTGGACGGGTCAAATCTTGATCCCGACCTGACTTTGACATTCAAAAAGATCAATTCAAGGTCAAATCTGGTAAAACGGAAGTATTTCAACGAAATTTGATACCTACTGTTACTTTTGTCCCAAGAGTGTTTCTGGTGGGTCAAATCATGACCCTGACCTGATCTTGACATTCAAAATTGTCAATTCAAGGTCAAATCGGGTATAAAGCCGGGCGGATTTCGACGGGTACTTTTGTCGTGACTTTTGTCCGGGGAGTGTTTTGGACGGGTCAAATCGTGACCCCGACATGACCTTCACCTTTAAAATAGTCAATTCAAGGTTAAATCGCGCATTTCTCCGAAAATCAGAGGGGGGTCCACGAGCTACTATTATATATTTCTAGATTTAGTTACAAACTAAATACCTGTATATTGTACAAAGAAATGTTTGACAAATATATCTGTATCAATATTACCATACGGGTCATTAAAATAGATACGACGAAACAAATTTTGAAGGGTGCATGTATCAGGTAAATTTTTATATTTCAAATGATGACAGGAATGCAGAAAGTTGAAGTACCTACGTAATACTGGCTATCCGCATGAAGAGATATACATGTATATAAAAACCAGATGAGGGATATGTCTGTACAGTTGCTAAACAATTCAGTCATGCAAAAGAGGATCAAAGAGTAAGATACCAAATTGCTGCCTGTGGTAATGTTTTTTAACGAAATTCGGGAAAATTAGATTACTCTCACCCTGGTTATCCAGAAGATAATTGTGGAATCTGATGACGATCGGACAAGGGTGTCGTCTGTAGGATCAACCAAATTATTTAGCCATAAAAATAGTAAAATTGAAGATCACCGCTGGCAGTGATGTCTTCACAAGGACAGTTTGAGAACAAAATATGGCTCACATCTAGCGGTGACCCAAAATATCCACATAAGAAAAAGTTCTCCAATAAAAGCTGGCTGCAGGGTGCGCCAATTGATTCAAATTCGAAATTTAGCAGGGTGTACTGCTTGTGGCCATGTTTTCCCCGCAAATTTGATAGACTGATGGACAAAACCACTGAATCCGTTGAATCAATATACATGTATACATGGATTAATTTATATGCATTGTTATACACAGTACTGGTATATAAAGGTACTGAAAATAACTATATTACTAGTATACACAAAATAAACCATATATCATGGCTATGGGTTCTAATATCCGAACATGACAGCTGAGAACTTGGTGTGAATTAAAGAGTGGTGGTTTCTCAAGCATATCTAACCCTCCACGTTAGTAACATGCCATTAAATGTCATAAGTATAATCTAGCTTGAGGACAGAAGTGATCCATAAAACCCCCCTTAATTCAACCAGGTCCTCGGGCGATGTATGATCGATCACATGATGATCTAGGGGGATTAGAATTGATGTATAAAAACAGCACTGCATGTAAATATAAAATAAAATAGTGCTACATCTTATTACAGATTATTGCCATATATAATCAGTGATTATACAGACAGTCTGACAAAATAAAGTTTCAGTGACACTCTATCCGAAGAGGGGAATAATTTCATCTGTTACAGTCAATGGAGCAATTATGAATCTGGAAAGGTGAAATTTCTAAGTAATACTAGATATCGACATGACGCGATAAAATATAACGTAAATGCAATATGGCCGCTGGCGACCATTTTTTCCTATGAAATTAAAAAAATATTTGATAGCTCTCATCTGATAGATCAATATCAAGATAAATATGAAGTTTGGTGATGATCGGATGAGTGAAGTGGACTGTGTGGTCTGTGCTAAACGGTTTAGTAATGCTTAAAAAGATTCTTACCTTAATATCTTTATGTTCACTTTATAAACTTCACTGAGTCATCTTTGTCATGTATTGAGTTTGATATCTTTTGTTAACAGTTTATAAATCATGTATGTCTCATGTTTGTTATTTTAATTTATGTGTTTATTATCATTAAATAAAGTTGCATTCCTTAAAAAGATTCTTACCTCAATGTTTTTATGTTCACTTTATAAACTCCACTGAGTCATCTTTGTCATGTATTGAATTTGATATCTTTTGTTAACAGTTTATAAATTATGTATGTCTCGTGTTCGTTATTATATTATATACACTTTATAGTGTGTTTTCAGAACGAAAAAAAAATGAATAAAATCAACAAATTTGTAAATTTAAAAACAATTCAAACGTTGTTGTATTCCATGTCCCAGCCCGGACATATACACCAAATTTCAATAATATTCATTGAGAAACAACGGACCAAACGCTATATAACACCCGTATACATCTTTTATTCCGAATCGGACTCGGGTACATGTTATAGTAGGTACCGAATTGACACACGTCGACTGGGCGAGTTGGCCATGGGGCGATTAGGCCGATTCCGGCACATTCTATAATTTACCGTATGTATCCGTTTACGCGTAGTTTACTTTAGAAAGTTCCGCAATTAATACCGTAAATAGAGCGACCTTATTTGACAGAGAATGCCTCTGTTATTGATTATCAAGTTGCTGTACATTAAAAACGACAAATTCACATGCTCGTTCAAGCGCAGTAGTCTATTTTCCCCATGTTAAAGGACATCCACAAATACTAAATAACGCTAACCTACTGCCGAATGTTTGACACGACAACTGTTAACATATTTGGGCTGAATTCATCTGACGCGGTATTATTCCTCAAAATAAACAACAAAACCATCGTTACTTGGAAATGTAGTTTGGGCTAACATTTACATAAATCCTCCAGATCAATTATCCGACACACACGTCAGATGAAAAAGTCACATGAAGTAACCGGCCAAATTGGCCGAAATGACTTTTCATCATTCTCCAATACAGGTATCTGACAAGGGTACATCTGCCAGATACAGAGGAGTTCTTTCATTGTTTAGAATTAACGCGATTCAATAAATGCTTTTCAAGCCAGAACATCACCGAAATTCTCAATTAATACAGATATATGTGTGACAATACAATCATAATTATATATTAAATTCATAAATATAAGTTTGAAAAAAACCGAAACAATCGGTTAAATTCATAAATATAAGGTTGAAAATCACCAAAAAAATCACAAAAATTCTCAATTAATACAGATATATGTGTGAAATGACAATCATAATTATATATTAAATTCATAAATATAAGTTTGAAAATCACTGAAAAAATCAGCTATATTCATAAATATAAGTTTGAAAATCACCCAAAAAATCACTGAAATTCTCAATTAATCCAGATATATGTGGAAAAAGACAATCATAATTACATATTAAATTCATAAATATTATTTTGAAAATTTAATATTTTAATTGAGGTCCGTATGAGCCGGGGTCCGTATAAGCCAGGGTCCGTATCAGCCGGTGGTCCGTAAAAGCCATGGTCCGTATAAGCCGCATACCGTTTAGAACATAGCCTAACGCAAACAACTTAAACTCTCGCTCTTTGCCTGGCACATGCAGCTGATATATAGCAACATGTGTTTAAGCTGATACTAATTAGCCAGTATAGCACCGTGAACAGAGGAGATCCTCGACATTTCTTTAAAACTTCTGTATCTTCATGGAGATATGATAATCACGTGTCCTCAAAACTTAGTCTCACCTACTCGATTGATGTATACATCTCTATAGAAAACCTGATTGTCGTCATTTTTGTTAAGTTTTGATCTCAATAAAAAATATTTAAATAATACAAAAACAAAACAAATGTCAATTCCAAACACGTCGACTGTACCATTTAAAAATATGATTACGTCAGAAGTACTCTCAGTTGTAAATAACTAAATACCTCTTTATTGGTAGGATGAATTAATCGCGATAAACAAAATGGCAATCACTCCAACAAGGTGAGCCACTACTTATAATCGATGTATAAGAATGACGATATGTGATGCCATTTGGATATACAATTTATAAGAATACGTGCAGCACTTTGAACACGATTATTCTCTATTCCCACCAAATGTCCACAGCAGAGGGTTTCACGTCACTTTAACCTGGGCAATGCCGTATTAGGTTATTAAATATGATACTCATTTTTTTCAAATAATTATTTTATTTTAATTTAGATTTAATTCTTTGCTCATATTTAAAAAAAAACTTAGAACAAAACAACTAACACCATTATAACAGTCATCAGGTTTACCACCAAATTTGATTTAAATAAGTCTGTTCCATTCAATACAGTTTCCACAAAAAGTTACAATTTGTCAAGAGATATGGAAGGCCTGTTCAAAAATAGTGGTCACAGTGTGCAGTCAAATATAGTTTCTTCGGAAAATGCAGTTAGTAGCACAAGACTTTTCAGGATCCAACCAATACTGACATCTGAAGGGTTTTAGAATAGACTCATCGACTGACATAAACAACTCAAAATCTCGCTCTGTGCCTGGCACATGTAGCTGATATATATGCGCGGCAACATTTCGTTTAAACTAAGAATATTTAGCCAATATATAGCACCATGAACAGAGGAGCACCTGGAAATTTCTTTGAAACATCGGTATCTTCATGGAGATATGATAGCCAGGTCTTAGGGTGGATACACACATGTATGTAATGTCTGTATGTAAAATACATGTATTTTACATGGCCACACCAATAATTGACAAAATTAATCACCTGCGCGCGAGAGGTCAATTTCACCAGTGAGTAGTTATAAGCCATTATCAAACAAACTGCCATCAAGAAATTTCAGGCCAGTCATAAACATGTTTTCTTTCATGGATGCCGAAATGAGTAATTCTTGTCTGATATATGTTGCTGTTTTTCACGAGTTATAATTCATTTCGAAAAGTGGATTAGAGCCGGTCGATTTTATACTTGATTTGTTTCTGTCATTTCTTGGAAACAGGGTCATCCAAAACAAATATGCAGAATTCTTTTATAGGATGATACCGGCTTGTTGATATTTCTCTGATAATTTGAGGGCGAGCTCAATTGATAACATTAATTCAATTGGGATTGCAAATATTCATTATAGCGCCAAAAAATAATGCAGGTACAGCGTTGAAATTAAAAAGAGTGACACCCCCCCCCCCCCCATTTATATATATGTTTCTCAAGCCAAAGGTTGAACAAGCTCCTAACTGTCACAAGCTTGAATTATAACATTTTCGACCATAATCCATGATTGGGGGAGGGGCTGGTTCTCGAAAGCTTCCAATAAATAAGGGAGTTAACAAATGTATCAGTCGGGATTATCTGGGCAAAAATTACAATATAATGTTTTACTTAAATATTCCATAGTTGTAAATTTTGCGTATACATGTATAACTGTATAACACAAGAGAGGAAAGGTGACGTAGTTGGGAACTCGTAGCTAGGCAACCCTTTCGTCGAATGAAGACAAACAGCAACACCGTGCATTCAAATTTAAAGCTGTATAATATGTTCATTATTATATGAATAGCATAAATTTCTGCATATTAGATTAATCACTCGTAGAAAACAGACACGACAGACATTACTACGATATTTATAAAGCAGGGTGTCAGGACTCAGGTGCTGCATGCACCCGCCCCCCCCCCAATCGATGAAATGTGCAATGGTGAATTCGGTAGCTTCTGGGATCATATAGCTCCCCGTGCATGTTGGGGGTCATAGCCCCCTGCGTTGGGGAAGAGGCCATCACTGGTATTAACATAAATAGAAGACTGACAATGATTTAAACAGAACGTCGACCATTTGAGTTATCGCGCGAATAATTATTTTAAGCGGCCTGACGACTTCGTCCCAGTCAACGGCTCTTCGGTGGTTCAGAGTTTAACTCACTGTGGTCAAACACAGTCGCAATGATTGGGTTGTCAGCGGACACATATTACACGGTGTGTATGATCCATGTAAAACGCCAAATACACGATATTTACAGAGATTACATGCATGTGTGTATCCACCCTTAGTCCAACCCACTATATTGATTGATACATCTCAATATGTAAAACCCAATTATCACCTTTTATCGAACTAATGTGTTTATGATGTTCATGTATCATATTATAACGTCTAATGTATACGCAGTTGTAAATAAATAAATACTTCATTATTGGTGGAACGGATTAATCGCGATAAACAGAATGGTGAGCCACTACTTATATTCCATGACTGTAATAATCATGTTTTGTGATGCTATTTGAATATACAATTTATGAGAAAATGTATAACACTTTAAGCAAGACCATTCTCTATTCCCAACATATCCACAGCATACATTAACCTGGGCAACGCCGGGTAACCCTGCTAGTGATATTATAAATGAGCTCTTGTATTGCATAATATCTGTTGAATCACAGAAAGGTGATAATGGAGAGTAAATTCTTCAGCGATTATGACTTATGATAAGAGTCCATTTGTTCCTAATACCCTAATAGGGAAAATGACGTCTCCCAATTTAAATTTTCTAGGGAGGTTCCTGCAATAAAGAATCGAGAATATAATCTGTAACAGATGGACAGAGTTAACAACACATTTAATTTGCACGGACCATGTTGTCACGTGAAATTTGCTTTTCCACGAAGCACTTAATAGTTGCCTTACTCATCTAACGTACCGGGAAGACAGGGTATCTGGGGATTCCCCCAGCCAATACAGTACAGGTAATTGGTCTCTTGACGCCACAATATGAGCTCTTCTACATAATACACTCTTTGTAATAATTCGAGTTCGCATGCATGGTTGAGCGACTGTATTAATTCGATCGTTTATGTCGCGGCTCATTGTGTGTCACTTGAGCTGGTCGAGTTTACATCCTGGTTGTATAATTGTAAACACATTAATTTATCAGAAAATGAAGGGATTCCCCCAATCCGATATGACACAATACACAGTAAAAAACATTCCTATTAAAAGCAAATGGTCCGCTTTTACGAGTGTGTTTTACCAGAGTGGCTAAAATGCGGGAGTGACTAAAATGCAGAATGGGACGATGGGACGGGACGGTATGGGACGGTATTGGGACGGTATTTGGGACGGCGCGGGACGGTATTGGGACGGTATTAGAAAACCGGCTGTTTATCAATAATACAGCGTGTAGCGGCATCAAAATGGTTATATATAGTCGGCATTAACATTGCGTACATGGAGCAACAATTTAATAGTCTCATTCGCCAACACAAAGCTCATATTATCGGCTAAAAATAGACACGACGGAAATAGGCGATTACGGTCAAACGCAGAACGAAAATGTAAACACCAAATCACCCCATACATTCATATTTCCCTGTCCCACGGTGATATTTTTGCATAAAATGTTAGATTAACATCTTTTCGACACCACTATAGCACCACTATATTAGTCATGTACTGATGCAGGACGATTCATATATGTCCCAACGTTCATATTATATCCCAAGAATCAAGATATTTAGACTCCTACGCATTTGCTATGATGGACCCTTAACATGGTGAACCCCAAATCGGAGCCCGTGCGGTGAAAACCTAAGTCAACTATATATTAGTCATGTACGGATGCAGGACGATTCATATTTGTCCCAACGTTCATATTATGTCCCAAGAATCCAGATATTTAGACTCCTACCAATTCTCTATGATGGGCCCTTAACATGGTGAACCCCAAATCGGAGCCTGTGCGGTGAAATCCTAAATCAACTATATATTAGTCATATAGGGATGCAGGACGATTCATATATGTCCCAACGTTCATATTATATTTCCAGAATCCAGATATTTTGACTCCTACCCATTCCAGGTGAGCGGCAGAGACCCCAAAAAAATCGATTTAATATACCCACCGTACTTAAGGACAAATTTGGTATCTTTTGAAAGGTGAGGTTGTAGGCTAATTGATATGACCTACTATCGGATCTGAAAGTGGTGTGGTTGTCATGGAAACGGGTCCCCAAAAGTATTGTCACATATCGACGGTATAAATGCCATCGATCGAATAATGGAAGGCTGCATTTTTCAACATTCATTTTCATTTTAAGTGAATTCTGGTTTAATGGTATAAGGGTGATATGTGAAATCAGCTGAACGTTCCTATTGGAGATATGAGTCCGTATGGTGGTTGGAACTCCGTTTTTGGGTAATTTTAGGGTTTTTTAGTGAGAAAATTGTGATTTTTGGAATCGCAGTGCTGGTTGAGAACAACACACTATCAAATGGACTGTGATATGTCATTTTGAAGATCTTGATGTGGCCTACCCGATTGGATGGATTATATTGTTGGGCGTTGATTTGGTTGTCATTGAAACGACTCTAATATTTCGAAATAAATGTTTGTATATTCCTTGAAATTTCATGAAAAGTTTATCGATACAAACCGACAATGTACTACAACAATAGTATTGAACTTTATAACATTCCCTAGAATGTTCTAGATTACATCTACTTTAGGAATAAAGGATCATTCTGATTTTAAAGACCAATGTTGGTATTTTTTTTATGTTATTTTGAATAAAAGTTCCATTTTCTGTATAAAATTAGTGAAAGTTTAATTCTTCAGCAAAATTGAACGAGGTGATCAAAATATCTTAATATTCTGTTATTTGCAATTTAGTGATGCTAATTGGATTAGAACATTGGTGTTTATAATTGAAATGCCAATGGCGATATCAGAATTATGTACCATAAGTTGATGACAATGATGGACTACCAATGTGTTCATGTACAACAAATACGCGGCGGATTAAATGTGGTCATGGGATTTTGACTGCGAGAAACATTCAACAAATTGC
This sequence comes from Siphonodentalium dalli, assembly GCA_032622095.1. Taxonomy (NCBI): domain Eukaryota; kingdom Metazoa; phylum Mollusca; class Scaphopoda; order Gadilida; family Siphonodentaliidae; genus Siphonodentalium; species Siphonodentalium dalli. The sequence goes on from CP136062.1 coordinate 106,352,790, forward strand.
AAGAACCCTGAATGAGTTTGCTGGATTTTTATCGCGGTCAAAATCCCATGACCACGTTGAATCAAGCATTTATTATTTATATTTATATACTTAAATTCATTATGAACTAGGATTGTTTGGCTACCCCCCTATTTTTTAAACTTCAAATTAAGTTTTGGAACGGTAAACCCACTCCTGGTGGGGGCTGTTAATGTCCCGTTATTTTGCTGGTTAAATTGTGGGACTCCGTTGACGTAGAGCGGAATGAAGCTTGTTTATTTAAAAAAAATGGACCAATAGGAACCTCAGACCCGTTCCAAACGACGGATTTTTGTCGACTCGAATCTAATTGTATTAAATCCGTCGGTGGTGCGTCTGCGGTCAATTTTGTTTCAGACGGACGCATCTTTGTCGCGTCGAATCTAATACATCGGTCGATTTATTTAAAGGTGCACTCCATGTTACATTCACAAAATGGTCACGCGTAGATATAGAGGCCTATATATACCGGTATAGTATACATATATATACTAAAATACAGTATAAATTATGTATAAATATATGCGGGATTGCAGCGCGAATATATGTGCATATGTATATGAGGATGTATATAGTACATATAGTTATATAATATAATATAATAGGCGCTACAAATAAATGTTAGATCGTTCAACCAATTGCCATATATGTGTATACCATGCATGTAAATACAGGTATACAAAAATTATTATAAATCAGAGACTACCACCCCTACCCTTATAATAAGGAAACCCGGAATATATGAATTATTATAAATAAGAGGTTACCAGTGGTAACTTACCACCCCTATACCCCTCATAACAAGTAATGCCGGTATATATGAATTATTATAAATAAGATCAGTGGTACCACCCTACCCATTATAATGAGGAACACCGGAATATATTAATTATATATTATAAATCATATGCTACCACCTATATATCCTTTATAATAAGGAATACCGGTATCTATGAATTATTATAAATCATAGGCTACCATCCCTACCCCTCATAATAAGTAATACCGGTTTATATGAATTATTATAAATCTGAGGCTACCACCCCTACCCCTTATATAATAAGGAATACCGGTATATGTAAATTATTATAAATCATAGGCTACCACTCTGCCCTTATAACAAGTAATACCTGAATATATTAAGTATTATAGATAAGAGGTTACCACCCCTTTACCCCTCATAATAAGTAATATCGGTATATATGAATGATTATAAATCAGTAGTACCACCTCTGCCCCTTATAATAAGTAATACCGGTAAATATTAATTATTATACATCATAGACTACCACCCCTATTCCTTACAATAAGGAATATCGGTCTATATGAATTATTATAAATCGGTTGCTACAACCCCTACCCCTTATACCGGTATATATGGATTATTATAAATCATTGATACTATATCCATTATAAGATGTGAGTCAGTGACATGCCATGTTCGTTGAGGAATCAAACTACCAAAATAATTACAATTTGCACAATGTTACCAAAGCAATGCTTATAGATATATCTTTCTTTATGACAAAGAGAGCGTGCGACAAATGACGTCGTGTGGGTATTTCCTCAGATAAGGGGAGCCCCCTCATTATTATACCATTATCATATCATTATCATATCATTTGCATTCGTTCTTCGGCAACTTTCGGCTCTTCTCGTCACATGTATTAGATTCGAGTCGTCAAAAATCCGTCGTTTGAAACCAAGACGGATTTCAGACGCATCACCGACGAAGATTCGTCTGAATTGGACGGAGATTCGTCTGTGATGCGTCTGACACGGATCTAATTGTTTCAAACGTCGCATTTTTGACGCATTTAATACAATTGTGGGTCTGGTATTAGATTCGAGTCGACAAAAATCCGTCGTTTGGAACGGGCCTCAGGCATATACGTAGAATGGTTTTATCTCAGTCATAACACCATTTATGCTCAACGCATTTTAATTGCAAATTAAAATCAATAATACTGCAAATTAGTGACACCACGGTTCGTGATTGTTACGCATTAAGGTTGGGGTTTATAAAAGGAGAGTTTTCAAGAATTGTCAGGGTATAGATGCACGGTCAGTACTTCACATTTTTTATTTCGAATATTTTCTTATCTAATTCGATGATCAAGGTGGACATATATACACCGTTCAGGCGATATCAGAATATTAGCATTCTTTCATTGCTACGTTTCAAACGTCAAATGTCCCAGTTTTAGTTTTTGTATTGTTTTATTCCATAGCGATACTGAGTCTATTTAACGTTTAGTTATGACAAACGTACACAATATAATTGATGGTATTTGTTAAAAGTAACCACTACTGGTCATTAGATAAACGATCGCACATATTATGCAATAAATTATTCGAAATACATCTATAATCCATATTAATCGATAGAAGCGTTTAATGGCAGGGATCTTCGATTCACATGTATTATATCACACCCAGGAATAAATATAAAACTTGTTACAGGAAGAGATAGACCTTCTTTAACGGTTACGACCTCATATGAGCCTCAGCGGAGATGATATTAAGCTATGACATGTTGCCATATGGGACGGTCGGATGAAAAATTTCCTTCCCGACACCCTTCGGAAAGAAGCTTCGAAAAATGTAAAACTTAAATAAATAAACTTGTCCTGATCTAACTAAAGCCTGGATCATCATGTGTATGGAAAAAGAGCGAGCAACTGTCTCAAACTATGTTTATTACAAAAACGAGCCATGAGAATTATATGTAACAAAAAATATAGAAGTCACACCGATCCTCTTTTCAAACAAGAAAACATTTTAAAAATAAATGATTTACATAAATTACATGCATCCATTTTCATGCATGATTGGTACTACGATCGCTTACCAGTGTCTTTTTCTGGTATGTATGACAAGAGAGCGGAACCAAATAGACGACAACTTAATCCTATAGTACAAAAAAAATTCAGGACCATCTCTTTTTCTAAAGTTCTCCCATACCATTCATTCCCCTTTATGTGGAATTCCCTTGAAAGTAAATATACCTCTAAACAATCAAGACATGTGTTCCGAAAACGTTTGAAAACGGATATTATTAATACCTATCCAGCTAGCGTGCGATGCAAAAACCGAAGATGCCCTGATTGCACAAACGATATATAATTTTCTGATAACAAAAACAAAAAACATTCCCAAAACCTCACTCACATTATTCCTACTCGGTTCCACTCACACATGAATATTCATAGTATTCATTCAGTATATCGACCAAGTAGGTGCCCATACATATGAACCACTTTTCGTACCATCGCCCTAACAACGCCTATATATACAAAAAACCAGTCTGCACACGATAAACGTAACCTAAAAACAATCAAATTAATTCGGCCATCTTCATCATATAATCTGTCACCACACCCAGGGGTGATAGGAAGACAGTCAGTCATGACTATATCACCCCTAGCAATATACATGTATAGTCTATCAATATTATATTTATTTGTAATTGTACTTTCCATGTGTGTATATTGTAAATAAAATTATCCTATCCTATCCTAAGCTATGACATGTTGCCATATGGGACGGTGGGGTGAAAAATTTCCTTCTCCCGACACCCTTCGGAAAGAAGCTTCGAAAAATGTAAAACTTAAATAAATAAACTTGTCCTGATCTAACTAAAGCCTGGATCATCATGTGTATGGAAAAAGAGCGAGCAACTGTCTCAAACATTAATGTGACTACCAATGCCTCAGTGCATCAAGCCAATCAGTGCGACTGCTCAGGCGCACAAACTGCTTGACAAATTGATGGGAATATTGCAGATTTGAATTCATATAGTACCCGTCTATCAGAAAGGGTGCGACTAATTTTTATATTTTAGTCATTTAAGGTCGTATCGACCCTTCTCGCCGGACCCATATACTCCAATGTTAGCGATGTTTTGGGTACGTTCTGTCAGCTTAGGCGCACAAAATACTTGATCAATTGAAGGGAATATTAGATACTTGAATTCATTTACTTGTTTGCAATGATTTGTGACACAATATTGAACGTTCAAATGGCAAAATCCTGAACACGAATGCTTGTAGCAATTTCCATCACTGGTCATCAACAATGTGCATCAACGTCTGCACATCATAAAATATCTGGAACACATCTAGACATTCCTATGAATTGTTGATGCTTGATTGCATAGCGTTTCACTTTTAGTGCATATTAATGGATTTCGGACAATGGCGTCATGACAGCAATCGAAACATATAATTGTCAGTTGATTAACTAACATGCACAATAACCAAGTGAGTCATTATTTGCTACTTTTTCGAAAAACGTAGAGAATTATGTTCGCGATATACGTAAAGAATCAACTTTTTTACTAAATTTTGTTGCCAATTTGGAAGCAATCTTGAGTAATTTGTTCCATAAACACCGTAGTGTGGCACATTTAAGATAGTCCAAACAATAAACACCTTTTATACCAAAGATAGTTACATTTCACTTGAACAAAATGGTCCAAAACCTGAAAAGTGATTTTTTCCGATAGTTATGTCAAGTTTGGGAGAGATAAATCCAACGTTTCTTGTAATGTCAGTCATGACAATAGTAACAATTAACCATGATGCATCAATCATGTTAGTGTTCAATGAATAGAAGGCACAATAGCAAATTTTATACACCAACCACAAGTTGTAAGCGAAGGCAGGACACGCTGGGGCAATATCTACCATTTTCCATATTTTGGGCGGCCATTTTGACAAACATTTTGAGTCAATGTAACAATTTTGGTTCCAATGAGTTGGAATATTCATAGGTAATGATATGCTTCGCTTGCATTGCACAAATCTGCTCATTTCTTGTTTAAAATAGTACTAGAATCACAATTTTTGGTGAAATTTCATACCGTGTTCTGTAAACTCCAATGTTTGAGGTACCGGAAGGGATTAGAACCCAAATACTTGCATTGGGACAGCCGTTAATTGATTTGGGACACTCATTGGATGTATTTGAATACTAGTGTGGTTGCTTTGGACACTCAGTCGATGGTATACGTGACTATTGGCTGTACATTATATTCGATATGAGAAGATTTAGTTAGAAATTAATTATACCACTTATTTTTGTTACTTTCGACCGCCATTTTCGCCGCCAGTTAGGGACAACGAATGGACAAATCATCGGTACCGTATATTGTTCACAGTTATAGAATTATGACTGGACATCATTTATGGTGGTGCAACTAGCTATTTATCCCAATAAATGTCGTCCCAATGGAAACTATTTGGTGAACTTTAGCAACAATTTCTCAATTACTTTCTACTACTTTCGGCAGCTTTCGTCACCATTGTGTCCACATTTTCGAAAGTGCAAGAAACCATAATTTCTGCTAAAAATGGACACTAGTGGTTCATTTCTGACATCTAATTAGTATTCACTACACTGTTCTGTTCAATGCAGGATATTCTGGGCATTAAAATAATAATTTGTCTTCGAAATTGATTACATCTTTTTAGAATTTTAGGGACACGAAGGGCCAAATCCTCGTGATATGACTCATAATTATCATATATTTATTGAACATAGTATGTGTTAGCACAAATGACCATTTAACACATTATTTTTCTTATAAATGAAAACGATCCGGTGAAATTTGGCGAAAATTGGCCAAAAAGTACCACTTCCGGTCTCCCTTATGTCCGACTCTTTGGATTGTGACAATCTAATTGTACACGGAATGACATGTCAGTCATGACAACTATAATAATCTGTATTTGTTACATGTTTCTGCCATATTAATAACTTAAATTTAAATGTCATTGAAGTGTCTATTCCATCAGAAATGGAACATGTTACAAAAAAGCCATAAATAGGACTTTTTTTTCAATGTTCTCTAGAAAATGTTCCACAAAGCGGATTTAGGAGGATTTTGGATATGTTGTTCCCCAGATTCAGCCAGAAAGAAATACCCCAAAATAGCTTATTATCGATTTGTTATAGGTTCACTGCTTCAACAACCACACTACTTCGCTAACGCCGTTTTACACACACCTACAATCGAGATCGTATATGTATACATACGAACATGGATGTGGCGATATGGCGTTTGTACCCCCCCCCATTTGGTAAACAACCATACTAATAGTAGGAAATTCCGACCCTCCCGCAGCCTTCAGTAGGAAATTTCAGAGTTTAAACTTGTCGAATTTGTTTTTAATTTTAATTTTTAATTTTTTTAATTTTAATTTTTAATTTTAATTTTTAATTTTAATTTTTAATTTTAATTTTTAATTTTAATTTTTAATTTTAATTTTTAATTTTAATTTTTAAATTTAATTTTTAATTTTAATTTTTAATTTTAATTTTTAACTTTCGAATAGACTGTAGTCCACATTTTGATTTGTTATGGGAAACCTCAAAATACTTGTTAGGGTCCCAACTGGGAAATTCCGACCCAAAGGGGTGTGTTAGAATAAAATGTATTGTAGTTCATATGGTTTGGCCTGATTAGTCGAAACATGAGGATTAATTATGGTCCAATTTAAGAAACGAGTGGTGCATGGTGCAAACAATATCCATATAATTTCATTACTTATGAAATATGGGGATCCGAGAGGGGATGAACATTTGGAATCCATTGATGACTAGTGTGATGCGATCCGATTTTCTTACATGGGCACCCCCCCCCCCCCCCATCCAGGATAACTTCGTCATGCCCCTGACGACGAATTTATATGGTGGGTCCGCTAGTATGTAGTTTCAGTAATGTTAAATAATTATGTGATATGTATCGCGCCTATTCGATCAGTCCATGGACGTATGTGCGCCGTTTTGGATTTCTGACCGAAAATGTTTTACATAACGAACCCACACTAACACTCCATCCTACAAACTGCGCAGTTTTATCTGTAGATGGTGTTGCACCCAAATACGACACATATACCTCAAAATGGTGACACCACCGGTGACCCGAGAAACATTTGATCCCTGACTTTATTCATTGCTTGAAATGAAAGCCCCATATACACCACAATCTCAATAATAAACTAACGCCGAAATATCACATATTGTTGTGTTGGCGTCTCTTGGCAGAATACATTATTCACCAAACAATGACTTTATATTAACGGTTGATGCTCTCACGCATATCATCTGAAATTATACAATGAACTGCATATCGTATTTATATGGAATGCAGTTGCACCTAGTTATTGTGACGCAAGTGTACATACATTAAGATTACATACCAGTTTATGATATCAGTCAACAATGTTGGTGCGCAGGGGATCTGTCAACACGATACGAAACTCACGGGAGCCACACTCCTTGGTAAACAGCTGTTAATAAATATGAAGATGGTGATGTTACGGGAAGCTGGTAAAATAAGCTGGTGTTTGGAGAACGGTGCCTGAGTGACGATGTCATTTGACACACAACGAGCACCGTCCTCCAGAAATATATATATACAAAAAAGTGGTTCTCCCAAAAAATCTCTGTTCGCACAGATTTAGGCTTCTGGCTAACTCAGTTTTCATATTCCCGATATCTGTGCGAACAATTTGATATATAATACGTCTTGGTGGTTGGCGACATGATTCAACTAGTAACAAAATAAGGCCCTTGTCTGGTCTCTGCTACTCCACTATGTAATTAATACTCCATCCGGTTTCAACAAGGTGTTTGAACCCTCACGTGGTGACATTACGTTGCCAACGTCATTACATCGTTAGCACAGAATCCTTAAAAAAAAAAAGTCTCACACATTCCATGCTGTCATTTCTGTGAATTCAAATAACATTACATGCTGATAGATTCCCCATAAACAAAACACTTAAATCACTTAAATCACACCAAAATGACGGAAAAAAAAATCAGAAAAACATTAAAAAGAGAAGCGAATGAAGTTTGAATGCACAGGGTAGTTTGGAAAATGAACCTGTCGTAACACAACACACATTTGGTCCTCATTCTAGTGGAACAGTATAACATGAACTGTATTTTATTGTGATAGCGGCTACAATTATTGCTACTTTCACGGAAGTCGGGTCACCGTTTCCATGGTTACCGCACCACTTTCAATTTTGTTGACAGGGCCTATCTTGTAGCATATAATCTACCCTTTCATATGAAATATAAAAATCGCTTAAGTACCATAGGTATATTAAACTCCTTAAATACGGCCATTCTTGGGTCCTGGCCGCTCACCTGGCATGATCTAGGAAATGTGCTATTGATCGACGTGCTTTCAGCAAAACAATAGGAGGTTCAACTTTCACATACGAGAGATTAACGTGTTCAACTTTGCATTTTGTATGACTTCAAATCTGTCTGGGAGATAAAATCCCCGTAGAAAGACATTTCTAAATATGTATCGAGTCTATCGACCTATATTTCGATACCGGGAAAAATTCAAAAGCGGATACTATTAGGTGTATGTTGGAGCGTAAACCGCATGTGATGCAAAAATACACAGCACCCATATCTTAACATAATCAACATGGTCTGTCAATCTCTACTTCTTTTCTTACTCTGTCACCGACTGGGTACTGTTCACAATCGATGGGTTCAACATGGTCTGTATTACAGTAATGTTCACAAACAATGGGTTCACCACGAGGAATCTCGCTACCGTGGGATTATTTATGATGAAAGTTAGAACAAATTCGTTCTATTTCTTCGTGTGTTTGGTAATAATGGTTTAACAAATTGTCACGGGATAGTGACCCAATCGCGGAACACATGTCGTGCTATCTATCTCCATGCACGGATATATATTCCAGGATTCTTGAAACGTCGATCCGTTGCTATGGTGAATATTTGAACCGCTATATATACACATCTTCTGGTTTTCCCCACAGGGCTATACCATTCAGTTTCGTTTACTCATTTGTGTGATTTCTCAGGATTATAACCTATATAAACAATGACATTTGATGATAGTGTAATCATGCAATATTACATATTTTTTGTATACACCTAACATTGTATATTGTTTGTATATACCTCATCTCCAACAATGGAGGAATACAAAAATCATCTGTCCTTTGAAAACAAACGCTGACTCTGTTCAGTGTGCTGCTATACGGTAATGTTCACAAACTATGGGTTCAACGCGAGGAATATCGCTACCGGAGGATTACTGATGATGAAAGGTAGAACAAATATAGAATATACGCATAGTGTTTCTGAATAACAAATTTAATCCACGAGTGGGATTGGCGATTTACACCACGAGCTTCAGCGAGTGGTGTAAATCGCCAATCCCACGAGTGGTTTAAATTCCTTCTATTTTTTCATGTTCTTGGTAATAATGGTTTAACAAATTGTGTACGATATTTTCAGCTGTACCCATCACGAACGCTTTGATGCATTTTAATGTGTTCATTCCACCTGCACACGTAATGGTTAGTGTCATCAGGTCCAGGGCTTAAAATTGGTACGAAAATCAGAATCGATTCTCGCAAATGTTTCTCGCAAAGTTAAACATGAGAATCAAGTTTGATTCACGCATACTTACATGAATCTGGGCTTTGTTACATAAAGACATTATATCATACAGGTTGCTGTTAGGCCAGGGTGATTTTTTTTAATTGGCTAACAGTAAATCTTTCAAAATTGAAAGCTATACATGTATAATAAATATTGCAATTCTACATTCCTGTCACATTCACATCAACTCATTTGACTGAAGATACAGGGAGAGGGTAAACTGTTTAAGATTAAGTATATAAGATATTACTGTTGAGAAATTGACTTAGTGCATTGAATTTTCAAAACTTTCCCAGGGGATGCCCTTCAAAGCGTCTCGAACATGGAAAGGGTGATACAACATACCCCCTCCCAACCAACTTGTGGGATAATTATGCAGAATTTGATTTTGATTCTCGAACCCTCAAACACGTGAATCAGCTTTGATTCTCGCAAAAAATGGATGGATTTTAAGGCCTGCATGTCTGACCTTTGTGTAGTCCAGCTATAGGCAATTATGCCATGGTCTTGGTTAAATTGGAAGCTTTTAATAGATACAAGAGTTTGAACTGGTTAACGTTTGCGTTTTAACTCACGGCACGACAAACGAGTTAACACGTTCCACGCTGGTAATCATATGATACTCACTGCGGGCAAATATTGAAGGTTTGTTTTGAGGGAACTTTTTTTATTAATTGTTTTTCTTCTGACACAACTCAGGATCCACGAGGTGCTTGGTGAACCCAGCTTCAACCAAATGTCAGTTCTATAAATAAAAGTTCCATAAAGTGACGAATGCATTGTGAGAATAAGCTTCCATGTTTCAACTCTGTTTGTTTTCAGCTCCACGATGAGTGCGTGGTGGTAAATTTGGACAGCGTTGTCATTGTTATAGATAGTTTAGCAAACTAAATCTACATTCACATTGGAATTTGCTGAATTTAAAGGTACTCAATCCGAACAGAGGGTCCCCATCTCAACATATTCCAACAACAACAATCCGATCAGAGGGTCCTATATTACAATTTCTTTGGATTTGGGGGTAAAACATATTTGATTCGAGTCGAGGAACCCATCACACAAAGCTCAGAGTTATTAGATATTGATTTTTGAAATTTGTTATGTTCTCGAGATGAGTACTAATAATTGCCTTCAACTGCCGTAATCTGCTCGAGATGTGTACACCAAAATCTATTCAAACAGACAAGTATGGATAACTCTAAAATCAAGTGGTAATAATAACGCAATTTTGACTGAGTTCTGGGCCAGAAAGTATTCCCGATAATGAAAAATAATAGATTTCTAAAATCGATATCTAACAAATCTGAGCTTTGATGGGTGACTTCCTCGACTCGAATCAAATATGTTTGACCCCCGAAGCCATTGAAATAGTAATTGAGAGGAGTTTTATCGGATTGAGTACCTTTAAGTAGGAAAATATTGACAATTGCCTGTGACACTCCACGGTGTCGGAGTAAACCCCGAAGCGAGCAAGATTTTTGTCCGCATCGCAGTTTACTCCTGCCCGCATATAGTTTTACTTTATCGATATACGGTATATTTGATAAGATGTCTTTATTCGAGTGACTGGATAGGGATTTTGGGTTTTTAGTATAAAATACCGTCACGAATAGAGTGTCCCATATAGATTGCTCCGCGTTTAAAAAATATAAAACCTCGAGAAGTATCTGCAGTGAAAGTTTTGCCCATTGCAATCTTTTTCCCGTCCAAATTTATTTTATACGAGACGTCGTTTGCGGCTGCACTCGTGAAATGTCCTACATTTTGACCAATGATTCCGGGTTTGTTGCATTCACTCTCTGAAGAATTTAATTCTGTCCTTAGTGTTTTTAAACTGGGGCACACAAAGTTAATTCGGGCATCTTTTGTAGCAACATTTTCGCAACCCTGCACATTTCGGCCCTCCCATAAACCGAATGAATTCGGAATGAAATAGTCTGTAGCCAACGGCCCAGAACAATTTTACCTCCGGAGTATATCGCATGCTTGTTGTACCGTCGGATTCCAGAAATCGTGCAACATCTAGAAATAGCTGAAAAGAGACATTATTAAAAGGGAATATCCCCGAGGCTAATTGTCGAAGAAAAGACATCCAGTCTGGAAACCTATCTGCGTCTTTTAAGTGGTGTATTATTTCTGGTAAGAGGCCAGTTATCTACATCCATATTGGAGTCGATCGTGTCGGTAAATAATGACCTCCTGGAACGAACATCCTTCATTGGTGTGTTCTTTTTTGAAACTTTGGCACATGGACTTACAATTAGATGATATTCTGCCGCAGACACAAATTCAAGCGACATTGTTTCTTCGTTCAGCACGAATTCGGCATCGCCCTGTCTCAGTTCCTTCCCTTGCACCCCAAAACGAACGATTCTGTATCTATGGTTTCTACCCAACGACTCGACGTCATCTTATATCTCACTAGAATAACAAGTTCATCATCAGGATGTGAATCTACAAAATGCCAAACGTGATTGTCACCCACGGCAAACTTCTTCTTGCAATAATAGCATGTTATTCTCAGGAAATAGAGAGATATAAGGATACAAGTGTGTGACTATAGAAGCTATCTGCAAATGACGGTCTTACGATTGAAATTTAACTGTATAAATGTTTGACGCAAATAGTCAAGAAACATATATAAGCTTCGGCGGAGTCCAAGATAAGTTTTGAAGCTCCATGTCCATTTACTATTGCATTACTCTGTCTTAAAATCAGAGTAATTTCGTGTCGATTGAACCGGCAATCGAACCGGAACCTATCAATTTTAGGTGAGAAAGAGTAGGAACCAAACATTATAGACTCGGAACCCACGTGTAACTTTACAATTACGCGTTTTACGGATTGTTTTTTACTTTTTCAAATAATTTGATGTGTCAAGATTGAACTTATATAATCAAATATTTTATAAATCGTATTGAAACAAACAGACGAGATCCTCTCTTGTTTCATACTATTATGAAGGTTAAGATGAAGTTTTGCAAAATTATTAACACAATACGACCTGTCATCACGTAAAATTAACATTATTATGTGTTATGGAGAGTGTTTCCATTCTGGAACATTGAAATGAACGTTTCCTGGATCTAGATCCACTGAAGTATGTGTGGAGAACTATTTTAAAACTATATACTTACCATTTTCCTGAAAGTTGTCCTTATTTTTCACATTTTTGTCATTCAAAATGCATGGTTGAAAAATCAGTAAATGTAACAATAGGGTCGGAACGGACATAGCGATAGAATCGATTATGGTGAAACAGTTTTCCCCCAGTGGTAATGGTTTTGTATTGTTCAAGGACAATACAATAATTTTTGGACCTTTTGAAATCTTCTGTATTTGCGGTATTTCGCAAAAATAAAGAAAAGGTGTGCAATAGATTTAGAGTTGTGTCGCGAAGATCGCTCGCTTGAAGTGTACTATGATTGGCTCAGTTAGTTTCTTATCTAAAACAATGTTTTAATAAGAAAGTATAAGAACTCAAAAATCTACCCGATTCCCATCAATTTGTGTGCACATGTGTGGTAGTCAAACAACAGACATGTTCACTTATCTGAAAATCTACAAATGGATGAAAATCCATTCCTTAATCGAATTTTTTTTTCTATTTGGGTCAAACAGGTGGCATTGTAGGGTGGCCCACCAAGACACTTTTTCCATACACCCCACAACACCCTTTGTTTGACCTAAATCGGCCAAGGGGCCGATAATAGCACAATAATAAGCATATATCAGCATATCTGTTCGAGATGTGTACACCAAAACAATATTCAAACAGACAAGGATGGATAACTCTAAAATCAAGTGGTAATAATAACGCAATTTTGACTGAGTTCTGGGCCAGAAAGTATTCCCGATAATGAAAAATAATAGATTTCTAAAATCGATATCTAACAAATCTGAGCTTTGATGGGTGACTTCCTCGACTCGAATCAAATATTTTTGACCCCCGAAGCCATTGAAATAGTAATTGAGAGGAGTTTTATCGGATTGAGTACCTTTACAGGTACTCAATCCGATTCGATGGTCCCCATATCATCAGATTCCAACAACAAATTCTTTTTTTTGAAATGCCACTTCAATTATTGGAATCGAGTAATTGCCCAAAAATAAAAATGCTAACCACAGTCAACTATAGTATAAAATTGCCCAACACCTGTTATTTATCAACATTTTGTTCAACGAAATTTTGCAGGTTTGTTAAATATCTGACACAAAAAAAAGCCACTTGATTTTAGAGTTATCCATCTTCATCCGCAATTTGGTCAAAGAAAGTCTTCTCGTCGACTGTTTACTGGGCCACATAAAATGAACGGTGGTGAAAAATAATAGATTTCAAACATCGATATCTGATCACTCTGATCTTTGATGGGTGGGAACAAACAAAACAGACCGCTCAGATATGTAGTTCCTATGGACGGGATGTTCGTCGTTCTGTCTGTAGACGGAGGATGAGGCTGATGAAAAGTATCTTCATCACACGTGATTCCTTTAGATCTAAAAAAGAATGGCCTGAAGAAAAAAAAGACTTATCGTTGCCAGGCCTGCACATTGTGTGTGTGTCATTTGCAGAAGGGTGAATTTAGTGATGCTATCCTGCTCGCGGGCTAGCGTCACCAAATTCACCCTCTGGGAACATCATTCTGCTCAGGCATAAACTGCTATGGGCGACATAGGATAAGATTGAAGTTCCCCAGTTGAAGTTGGTGATGTTCGCCGATTAATTACATCAATTACGCATTTTATCTACTGCAAATTAGGGGATATAGAAACTTCCCAGAAGGGTAAAAGTAACTAAAACATTTTTAATTTCAGACTATAGATACTTCCCAGAAGAAGAGGCCTAAGCAGAACGAGGTCCCCAGATGGTGAATTTGGTGATGCTATGCGGGATAGCATATATAATTCACCCTCTGTGGACCTCTTTGCAACTGACAGACACACTATTTGCAGGCTTGATCGTCATAACATTCCTATCAGTGTTGAGCGGTTTATTAAGGGTCAGGGGACCTCAACTGGTATCAAACTGGAAAACAGATTATGCCATCTAAAGTTTACAATTAATTGCACAAAAGTTGACCCATCTGCAAAAGATGCAGAAAAACATTGTAGATTGCAATTGGGTGACATTTTGCACATTTGGGAGATCCTGGGTATCTTTTTGCATGTTTATGCGATAATGGGTGTCTTTTCCGTGTTTATGAGATCATGGGTGTCTATTCAAGTTACACGAAACAATGCTACAATGAACAATTCAGATTGATTAATGAGGTTCAATCGTGTATTGATATCGCTCTGGTGCAGACAAATTGTTCTACACTCAGATATTTCAACTTCTCAAAGCCGGAAATTTGGAAAATTTGACCAAAATATCGGAGTCGAAAAAGGTCCATAACTATTTTTATTAATTAGCTATAGGTTATTGGCCGCAATAAGAAGAAAGCTGCCCGCATCATACGCAACACAAGTCGGTCAATAAGTAGAAAAACACGGCCAATAAGTAAAAAAAAATCGGCCTCATATTGCGACCTCAAGCCAATACGACAGACATCGGCCTCATAATTCGGCCAATATGGAAACAACCAATTAATAACATATAGCAAAAATGAGCGACCGGAACCTAAAATCAAACTTGACCTGTATTAGTGATTGTAAGCCTGTATACCAAAATTCATTCCAATCAATCCAACTGAAGTTATAATCCGGAAACGAAAATTTTATAACAGGTACTTAGGAACCCGAAATCAAAGTAGGTTACCCATACATATACACGGACTATGTTGAATAGAATATAAAATTTAATAGAATAACTTACTGCAATATTACGGCGGCTAATCTGATATATCAGAATACTAATCTGATATATCAGATTAATAACTGAAGACGGGTGGCGGTTCTATGCCACCGTACAATATATGCACCAAGCAATAGGTATTTATAACAGTTGCAGGCAACATATAGAGATAAAATTCATGTACAACACAGAATTACATAAATTGATATTTGACATGCCACGATTGAAAAAAGTTGAAATTGAAATCTATTATCTGGTGTAACATAGTTTGTGTCTATGCTATGAGTGAATTACACATCACAATTTAATATACAATAGATCCTAATGTGTGTTTTCAATATTCCCCATCAGAAATGACAAAAAATATGTCTAATATGAGTAGCAACCTCAAAGGTTTTTGGAAAAGTTCATGTGATTGTTTAGATATTTATGTTTTTCAGAGCCAGAGATAACTACAAGCATATATGAAAGCCAAAAAAAAAAAAATCCGATTTTTTTTTTTTGCAAATTGTTTAACTTCGGGCTTTGAAACAAAATGTAAGGTTTGCGATTTGTTGTGGGGAACAAGAAGACCCAAAATTTCTTAGCCATTACTTACAACGATGTCCATACAATCTAAAAAAAATAGTAAGCAGTTTATATCACCTCTGTTTTCTGCCAATTTTTTTACCAGCAAAATTAGGTGACATAAAACAAACCGCTATTTCAGGAAGATGCAAATAAATTGAGTGTAAGAATACTTGCAAAAGTAAATAGAATAACAGTTAGTTGTCATATATAGTGTGAAAAAGGAAATAATCCTGGTATAAAGTGAGTTTACAATAGAATAAACATTGCGATTTAACATGTGTCCAAATATGCATTGGAAATGAAACTGTGGAAGTGAGGTTGCTAATATGAGCACGAAAGACGAACCTCGTAACCACGGGCGATCTTAAGTCGCGTTCCTTCCATGATTCCGTGGTCTCTGTCAAGTGGCTCATTTTTCAGCTGAAGTCCAGAACTGCCGTCTATGTCAACATGTTTCGGATATACCACCGTATTAACATTCCCCTTTCCCGACAAAAAACCCATATCCGGACACGTCGAAATTGAAATTTCAATGCCCTTAGCCTGTGTATAAGATGCTCCATTTTGCGCTTCGGGGCATTCAGATGTCGTCTGCGAACCGGAACTGTTGTCGATCTGCTTCCTGTTCATTCTACGCATTGGACACTGAATTGATTGATTGATTGTTTATTTGTATAATAGTTACACGCTTATGACAATGGTGATACCAAACAATCGGGCTGTAGCAGTTAAGAGTTTTCCACACCAGGGCTAGTCTAATTAGTTAAAAGTAGTCAATTTAGAAGTTATACCAACCAATGGAAGACGTATATGATAGGCAATTCCTGTTTATGCTGTGGCAGGAGTTCAGAGAAAATTCAGATATATCAGTTCTCGAGAAAAACACAATCTTAGTCGAGCACATTCGGAATTTCGGGGTAAATTTAAGTTTCATTCAGCAAAACATTCACTGCAGACACTTCTCGAGAATTGTTTTTCAAACATGGATCAGTATATGGGTGGATACACACATGCATGTAATTTCTGTAAGTAAAATCCATGTATTTTACATGGTCACACCAATCATTGATAGCATTAGTCGCCTGTGCGCGATCGGACAATTTCAACAGGCGAGACAAGTGAGCAGTTATAAGCCATTATCAAGCTAACTGATATCAAGAAATTTCAGGCAAGTCATAAGTTATTTCATGGATGCCGAAATGAATAAATCCTGTCTGATATCTGTTGCTGTTTTTCCCGAGTTTTAATTCATTTCGAAAAGTGGATTTGAGTCCGTCGATTTTATACTTGATTTGTTTCTCGTCATTTCAGGGTCATCCAAAATAAAAAATGAAATGTGCAGAATTTAAAGCTCTTTTAGGGCGATTGTGATACACGAGTGTTTAATGTCCCATTAACAATCCGATATGGTGCTCTCATGCCTTGAATAACAGGCATTGAAATATTAAGACAGACAATACCGGTTCGTTGAGATACCTCGGATAGTTTCAGAGCGAGCTCATGTGATAACATTCAATTGGGATTTCCATGCAAATATCCATTACAGAGCCAAAAAAAATTAATGCAGGTACAGCGTTGAAAGTAAAAAGAGTGACACCCCCCCCCCCCCCATTTTTCACACAGAATTTACATAACAGTATATGTTTCTCAAACCAAAGGTTGAACAAGTTCCTAACTGTCACAATTTTAGCCTGTACACGATTGAATTATAACATTTTGGACCATAATCCATGATTGGGAGAGCGGGGGAGTTCTCGAAAGCTTCGAATTACCCAAAAGTTTTAGTTGAATGTATCAGCCGGGATTATCTGGGCATGAATGCACAATATGTTTAACTTAAATATTCCATAGTTGTAAATTTTGCGTATAGATTTATAACACAAGAGAGGAAAGGTGACGTGGTTGGGAACTCGTAGAGCTGGACAACCCTTTGCCCAGAATGAAGAAACAGCAACACCATGCACCTTCTGTACTCTCAAATTTAAAGCTGTAATACTATGTTCATACTTATATGAATAGCATAAATTGCTGAATATTAGATTAATCAATCGCACCAAACAGACACGACAGAAATGACTGTCAACTACAATATATATATGTCAGGAGTGGCTTCATGTGTGCGTGGGGAGGGGGTCAGGACTCAGGGTGTTGCATGCCCCCACCCCACCCGTCGAGGAAATATGCAATGGTCAGTCCGATAGCTTCCGTGATAATATAGCCCCCATGTCGGGGATCATAGCCCATGCGTTTGGGGAAATCCTGGGGCCATCACTGCTATAAAAATCAAGAGAAGACTGACAATGATTTAGACAGAAAGTCCAACATTTGGGTTATCACGCAAACAATTATCTTAAGCCGGGCGCACACGTCGCAACATTGTTATACAACATTGTTGTATGGGTCATACAACATTGTTGTAAGCGTCCGCACACGCTACCACAAAATGACACAACAAATGTTATACAACAATGTTGTGACCAACCGCACACGGCGAATTTGTTGTACAACAAGTCACGTGATAAAACGTCATCGCGTCACGTGTTTGCTGTGCATACTAATTTCAGTTCTGGGTTTTCCCCCAAGTTGATAGATGCGGAAAGCATGCTCCAGGCTCGATTTTGCCACGAATCTCTACCCTGGGCCTGGCTAATTTAACGCACGTTATATATACACTGAACGGATTTTGACCAATTTAGTACTTTTTCATAGGATAGGTTATATGGAGTTATCATTATTAAACCTCCAGGCCATATATAATTTGGTTATTTTGTACCTCCTGTGTTATTGGAGAGGGGATATCAGGAGTTATTATTATACCTCCTTTATTAAATTATATGGAGTGGTGGGTGAGGCCATAATATACGCCAAACATGGACCTTGTTTTTTGTTTTATTTGGACAGAGTTACTCTTACAAGTGTTTATAAATAAATCTCATGTCCTTTCATTATTAATGGGAATTTTGGAAGAAGCATGTAAGTTGTGGACCTTGATTTCGAACCTTTGTTCATATTAACTTTTTTTTAAATCGGCACAGGCTTTGACCAATGATACATGACCGAGCGGAACAGGTTATTAGGTTCAAAATATGATGTAATTGTATTTACCAGCCGCTTGAGCGATAGCCAACTTCTGTGTTGAATATACATGTATTGTTATTTTCACTTCTATGTCTTGGTGAATTAACTTCCTATCCAAGGGAATGACACACCCACATCTTGAAAATTGTACAGGTCTGGGTGAATCAACAATAAGCGGGATCACTGAGTCGTGGCGATATTGGATTCATCCAGCTCTGACCCATGGTTTCAGAGATTCATCCAACTCCGGTTGTGTGGCTCTATAGGGCTCAGGTCAACGTTCTTGAGCAGCATTTCCATATGTGGAAGTCATGAATAATTCATGACTTCCACAGAGAATACCACTACAGAACCCCCGACCCATAGTTCCAAAACCATGGAACCGGGCATGGTAGGTCAAATATGGACATGACTCGCATGAGTCAGAGACAGCCAGATAGGGCATATTGATCGACAATAGCCCGATCGGGCAATAATCGACTGATTGATCTTCCACAGCCATAACGGTTGCATGACAGATGTTTCGCTCTCTAAAATATTTGTTAAAGTTATTTCTCAAATGGTATAATTTAACTATAAATTTTCACGGTAAACATCCATCTTCTTCTTCTTCTTCTATCTGGTAGGTACCTCCTATGGTAGGAGAACCGCCATTGGCGTAGGTTGAACCTAACTGTAGGAATAGTCAGCTCCGCTTATCTACATCCTTCATACTTAGTTGAAGAGATTCATAATAAGGTGAATATAAACATAACATAAACAAAACATGGGATGTGGCTGGGTTACATTCCTAATTTGAGTTTAGGAAAGTCTTCTTCTTAGTGGACGTAGTCATTATGTAGAGTCTGTGTTGATGCAGTTTATAGCAGAGACCTCTGGAAGCGACCTCAATACGGCATGCCAGTTGAGATGGTATGTTCAGCTTGGAGCAGTCAAGTATCATCTGCAGCATTCTTTTCTTTGACATCATGATCTGTTCTGATAGCAGTGGTGATTCGGCGGCGATGATGTCATTAATAGTCTGAAGAAGGGGACCTCTTATTGCTTCCAAGCTGTGACAGTCCAGTATGAAGTGCTCCATGTCTTCTACTTGGTTCAGACAGAGGGGGCATACTTTGTTATAGAAGAGTTTGAGAATCTAGCTCTCTGTTTCTGTAAGATATAAGTTCCTGCAGCCATTTTCAGTTTGATTGTAGCCATTGTAACAGCAAAAGGGTTGGTTCCACATGTTTCCCAGATAGGGTGGATCTTCCCTGCTTGAGCATCTTCAACGTTTAAATAGGTCAGAGATGATTTTAGTCTGGCTTCAGCTTTTAGTGCGTAGAACCAGTGTTTATTCACAGCTTCATCGATCACTCTTTTCCAGATATGTTTTGAAGGAGGACTTTCCAATAGGTTGATCGGTTCAGGAAGGTCGTATAGGTTGATGAGGTATGTGAGTTTGGAGAACCAGCTCGTGGAATCCGTGGACTTCATAATAAGTTGTCTTTTTGCTAATTTCCATTCCACCGAATCAGGTTTCCTAGTGATTTTGCCGAAAGTTTTTAATGTCAGTTTGTGGATTTCTGCTTCGATAGGCACCATACCCAGAGTTAGGAGTGAGGCACAGTTTGCTGCACGTTGAGGAAGGTGCTGTAATCTCTTCACCGTCTTTATGTGGAAAGTTGCAAGTAGTTGAAGTTCAGTTTTATTTATGTTAATGACGTCCATTCCGTACGTTAGTCGAGGTAGTATGTAGCAGCGGAGGAGGTGGGCAGAGTACTTAGGGCTGAGTCCATTTAGCCCATGGAAGCCGGCTCCGAGAAGGGCATACGAGCTTTTCCTGGCAGCAGCAACTCTTTCTCGCGCTACCTCACTTGTACCATATCTGGAGCTCTTATCCCGTGTGATGCCCAGGTGGACGGCTTTGTCAACAGGTTCCATTTTGATGCCATTGAGTGTCCAGTTTAGGTCGTGATGTTTGCTGCCGATGCAGAGGATGCTTGATTTCTGTTCGCTGATCAGGTAACGGTTTCGGTTGGCATAGTTGCAGAGTATGTTTAGCATTATTTGTAGTTCTTGGGGATCTTGTGAGATGAGGGTGACGTCGTCTGCTACAGTGGGTGTTCCAAGATAAACTCCGCCAATGTTGAGGCCTATGTCGAGAGAGTTGAGCATTTCTAGTAGTCCATTGATAAAGATTTTGTAGGCTGAGGGAGACCACACACTTCCTTGTCTCACACCCTGTAGCTCGGGAATTTGTCGTGATTCGTGGGTTCCCCATTTCACAGTCGATTTGAGGTTGGCATACCAGTCTTTAAATAGGAGCCAGTTGTTACCAGTTATTCCTGCTTTATGTAATTCACGGAAGAGGCCGTCATGCCATACGACATCAAACGCCTTCTTTGCATCAATAAAAGCAATGTATAGAGGGTGCTTCTCTTCCTTCGCCTCCTGAATGGCTTCTGTAACCAGTAGAGCAGCAGTAGTAGGAGACTCACCCTCTGTGAAGCCTTTTTGTAAGGACTGTTGGATGTAACTAATGGTATCCTTGTTTCTTGCAAGATGTAATTTTTCAATCACTTTACCGATTGTACTTGTAATTGTGATTTTCCGATATGAATTAGGATCATCCTTTGGCTTTCCTCCTCTCTTGTAGATGGGGCAGACGAGTCCGTTCTTGAGATTGTTAGGGACTCTAGCTTCCTTAAATACTTTGTTGACGATGGTACTGATTGCTTCTGCTACTACGGGGCCTCCATGCTTCAGGTGCTCCATTGTTAGCCCACACACGTCTGGTGCTTTGCCTGCCTTGAAAGATGCGATGCACGTGGTGACTTCTTCCGGTGTAGTGTAGTCCATTTCTTGTTTATTGTTGGTGTAGTGTTCGGTTAGGAGGTTGACGTCCTTTTCCACAAGGAGTTTGAAATCATCGTCGAAGGATTCTAAGTTTAACGGAGTGGAAAGATTTTCAAAGTAGGTCGCTAACCCGTCGCATATATCTTCTTCGGTCTTCATGATGACTCCATTAATTTCCATGAACGGGGTACTTGACGACGAGGAGTCCCTTTGAGTCTTGACCAGGCAATGGAAGCCTTTGGTATCGATTTCACTCAGTTCCATTATTTTCTCCAGATTGTTGGTTCTATCTTCCGCTATCTGTCTACGTTGAATTCTTCTAAGCCGTTTTTTCTGATGTTTTAGATCCATGGGGAGATGGTCTACAAGGTTTTTTGGGGCTCCAGCCCGTTTCCATTTTCCAAAGGCACTCTTTAGTGATTTTACGGCCACGGTCATCTTTGGTGTCCACTTGTAGTTCCGTTTTTTGGACATCTTTCTTGGTCTTATCTGTCTGTTGGCAGCGTCATTTAGTACCTTAGTTACTTCATCGATAAGGCTTTCAGCGGTCTTGTCGAGACTGTCATGGGAGAAGTTGTTCAGTGTGGTGGTGGCGTCCATCTCATACATGTTTTTATCCATCTTTAGCCAATTGGGTCTTCTTTTATGAGTGGGTAGGGTAGGTGGAGGTAGGCGTTGGAGGTGAACATTGATAGTGGCAACAATCGGGTCATGAGTGGAGAGGTTGGTCGGTTCTCGGGAGAGAGTCTTGTATGTTGCGAGTGTTGTTTTGCTTTCCAGGAAGTAGTCTATTTGAGAGTGGTTACGGCCATTATTGTGATGAAAGGTGGCTTTCTTCTGACATAAGTTAGGAAGGTTGATCTTTGCTTCTTCTCTGAATTTTTCAAATACGACATCTCTGTGTGTTGGTTTATCTCTATGGAATGACGCGTTAACATCCCCCGCAACGATAACCGCAGAGTCAGGAGAGTACTTCTCAATTGTCTCAAGCAGTTCAGCCAGGACTTCTAGATAGTCTTCCCTCGATCCAGAGCTGGTGCTTGGTAGATATACCCCAATGATGACAATAGGTGTGTTACTGTTGATGCGGATTGCTGCGACTCGGCTACCGCCGTCAGGTAGTACATCTATGTACTGGGCTATGTTCTTTCGAAAGCATACGGCTACGCCAGCATACCCTCTATCTCGGTGGTTGGGAAGGATGGGGTCATCATCATCATTACATTTTATCACACACGAGTAGTCATCCAGTGCTGCTTCCAACTTCCAATTCTCATAGTTATATAGCCAATGTTCTTGGAGAATTATCACGTCTGCCTCATTCTTAAGTGATTGGAGGTATATATTGTTTGAGAGGCCTTCCATGTCAAGTCTACGTGTAAATAGGAACCGGCAAATAATTTATAGTCAAGTTTGGCTATTAATATTATAGATAAATCGGTGCCGGTGGTTCAAATTGAATCAATTTTATTTTCAGACCTGTACAAGCTGTAGACAGTGTAGTTTGTACAAATTACTATATTGTCAAGACATGGGACGTGGAACACCATTGGATATAAAATGTATTCACCAAGACCTATATTATGCAGTAGTCAGTGCAGTAGGCCCTACTGGAGAACTGAACTGAAGTCTGGACCTGTGAGTGTGAACACAGAAGAGGAGAATCATTCTCACTCTCAGAAATTACAGAATGCCATGTGCTGGTGAATAAAATAAAATCACATTTCGAACCCAGGAACCACTCCGCTCGGTCAAACTATATCGTTTCTCAATGTCTGTGCCTATTTTGTTTGAAAGCATGCTTCAGTTTCAATGTTAGTTCAAAATATCGACTGTAATAAATTTCGAGGTGGGAGCCGCCATGTTTCTCTTCACCTTGAGATTTGACGCTGACGTCATAGACTAAAAATAGAACGCTGTCCATCCATTGGCTACAACAAGCAACAAAATCAAAATAATTTGATCGTTCCCAACAATGCTGCACAACACAAAAAATTGTTGCATGCAACAAAAAATGCGGTACCGCACACGTCGCAACAATGTTGCATAACAATGTTGTGCAACAATGTTACGACGTGTGCGGTGGGCTTTAAGCTTCGTTCAGACAACGGCTCTGCACGTTCAGAAAGCTTGGCTCACTGTGGTCAAACATAGCCGCAATGATTGGGTTGTCATCGGACACATATCACATGGTCTGTATGATCCATGTAAAACGACAAATACACGACATTTACAGAGAGTACATGCATGTGTGTATCCACCCTAAATTGGACACTCTACCCGTGACGTGTTTTGATAATAAAAACCGCAAATCCCTATCCAGTAACTAGAATAAAGACATCTTTTCAAAATACCGTACACCGATAAAGTAAAACGTTATGCGGTCAGGAGTAAACTCCGACGCGGGCAAAAATCTTGCCCGCTTCGGGTTTTCCTACGACACCGCGGAGTGTCACATGCAATTGTCAACATTTTCCTACAAAAATGCAGCAAATTCCACTGTGATTGTAGATTTAGTTTCCTAAACTATCTATATCAATGGATCGTTGACAACGTTGTCCAAATTTATCACCACGCACCCATCTTGAAGCTGAAAACACACAAAATTGAAACACGGAAGCTTATATATTCTCACACTTCATCGCGCATTTCGTCACACTATGGAGCTTTATTGGTCGAACTGTTAACATGTTGTTGAAGCCGGGTTCATCACGCACCTCGTGGATCTGGAGTTGTGTCCGAAGAAAAACAATTAATAACAAAATATTCCTCAAAACAAACCTACCTGTACACTTCGTTCGTGCCCGCAACGGGGTTTACTCAATATTTGCCCACAGCGGGTATTATAGGATGACCAGCGTGCTTATGGGATGTACATAATTATGTGCCTACGTGTTGATATATATGCTTTGGTTGTTTTCATGGGCTTATTATAAATATGTCACTAATGATGGGGATATATGCGGTCGGGCTGTTTCGATTAATTACTGGTTAAGAAAATAATGGCTTCCGATTACGACCTCCATTGCAAGATCGTTATTTCTAAAGTTTATATTTTGTTTCAGGCTGTCGAATAATTCACATATCGTCATGCAGGAAGCAAGTTCTCGTTTCGTCCAGTCAAAACGAAAGAGTGAACATACCTGTCAGGGTGAACATACCTGAATCCGTCTGGGTATGGCATATGCATCATTGCAGACATGTTCGGCACCTAGAGCATCTTTTCTGGAGCATTCATATACGTTAGTTAGATAGATAGAGAAGTTTAATGACATAATACACCAACACGGGACAGACGCCATATACAATATACATCATACATTACACAAATA
The DNA here is from genome assembly GCA_032622095.1 of Siphonodentalium dalli. NCBI lineage: Eukaryota > Metazoa > Mollusca > Scaphopoda > Gadilida > Siphonodentaliidae > Siphonodentalium > Siphonodentalium dalli. The sequence continues at coordinate 106,377,867 of CP136062.1, forward strand.
TATGACAAAATTATAAGAATATGAATGAAAATTAATGCTAATCTTCTATTATATATTTTGGAAGATCTGTCTGTGTGTCTGTGTGTCTGTGTGTGTGTTCGCGATGAACTCGAAAACGTCCCAACCGATTTCGATGAAACTTGGTATGTGGGGGTATTTTCGGCCGGGGGCGAACATATGCGTATTAATTTGTCCGTGCGACGTCACCTTGACCTTGAAATCGGGTCATTTCAAGGTCAAACGCCCGAATATCACGGGATTTCGATGAAACTTGGTATGTGGGGGTACTTTCTTATGGCGAGTCTCATAAGCATATTCATTTGCCCGTGCGACGTGACATTGACCTTGAAATCGGGTAACTTCAAGGTCAAATCGCCAATTTTGATGGGATTTCGACGAAATTTGATACGTTGGGTTACTTTTGTTCACCGATTGTTTTGGACGGGTCCAATCGTGACCCCGACCAGACCTTGACCTTCAAATGATCAATTCAAGGTCAAATCGTGTAATACCGGATGGATTTCGACGGGCATGTTTGTCGGGTACTTTTGTCCGGGCAGTGTTTTGGACTGGTCAAATCGTTACCCCACTTGACCGCACGCCATCGATCATCACACAGATACTGCCTACACACCCACCAATGATAATCCATCCACGACATATATAACAGTATAACCAATGTCAGAAATGGTAACGCGCTCAAGATCATCTATTATATATTTTGGAAGATCTGTGTGTCTGTGTGTCTGTGTGTGTGTTCGCGATGGACTCGATAACGACAGAGCCGATTTCGATGAAACTTGGTATGTGGGGGTATTTTTGGCCGGGAACGGACATAGGCCTATTAATTTGTCCGTGCGACGTGACCTTGACCTTGAAATCGGGTAATTTCAAGGTCAAACGCCCAAATATTACGGGATTTCAATGAAACTTGGTATGCGGGGGTACATTCGTATGGGGAGTCTCATAAGCATATTCATTTACCCGTGCGACGTGACCTTGGCCTTGAAATCGGGTCATTTCAAGGTCAAACGCCCGAATATCACGGGATTTCCATGAAACTTGGTATGTGGGGGTACTTTCTTATGGCGAGTCTCATAAGCATATTCATTTTCCCGTGCGACGTGACCTTGACCTTGAAATCGGGTAACTTCAAGGTCAAATCGCCAATTTTGATGGGATTTCGACGAAATTTGATACGTGGGGTTACTTTTGGGCACTGATTGTTTTGGACGGGTCCAATGGTGACCCCGACCAGACCTTGACCTTCAAAATGATCAATTCAAGGTCAAATCGGGTAAAACCGGATGGATTTCGACGGGCACGTTTGTCGGGTACTTTTGTCCTGGCAGTGTTTTGGACTGGTCAAATCGTGACCCCACTTGACCTTGACCTTCAAAATGTACAATTCAAGGTCAAAGCCCGGACGAAGTCGGGTCACCTTCTAGTCTATTATATATTTTGGAAGATCTGTGTGTGTGTCTGTCTGTGTGTGTGTTCGCGATGGACTCGATAACGGCCGACCCGATTTCGATGAAACTTGGTATGTGGGGGTATTTTCTGTCGGGAAGTGGCATAGGCCTATTAATTTTCAGATCCGAGCTCAACTTTTCACGTGCCGAGGTCAAATCTGTTTTTACGCTGTGTTACGGGACTTTCATTTTAGTTCGGTGCTTACAAATCGATTCGAAACAGCGCGAATAATAAAATGCCAGTCATAATAATGACACTGTGAGAATCTTTCGTGTTTCCTCTTTCCAACGATATATAATGCGTATGTATCCGTTTTAGTTATCTGCCTCAATTATTAAGAAGAAGTGCTACTATCTTCCATCGGGATAAAAACAATGCGTAACTTCTATGACGTCGTTAGAGGTCATAACTTTAGATCACGTTAACGCTTAACCAGCCGATGCATTTGACTGTTTCAGACGTCTTGGCGATATCTCGGGACCGATGGTAATTTATCTTTATGTTGAAATTTGATAATTAATGAGCGTGTGTATATGAGGCGCGTTTATATACTTGAGTGGAAATCAAATAGGGTTAAAAGGTCAAATCGGGTAAAACCGGATGGATTTCGACGGGTACTTTTGTCGGGTACTTTTGTTCGGGCAGTGTTTTGGACGGGTCAAATCGTGACCCCACTTGACATTGACCTTCAAAATAGACAATTCAAGGTCAAACCCCGGACGAAGTCGGGTCACCTTCTAGTACTAATATATTATGGGATATCTTATTCCAATTTATCATTCGAATTTTTCAATCGCTCCCTGAAAAACACATATCAAATTGCTCATTTTCCATTATGAAAAGAAACTATTCTTAGCATTTCGTCAAAGAATGTTTCTCGTGATTCGTTATAAACTGGACATTTGATCATAAATTGTTCTTCCGTTTCAGTCTTTGTCTAGTTACATTTTCTGCAAAGCCTGTTCTCTCTCATATGAAAGTATTGGCTGCTTGTTTCAACTTGAAGTTTGTGCATGCATGGTTACTTACTCTGACTTTTCTTCCTCGCTTGCCTGCAAGGTGTCTTCGCATTGATGGCGTACAAATGACTCTTCGCATGGCGCGGCATATTTGTCATGTTTCCTGTTGATTCCGAAAAGCTTCTTGATAAGAGCAAACGCGTTTCGTCGATTCTCTGTGGGGGGATACAGTGGCGGAATGTCCCCCGGGCGCTGTTTAAAGATGTGCTTATTCGCACGAGAGTTTATGATGTGTCGCTTGATCTCTGTGGAAAAAGATTTAAATCTATAAAGTTGTGTATTAGAATGTGAGTTCTTATTATGTGTTCGCGAAGGATGGGTTACTATAAGACCCTATACTGCAACCCCATTGAACCAGTCAAAATTCCTAAGTTCGCGAAATTGCATTTACACGCAAATTGAGTTGGAATTTCTCCAACCTTCCCAATTGTCACAGACGTCTTAATGACCCGAAGCTCCGAATGGAACGGTCATATACACAGGTTAATGGCATTGAAATTACCATTTCAACGTGTCCAGATAAGTTGAAAAATTATTTCAAACTTATGGCAATATCAGCCCAAACTTTTGACAAAAAGTATGAAAATATGAGACTCTTGGTCTAACATAACAAATTCCGACTAGTTACTGATTGAAAACAATCAGACTATGACAACAATTTCAACTTCAACCTATTTTTGTGTGAAGTTACCAACTAATGGTGTATCAGGCACCACCCAACCCCCTCCAACCCCCATTGTCGCCACGAACGTCCCCGTGTATCTGCATTCGACGGTCCGAGAACGGGTATAGAACAGCTATATGAATACCTTGACGTCATGTTCGCGGTTTTGGATTATCACTAAAACCAAACCAAACTGACACGACGTCAGAAATGCGGATTCGAAAAGATAAAAGAGAGTCGACACTCAATTAATGGTGCAAACTTCGACAAATCGCTATGAAACTAATCCATGGTTCAGAAACATGTATATCGTTTGGCTAAGTAAACATATTTCATTGTTGCAGAGTGTATATGGATTGTAATTGTGTACCCATGATAACCGCGTACTGTGTAGATATACATATGTGTCGTAATGATAGAACTAACTATAGACGTAATTACTCGTAATGTTACTTGCAGACCCCAATTTGCAATTTACAAAACAAAGTGAAAAACGAGAAAACCATAATCATAAATGGTAGCGCCCTCAAGATCATATTATTAGGCATAAATATAAATTATAATATCAAATATATTGGTTACATGAATGCACCGCCTCAGAATTCCGTTAAAACAACTAATTCTTCAAATGATTTCAACAAAACTACGGCTTATTACTGCAGGCTTCTCATTCACCACACCAGAACGCCTCTAAATGCGGATCAAAAATCTACTAATCGGAGGCCTTGTGTTCCCGCCATAAAATCTTCAAGAGTGACCCAGCCATTGTTCATATACCTAACATCGACAGCAATTAACGCGGTCATAATAGTTACTGTAACTATCAGACATCTAGCGAATACACACCCCCGCGAAAACCCGAAATGTGTTGACCTGCGAGATATCCCATCGCAACAGCTCAATTTGACACGACCAGGGGTCAATACGATGAAGCGTTTTCTTTGTAAGATTCTACAATTGTTTGTAAAAGATAACAATTTCTCATTCCGCTAATACTATGAACCTACGATTACAAACTTAAATCACAAATAATATGTGTTCTTTGTAACTACAATCATCTCCCAATCACAACATTATTTCGAGTACTATGAAAGTTAATTGAAAGTTATAACGTTAAGGAACGTGACTATATAGATGGTCTTCGTATTGTGTGTCATTGTGTGTCCAACATAAATTTTCAGTTTTTCACACCCTTAAACCGGTTAATATACACATCTATGATACGCATGGACGTGTCGACAAGGGGTCGATTCACCCCCTTGTGAAAATGTTTTATCAGCTGGAAATCTCAAGTACAACCCACATGCAGGGACGTCGCGACAAGTGGGTTGGGATGGGTGTCTCGCCCCTCCCCCAAAAAACATTTTGTCAACATGCTCAACAGTTGGACATTTGATACCTGACACAACATGAGTTGGAAATTCATAACAACAATAGGTTGAAATTGTTCTCGTAGTTTGATTTTCGAGCAATTTATTAGTGGGAATGTGTTGGTTTTAGACCAACATTTGCATATTTTCCTCCTTTGGTCAAAAGTTTGCATTGAAATGGCCATCATTTAGAAATTTCCCAACCTTAAGGGGTGTCAACTTGGATGTGAGCTACCAGTATGTGTTCTTCGTAACTACTAAAATTTCCCAATCGCATGTCATTTTCGAGTAACATGAACGTTTATTGAAAGTTACAAGTCTAGAAGGTCTTCGCGTATAGGGCGTAAAAATAACTTGTCGATTTTCACACCCTTAAACCGGATCATATAGCCATCTCTGATACGTAGGGATGTAGCGCCTCGCCCCCCTTGTGAAAATGTTTGATATCAATGGAAATCTCATGAACAGGGAAATGGCGATGGTGGTCTTGGTAACACGGTGCCTGGCACGTTACAACTGTTCAGAATAGGGAGGGGCTAGTCGCCACCAATCCCTATGAATGACAACGTCTCTGACCAACGTTGGTGATTGATGTCGACGGAGTGTCCATTATAGTGAGTGATACTTGCGGATTACAGCCAACAGTAGCATACTTAGCATAATGAACGATATCTCTAAGAAAGTTAGCGGTGAATGCAGTTTGTCCGATTTATTTCTACGCCGGGTATATATACTGCATTTAGCTATTGTGAACCATCCATCTCAAGTACAACCCACAGGGACGTCGCGACAAGGGGGTTGGGTTGTGTGTCTCGCCCCCACCCCGAAAAAAAAACAGGTCTAACATATAAACCAGAACTTCACTCTCACACCAATGCTGACTTATTTGGATATAAAGTACTTATTCCATAGACACCACAGACTCTTGATATACGATTCCATCGCTATGTGGAATTTATAGGCATTTTATTTTGGTTCAAATGGCGCATATTGAAATTATAGGACGGTTACCCGATCACCAAACGGAGCCTATATAGCCACGTCCCTGTCTTGATATATATTATAAGATATCGGAGCAAGAATGACCACTACTCCTATAACTGAGAGCCTTATAGTACGTCCCTGTTTCGATCCTGTGATGGACATGCACCCCCGATAAAACGGAGCCACGTCCCTGCCTCGATATGTTATGATAAGAGGGCGATTCAGTTGAAACCATAAGATGGGCACAATATATATAATGCTGTACCATCAAAATAATATTTGGTTGTCACAAATTGTATGGTTGTAATTTGTGAATACAATGATACCAAATTAGTTGCAGTACTCGATGTCACAACGATTTGTACTTACATACACAATTTACAAACGAACAATTTATTGGTTAACTTTGCGCAGGCAAGTGGTCATCAACTTTGCAATCCGTGTACCGATGGATAGCTCTGATCAGAGATCAACCTCTCAACTTATGATTGGTTAATTCTTTTGTAACTCAGGCTTGCCGTGATTCAATATATTGTGAATCACTCACAGGCGACAGCTTGCCCGTTACCAATCTACAATAATCAAAAGTTGATCTTTGTGAAATTTGTGAGATTTTGTTAGCTCATCGTTTCATAGTACCGGCGATATTACTAATCACAAAATAATAGCACACATTGTTACTTTCTCGTAGTAATCGTGTGTCAGTTATTTTAACTTCCACATGTCCGTCTAATTTGAACTAGGTATTCAGACAACACTGGTAACGGGTGAATGAGAGCGGAGTGATGAGTTATTTTTTTCCCTTACGTTTTAGGGGTTTCACCCCTCTCCCAGTCTAAGGTAGAACAATAATTTATACCCCTAACACTCGTAGCATATCGGGTGCATATGAAATTTAGATGTGGACACTCCCCCCTTCAACCTAAAAAGTAACACAGGGACGTGACTAGTGAGTGTTCATGGGTTGTCCACATTTAATTTTTCAACTCCACCCATTGAACAAGACCAAACTTCCAGTTTGCAAAATTAAATTTGTACCCATTGGGTTGGAAGTTTCCCTAAAGCTTTCCGTCTGTTAAAATTTCTAACTGATACCGGCAATAGTTTGGAGAAGTTCTAATTGATGGCCATTTATACCATAATTTTCAACAAAAGTCGAAAATAGGCTAGTGATTCAGACTAAATGGTCTCCAAACACATTTCTCACTTAATATTGGTTGTGAAATTAAACAATGAGGACAATGTGAGCTCGTATGTGGTGTAAAATGTTTAGGTCAGCCTATCGGTATGAAATTTCCAAATGTTGAAATATTTTGACAAAAGTTGGGGGGCACACACCAAGCCTTTCAACACCCCACATGTCACCCCTCGCGTCGTCGTGTCCCTATTAGGCAGAAATGGTATGGTCAGGAGACGATAACAATTAACTATTAAACTATTAATAATATGTTTGTATATTCATAATTTATTGTACAAATAATACGGCTCAATTTTCCCTACAATATCCTAAAACAATAAAGCTTCTCAAATCATCGGCATAGTCAATAGAACTTTCACGAACTTAATGGACATCGATACTTTCCGATCGCTCCACATAAGCATGGTCAGACCTATCATCGAATATTGTAACCCTGCATGGAGCCCACATCACAAATATCAAAGCATTGTGTTAGAGAAAATAAAAAGAAAAGCAACCAAACTAGTTCCTCAAATAAAAACTCTGTGCTACCGAGACCGAATGACTCAATCTGATGTCTTTAAATATCGAAGATTGAGAGGAGATCTAATCGAGCTATATAAACTGTTGAATGGTCATTACAATATCAATACCTGTGACCTATTAGAAATAAATTCACCAGGAAGAACAAGACGACATAATAAAAAGCTACAGATGCGCACTGTTAACAAGAAAACCATAGTCAGAAATGGTAACGCCACCAAGATCATATTATTACATATAAATAGAAATTATAAACAAGAGGTGGCATCAGAGATGCTGTGTCTCGTTTTCGGTGGCTTACCGCCGGTGGCTACCGCCAATTGGTGTGCATCAGTATCGGTAGTCTAATTAATAGGTAAAATCGACAAATTAAGGGCCATAACTCCATCAAATTTTATCGGGCCAAGCTGGTTTTCTAACCCGTCCGAAATATTCTTGGCAAGTATGTCTATTCCAAATTTTAAACAAATCGGAGGACGTTTGTTGAAGTTATCGCGCTAACGAGCTAAAAATTCACGAAAAATGACTAATTAAGGGCCATAACTCTATAAAATTTTATCGGACCAGGCCGGTTTACGAACTCGACCGAGATATTCTTGGGAGACACCTATATACCAAATGTCAATCAAATCGGATAACGTTTGTTGAAGTTATCGTGCTAACGAGCTGAAAATTCGTGAAAAAAGACTAATTAAGGGCCATAACTCTATCAAATTTTATCGGACCAGGCCGGTTTTCGAACTCATCCGAGATATTCTTGGGAGACACCTATATACCAAATTTCAATCAAATCGGATAACGTTTGTTGAAGTTATCGCGCTAACGAGCTGAAAATTCGTGAAAAATGACTAATTAAGGGCCATAACTCTATCAAATTTTATCGGACCAGGCCGGTTTTCGAACTCATCCGAGATATTCTTGGGAGACACCTATATACCAAATTTCAATCAAATCGGATAACGTTTGTTGAAGTTATCGCGCTAACGAGCTGAAAATTCGTGAAAAATGACTAATTAAGGGCCATAACTCTATCAAATTTTATCGGACCAGGCCGGTTTTCGAACTCATCCGAGATATTCTTGGGAGACACCTATATACCAAATTTCAATCAAATCGGATAACGTTTGTTGAAGTTATCGCGCTAACGAGCTGAAAATTCAAAGGGCCATAACTCTGTAATAAATGTGCGGACGAACCCGATTATTTGTCTGCAGCTTACGAGCATGGATATGTACTCACACACCAATTTTTTTTTTAATCCGTCAATAAACGGTTGAGTTATAAGCAAAGCCCGCCCGCCCGCCCGCCCGCCCGCCCGCCCGTCCGCCGCCCGCCCGCCCACCGTCCCTCATCAAACTATAAGTCGAGTTTTGGAAAAAAACTCGACTAAAAATACATGAAATATTTTGATAACCATTGCGTTTAAATAAGTAATCCTTCAAATTATTACTAACAAAGCAAGCAAATGACTGTGGGGTCACTCAACAGATTATAAAGAGTTGGACTTAGTATACTGTAAATACTGGGACTGTATATTTTTAAATTTTAATCTAAAATTTAAATGAAATAATTAAAAGATAAAATTTAGCAAGTAGTAAAGTTAATTTTCTCATTTAATTTTGTTTTGGGTTAAATAAAGCAATAATTTAAATGTAAAATTTAGTTTTAAAAAAAATGATTGACCCTGGCTCTTCCAATGTTTGCGCGAATGACCTGGTCAATTGTTCTTAAGAAGTTGTTTTGAGAATTACTATGGAGGGAAATAGTTATGGCTGTGGCTTCGCAAGTAATTGACTTGGTGACGTGATGTTAACAAATATGAACTCCAGTAAACCAAGGACGCTCCATACCAAATATAAGGTAAATAAATAATTCTTTAGAAGTTGTTTTAAGATTTACTATGGAGGGAAAGAATTGTGGTGCTGGCTTCGCAACTATTTGACCTCATTGTAACAAATATAAATATTAGTCACTCAGGCAATAGATGTATCTATTCTGTATATTAAGTTATTGGGTCTTACGTGTCTTGAGATGTCTAAATATTTTTTGATGGACAGATTGCGCAAGCGCAAGGGAACCCCGCAATATTCTCTCTTGTGATTCCAATTGTTGGCTTATTAAATATGCATATATGCTTAAGAAACAGTCGCGCGCGAAGCGCGCTCCCGTAGGTCGGGTTTTGGATCCCAGTTAATGAAAATATCATTGAAATAATCGGTTTCCCCCCAATAAACATCCATATATTCAATTTACATGTTTTTGGAGCAGAATTAGGTAGACCATATTGGACGCCATCATTTTTTAGTTTAATTTTCACACATATTTATTAGTTATGTGGATGGAGTTCTCATTAAACCTCACATCTTTATATTAGTTATGTGGATTGAGTTATCATTAAACCTGAAATCCTTATATTGGTTACAGTAATGCCCAAAGTAATTGACCATTTAACCACAGCAGAATTATGGGTAATTTTTCAGGATTTAAATTCCTGAAAAATTACCCATAATTCTGCTGTGGTTAAGCGGTCAATTACTTTGGACATTACTGTATGTAGATGGAGTTATCATTAGACCTCGCATCCTTATATGTGATACAGTAATGCCCAAAGTAATTGACCACTTAACCACAGCAGAATTATGGGTAATTTTTCAGGATTTAAAATCCTGAAACATTACCCATAATTCTGCTGTGGTTAAGTGGTAAATTACTTTGGACATTACTGTATGTTGATGGAGTTATCATTAGACCTCACATCCTTATATGGGCTACAGTAATGCCTAAAGTAATTGACCAATTAACCACAGCAGAATTATGGGTAATTTTTCAGGATTTAAAATCTTGAAAAATTACCCATAATTCTGCTGTGGTTAAGTGGTCAATTACTTTGGACATTACTGTATGTAGATGGAGTTAAACCTCACATCAGTGTGTTGGAGATTTTGGACCTTGGCTTGGGACCTTTGGTTTTTAACGCAACAAATGCGTGTACACCTTATACACAAATTTCTGATGTAGCCAGAGTTTTTCTTGGATAAGATGAGTTTGAAGCCTGCTTACATTTCAAAATGTTGTCAGTTTGGTATTGTCTGCAGCGGAACTCGGCGCGTTGAAGCAAATGTTACAGGAGACAAAATGTGTACGTAACGAGACTATAATACAAATGATAAATTGAGGGAGGGGTGGGCAATACAGGGAACTAAGGGTTGAACCGATATAAATTTGTAGAGCGATAACGACCAATGTTGACATATTATGCATCTTAACTCTACTGTTGCAAACAAGGCTATAAAATAGGGGGTGTCAGAATCTTAGTCATCTCTATATAGTGCCAGAATAGTCATTTATGGACTTCTATAGTGGTACAATGTAAATTAGAATCAAATGATAAAAATATGTATGTAACACAACTATACCGATGAAAATAAAAATAATAATTTAGGCCGGGATAAAATGTTGGGTTGGTTATATGGACTCGGAGAAAAAGGGGTTCGTACCGATGAACTGACATAAATTAGTGGAGCGATGTTGCCATGTAATGCATCGCGACTGTACTAAAGCAGCAATGATATAAAAATGGGGGGGGGGGGTCTGAAATTATCTCTATCTCTATAGATGGCACCAGAATTATATAGAAAGGAATAGCAATTGATATACGTATACGGTATACTATAGTAATACCATAGACATATAAGTACAAGTATCACGCGATAAAATATTACGTAACGTGACTATAGCGATGAAAAAAAATATAAATTGGACCGGGATTAGAGGTTGGGTTGGTTATATGTGGATAATTAGATATGGAATTCATACAGATGAAACGATACAAATTAGTGGAGCGATAAAGACCAATGTTGACACTTAGTCAGGCTACGTGGGGGAAATAGGGGTTGATACGATAGACCGAAATAAATTTGTCGGGTGATAATGACCAATGTTGACGTATAAAGTAACGCGACTGTACTATCGCACAATTATCAGGTATAACCGGTCAAATATGGACTCTGGTGCCCAATATGGAACAGCTCAGAAAACATTTGCAGGGCCCTAACATTTATTTAACATGGGATCTGCCATACAAATCGATTTATGCCGATAAATCTCTTATTTTTCAAAATTTTAAGCTGAGACTTGGTGTGTCTGCGTGGGATATATATTCCTAAAATGACAGGGTACAGCACATAATTATGTTTTAGATGGAAGAAATGAATTTTTTTCGATGATAAATTTACAGCGTGTACGGGTCATCGAGTAAACAAACTTTTGTCAGTAGCCGTTTTGGTCAAACTAAACCTTTTTCGACCGGGACAGCAGATCCGAATAGTAGCTAAGATGTATGTAGATAGAATTATCAAAAGAATTTGACCGATTAGGGTGCATTTTAAGAGAATCGAGTGGAGAAATCTTGGTGACATTTTCATAAAACACGCCCATAATTCCAGAAAATAAAAGATCGCGGTTACTACAATAGAACAGGCATAAAATTACCCATAATTCAATTCACTACACCAGGGGCTCCCAATGGGTTATACATTATTTTCAGGCTATCAGATTATTTATATTTTCAACAACATATTATTACACCGGTTACTTTAAGTTTACAATTTCAGCCTATCGATACGATTGAGTCATATTTTCAAAAACATATTATACACCGGTGGCGTTAACTTTACAATTTCAGCATCTACGTGATTCTATCGGTACGATTTGAGTACGGTACAAAAAAAAATCTCCCACAATGAATACATGGCCCACTCGACCACAGAATATCAAAATCTGCCAAACAACTTACACCACACGGTGGCGTAACAATGAGATAGGAAAATATTTCTTTACGCAGAATGTGGTAAATAGCTGGAACTCCCTGCCAGACTTCCTCCGGCGCTGGCGGGCGAAACGGTTTTTGAGTTGTACCCCTAACCGATTGATCCACCGAGGCCCTCAACATGGGGGTATGCCACTGCATTTGAATATATATGGTTATAGATGTCGTACCGATACGCCATAGACAGGAACAAGGAATTTAAAATATGAATTATTAAATTATTCAAATCCGCTTGTTTCCATCGTGGACTTTGTAACTCGAAATCGTTATCTGGTGGAGTTGCCAGTTACTCGCCGATGGCCGGCGGTTTGCCGCTGATGGTAGACGAGTTTATCAGCCATTGAAATCACTGTTAGATTGGCCATAAGTATGCGGAATTCCCCCACCAACACAACTGGCAATGTCGTGATATGGCCTTAGTTGCTGGAAGCGACATTAAACCCAAATAAATAAATAAATAAATCAATCAATACCCCCATTTTGATATTAGTATGGATCGTTGGAATTTCGATAACTTTCTATTCACATAGCGAATGTCCCGAGTGCCTTTAACCCTTTAATTCTTTACTAAGTAATCATTGCAGCGGTAGCTCCCTTAGGAAATAGTCATATCCGATCATATACACCCCTGGTCAAGTGATCCTGCTAATGTGCTATGATGCTGGTGGTCCTGCTGATGATGGGGGTAGGGCAAACTGAGGCTGTTACGAAAGAGTACCGTTATTTTTTCTGAAGTTGTAATTTTCGCGGTGTTTGGATAATCCGAGCGATTTGATAATAAAAACACTGTATGTACGAAACATTCAAGAACATATATATTTTTGAATAATATAATAATGCCTGCGCTGGTGTTTCTAAAACGACGTTAATAACCAGCTTGATTATAGTCGATTTTCAACAACCAATACAACCAGTATTTATTTTTTTTTCGCAATAAATGTGTGTTGGAATGTTCGATAGGCATAATCAGATAATGGCCTTTCCTGGATATGTTCAGATTTTCGGAACACCGCGAAAAAGACAAATTAAAAAGATATAATGGTAGTTTCTGCTAACAGCATCAGTTTGCCCTATAACAGCATCGTAACAGTTCAGCAGAACCCAACCGCATCATAGCACATTAGCAGAACCACTTGACCAGGAGTGATATATGCGTTCAACAATCGACTATATATATCGTTTCTTGAACCAAAATATCTGAACATTTCCCACCAATTTATATAATAGTGTGGTGGCAAATGTTCAAAAACTGGTTCCTTGTATACAATTTTAGTAGAGGCAAGGCATGTATATTTTCAACATCGAGATGGGTTGTGCTAAATAATTGGATTCTATTCCAATTTGAAATGTCACGTGACTTCCAAATCCAAGATGACTGCCGTCATAAGCAAAAATCAGCAAGTTTTGACCAAATCTACCCCAAACATGGTATGTCCTCAAATCATCCGATCCACTGGCCTTTATTGTTTACTGGTTCAGGAGACGCAGCAGATGTGCCCAGGAAGGTCAGAATTAACATTATGGGTTGTTTAGCGATTTTCGTTTTGAAGGCTACATTTCCGGAACAACCATCCATATGAATAATAGACTATCCAAAGTTCATAACTGGATGGGAGAATGTTAATGATGCTACTCATGTTACTGATGATTGACGATACTGATGGTGTTGTTGTTGATGTTGTTGATGATGATGATGATGATGATGATGATGATGATTATGATGATGATGATGGTGATAATGACGATGATGACGACGACGACAAGGACGGCGGCGACGATGATGGCTTACTTAGACTAACGATTTTGAAATAAGGGACCAGCATCTGCGCCATTGCGGCACATATGTATATAGCTTTCCTTGTATATATGTTTATGTTTACACTCTAATTTTGTACTTTGTTGTGCTAATTGAGTAATAAATTATCATAAGAATCCAATTATAGTAAAGATAATTTACATACCGCTGCGACCGAGCTGGCATGCATAATCCAGAGGCGTGAGTCCATCGACGTCGGAATTATTGGCCGTCGCGTCTAACTGTAGCAGCGTTAAGGCGCAATCGATATGCCCCATTACAACCGTCCAATGGAGTGGACTTATGTAAAACACGATTGAATACCACGTCTACGAAACCGTTTAAGTTGAAGAACGCCACAACATATCATCATGCAAATAGGTTCATATTGGACGTAAATATTCATAATAGGTTCATATTGGACTTATTTTTTTAAGTAAGCCCGTATTGACCTTATGCATGTACTGAATGCTGAATGCTTTAATTGTCAACGCTGCAAATTAATGCAGAACATAGATATATACATATATACAATGGGGTAACTTACATCATCATCATCATCAACATCCCCATCGTCATCATCGTCGTCGACATCGTCATCATCATCATTTTTATCATCATCATTGTTCATCAGCATCATCATCATCATCATCATCATTGTCGTCATCATCATTATCATCGTCACCATCAACACCGTCAGCATCACACCATCTTCACCACCATCCTCATCATCACCATCTTCATCATGATCATCATCATGATCATCATCAAATACAATCGTCATCTTCATCTTCGTCGTCATCATCCGTATCGTCAACATTTTTGTCATTATACATCTTCGTCCTCATCCATCGTCATCATCATCCATCATCGGCTTCGTCGCCGTAGTTATCGTCGTCGTCAATCATTGTCGTCGCTGTCATCTTTATCCTCATCATCACCGCCGCGGTGAAAACACATTATACAGATCGTGCATCTGGTAAGTCGTGTCGATGAAAAAAGTAGATTAAATAGGGTCAATATGGGATTATTTCGTAATGAAATAAGCACTATACGGGCTTTTTGGACACCGCGTTTACGCCCATATAGAGCGATCGAGCGCATTGTTTCCTCAAATACGCTCTATAGAGGCCTAAAACGTATTGTGCTTAATTTCACGAGAAAAGGCTGAAATTCGCACGCCAAGCACGAATATATATATTTTTTTATTATTATTACTTTAATGACAATTATACAATTTGTGTAAGTTTTTAATAATATAATGAAATTTATTTAAATATTTAATGCATTTATCAATACATATCGACGCCCAGAATAATTAAATTCAGGCGTGGATATAGTGTGTCACTTTAAATATCCACGGTCCGATTTGACACGGTAAAACTACATTAATTGGCACGTTTTTGTACCAGCCAATAACTATATCGTGCCAACGAGCCACAGGTCGTCATATATCGACTTAAAAAAGTGGAAGTTTTAAAGGTACTCAATCCAATTCGATTGTCCCCATATCATCAGATTCCAACAACAACAATATTTTTGGGAAATGCCGCTTCAGTTAACAGAATAGATTAATTGCCCAAAAATAATGCTAACCACAGACAACTATACTATAAAATAAGCCCAAAACCTGTTATTTATCAACATTTTGTTCAACGAAATTTTGCCGATTTGTCAAATATGACACAAAAAAGCCACTTGATTTTAGAGTTATCCATCTTCATCCGCAATTTGGTCCGAGACTGTATTCTCGTCGACTTTTACTGGGCCACTAAATATTCCAGGTGGGGGGAACTAATAGATTTCAAAAATCGATATCTGATCACTCTGAGCTTTGATGGTGGGTTCCTCGACTCGAATCAAATACCTTTTTACCCCCCCCCCGAAGCCAAATAAATAACAATTGAGGGGCGCTTAATCGGCTTGAGTACCTTTAAAGGTACGGTTGGCCTTGGCGGTGGGTATCCTGTGAAAATATTTCCACCCGTCAAAAACCGCCACAAACAGAAAGAACATAAAAATGTAGACAGACTTTGTCCGTATATAAATAAGAAATATCGCATAAACAGTATATGTTATTCTCATATGTTTAACCATTGTTATGTAAACAAAAGCATAAAAAGTTACTTTTCTGCTGTTTGTTTATATTATGATGGTAAACATAAAGAGCGTTCTTTGTTGGTGAATTCCTGATATGGAACTAATAAAGAGCGTTTATGCCATTTATGTGTGATTAGCCAGTAGCATTGTGCTGTCTTCTGTAACCCAATCAGGCTCTTGCTTAGGTAAAATATAGTAGGTATTTATGATAACATGCTGTTTACGTGATGGTCATGGTATATATGAACGAAACTGTATGCGTTTTAATGTTTTTCTGTTTACGGTGTTTGGAACAAATATGAATATTTTCGACAATTAAGGCCTCACGTGCCTTTAACACGTTTTGAATTTTTGTCATTCTGCCAAACATTCAAATGATCGTCTCTGATAAAGAGCGTCCATAATTTAGTTTGTCAAAATCAGCAATAATAATCAAGATTGTAATCGTTTTAAACGTAAAACTGATGAATGATGCTATGGATTTTCGCGATGCCCGTGCCATACACGACGTAGATCATGCCATGAATCTCTACTCTGGCTAACGCCCGTTGATATCATATTCCACTAGTTCAATACCTTTTGAAGTTTTGACATGGAACCTTATAAAGTTGGAAAAATATATAACGCGGGGAATATATTTCTTTGTTAACACCAGGTATGTTGCTTAATAGTTTATTCATCAGTAGGCGAAAGTTCCAGCTCCATATTACACCAAGAAAACTAAGATGCATGCATCAGGTCGGCCGTGAACTATCTACCATAGAATTGTTGTAGCTATCGATTATACATTTTGAAACACCTGTCTGTATGTATGTATGTATGTGTGTATGCGTGAATGCATGTGTGTATGTGTTATAGACTCTAACACTGCTCGAATTTGGTATTTAACGTGTCAACTTGACCTCGCTCATAGGCATGTTTCTGGACCTTGACCGATCCGACTAAAAATTTGTGTGTAGGACTACTTCGATCCCGGGAGCAATATGGACGGGTCCAATTTCACGTGGGACCATGTTCTCGAACGTGCTGATATAGGCATGTTTCTGGACCAATTGAACAATAGTTTGGCCAGACGCTGTATATACTGGGTACTGTCCAGATGGAGGCGATCAAAAAAAAAAATCCCTAACTAGCCCGAACGAAGTCGAGTACATCAGCTAGTTTAATATATATTTTGGACATTTGTCTGTCTGTTTGTCTGTTAGCTATGGCCGGGAAAACTGCCGGACAGATTTGACGAAATTTGATACCTAGGGGAAATTATTTCCAGGGAGTATTTTGGACGGGTCAAATCTTGATCCCGACCTGACTTTGACATTCAAAAAGATCAATTCAAGGTCAAATCTGGTAAAACGGAAGTATTTCAACGAAATTTGATACCTACTGTTACTTTTGTCCCAGGAGTGTTTCGGGTGGGTCAAATCATGACCCTGACCTGATCTTGACATTCAAAATTGTCAATTCAAGGTCAAATCGGGTATAAAGCCGGGCGGATTTCGACGGGTACTTTTGTCGTGACTTTTGTCCGGGGAGTGTTTTGGACGGGTCAAATCGTGACCCCGACATGACCTTCACCTTTAAAATAGTCAATTCAAGGTTAAATCGCGCATTTCTCCGAAAATCAGAGGGGAACATCCCGGACGAAGTGGGGTCCACGAGCTACTATTATATATTTCTAGATTTAGTTACAAACTAAATACCTGTATATTGTACAAAGAAATGTTTGACAAATATATCTGTATCAATATTACCATACGGGTCATTAAAATAGATACGACGAAACAAATTTTGAAGGGTGCATGTATCAGGTAAATTTTTATATTTCAAATGATGACAGGAATGCAGAAAGTTGAAGTACCTATACGTAATACTGGCTATCCGCATGAAGAGATATACATGTATATAAAAACCAGATGAGGGATATGTCTGTACAGTTGCTAAACAATTCAGTCATGCAAAATAGGATCAAAGAGTAAGATACCAAATTGCTGCCTGTGGTAATGTTTTTTAACGAAATTCGGGAAAATTAGATTACTCTCACCCTGGTTATCCAGAAGATAATTGTGGAATCTGATGACGATCTGACAAGGGGTGTCGTCTGTAGGATCAACCAAATTATTTAGCCATAAAAATAGTAAAATTGAAGATCACCGCTGGCAGTGATGTCTTCACAAGGACAGTTTGAGAACAAAATATGGCTCACATCTAGCGGTGACCCAAAATATCAACATAAGAAAAAGTTCTCCAATAAAAGCTGGCTGCAGGGTGCGCCAATTGATTCAAATTCGAAATTTAGCAGGGTGTACTGCTTGTGGCCATGTTTTCCCCGCAAATTTGATAGACTGATGGACAAAACCACTGAATCCGTTGAATCAATATACATGTATACATGGATTAATTTATATGCATTGTTATACACAGTACTGGTATATAAAGGTACTGAAAATAACTATGTTACTAGTATACACAAAATAAACCATATATCATGGCTATGGGTTCTAATATCCGAACATGACAGCTGAGAACTTGGTGTGAATTAAAGAGTGGTGGTTTCTCAAGCATATCTAACCCTCCACGTTAGAAACATGCCATTAAATGTCATAAGTATAATCTAGCTTGAGGACAGAAGTGATCCATAAAACCCCCCTTAATTCAACCAGGTCCTCGCGCGATGTATGATCGATCACATGATGATCTAGGGGGATTATAATTGATGTATAAAAACAGCACTGCATGTAAATATAAAATAAAATAGTGCTACATCTTATTACAGATTATTGCCATATATAATCAGTGATTATACAGACAGTCTGACAAAATAAAGTTTCAGTGACACTCTAATACTCTATCCGAAGAGGGGAATAATTTCATCTGTTACAGTCAATGGAGCAATTATGAATCTGGAAAGGTGAAATTTCTAAGTAATACTAGATATCGACATGACGCGATAAAATATAACGTAAATGCAATATGGCCGCTGGCGACCATTTTTTCCTATGAAATTAAAAAAATATTTGATAGCTCTCATCTGATAGATCAATATCAAGATAAATATGAAGTTTGGTGATGATCGGATGAGTGAAGTGGACTGTGGTCTGTGCTAAACGGTTTAGTAATGCTTAAACAGATTCTTACCTTAATATTTTTATGTTCACTTTATAAACTTCACTGAGTCATCTTTGTCATGTATTGAGTTTGATATCTTTTGTTAACAGTTTATAAATCATGTATGTCTCATGTTTGTTATTTTAATTTATGTGTTTATTATCATTAAATAAAGTTGCATTCCTTAAAAAGATTCTTACCTCAATGTTTTTATGTTCACTTTATAAACTCCACTGAGTCATCTTTGTCATGTATTGAATTTGATATCTTTTGTTAACAGTTTATAAATTATGTATGTCTCGTGTTCGTTATTATATTATATACACTTTATAGTGTGTTTTCAGAACGAAAACAAATTGAATAAAATCAACAAATTTGTAAATTTAAAAACAATTCAAACGTTGTTGTATTCCATGTCCCAGCCCGGACATATACACCAAATTTCAATAATATTCATTGAGAAACAACGGACCAAACGCTATATAACACCCGTATACATCTTTTATTCCGTATCGGACTCGGGTACATGTTATAGTAGGTACCGAATTGACACACGTCGACTGGGCGAGTTGGCCCTGGGGCGATTAGGCCGATTCCGGCACATTCTATAATTTACCGTATGTATCCGTTTACGCGTAGTTTACTTTAGAAAGTTCCGCAATTAATACCGTAAATAGAGCGACCTTATTTGACAGAGAATGCCTCTGTTATTGATTATCAAGTTGCTGTACATTAAAAACGACAAATTCACATGCTCGTTCAAGCGCAGTAGTCTATTTTCCCCATGTTAAATGACATCCACAAATACTAAATAACGCTAACCTACTGCCGAATGTTTGACACGACAACTGTTAACATATTTGGGCTGAATTCATCTGACGCGGTATAATTCCTCAAAATAAACAACAAAACCATCGTTACTTGGAAATGTAGTTTGGGCTAACATTTACATAAATCCTCCAGATCAATTATCCGACACACACGTCAGATGAAAAAGTCACATGAAGTAACCGGCCAAATTGGCCGAAATAAGGAGATGCACGTTTTGCATAAATACAGCCAAATATGGCAAGAGATTTTCAACAAAGAATTTCTCTGGATCTATCTGGCGAAAAATCTTGAATTTCACATATCATCATCTTCATTGTTTGCAGCTAGAAGCTGGTCAGTTATTAAGAGGTGACAAAAACAATGGATTTTAATACATTTGAGAGGTTGGACATATTATTTCTTTGTTGTCCCTTTCGGTACCAAGAACTGCTAGAATAATTAATAATTTCACACAACACTCCAATCACCAAACAGCTTATTGTCTTGGCTCCATGAGAGGAGGCTTCATTTGTATCAGTATGTGGAGTCAGATTTTTAATTGCATAATATAGTGTCATACCCCCATATATTATAACAAGAAAACCATAGTCAGAAATGGTAACGCCCTCAAGATCATATTATTAGCCATATATACAATATAACAACTTTAATGTGGTGATTGTGAAAAATCTGTATATAGGTAACGCCTATATTATATGTGATATTGTTTTCTAATTTCATTTGAAATAGTGGTCTGAATAGCGCATAACATAGCACGCAGAATAATAATCGGGCAAAAATTTGCGATCTTCGTAACATGGTTCAAGTAGGAGCACGTTTCTAATAACATTTAGCCCCAATCTTACCTTCAAAAATGTCAATGAATGGGCGCACATCTTCGATCTCATTAGTCCCAAGTATTAAAAACGTGCACATAATAATTTTGCGGTGTCATTTCTAAAGGAATATTTGATTAGGAATATAAATATAAATAACGAACCATGTGACTACATCCCTCTGACGTCATGCAGTCACATACATGTCGTCAATATCTAGAACATCGACGTTGAAGATCTCTTTTTCCGCTATTTCTTTGATGATGTCACTGCTTCCGGTTGCAGCAGCAATATGAACAGCAGTCCGTCCTGCGTGATCAACCATGTTGACCTCAATTCGTGACGATAACAGAGCCTTGACTGACGCAGTGTTTCCGTTCTGAATAACCAGAAAATAAGACGCCATCAATATTATTGTTTGAAAAGATGTTACAATGTTCAAATGTTGTTCGTCCTCTTAGGACGTTATATAGGTTATATTTCTTTACCGAACGTGTTCTCAACCAGCAGAAGGACATAACATGTAAGCGAGCTTTTGGTTGAAGCAGAGGACACAAAAACTTCAAAAAAAAGCGACTAGACGCATTTTTTGGGATATGACCTGGTTATTAACACATATGGCATCAGAATGTACCTCTCCCAGGACTCATTATCTATGTAACAAATGTTGGCACTCAAACTGGGAGGTCAACCTGTGCCCGTTCACGTAGAAATAGCCGTGTCACTGGACAGCCTTATCATCGGCACTGCCTTGTTTTTATATCACTTGTGCCAACTCGTGAGGGTATAAAACTTTGACTGTCTGCTATTAGCGGATTAGTCATATTCATCGTCTCAAATAAGGATTAACTGTCATGTGGACTGTTTTTATGGAGATGTAACCGTGAGGTAAAAACAGTCCACATGACAGTTAATCCTTATATTTATATACATTTAGCGAAAAAGCCACTTTTGTAAATGTATTTAAATCGAAAAGTGTATCGTGACCATACCAGCCCAAAATATCACATAGCACCCTTGGCAAAAGTTAACAGGAACAATTTCTCTTTATATTGAAACCCGATGATTTATTAAGTCAATCCTCGCGAGTCCAAATGCGCCCAAAACATTACGCGTTCGTCTTTCCAAAACCTATGACGCATCGATGTAATTATGAGGCTGCAGTTATGAGCTGTTGCGCGTTCACCGAGAAATAATTGCAACTAGCCACGTGGGCGCCGACCAATCAGAATGGTGGATTTAGTGATAATCACACTTAGTATGTAAATATATGTATATAACTGTATTGTGTAGTATTATGATTACCAACTGCAAATAGTGTTGTATAAACTGCCACTCTCCGGGATGGAGGCAATATAGATATATAAACAACACAGACTCTTCAAGTACATCGCTATTAATACACACCAGCTGTAAATCTATAACCGATAAAACCTCATGATGACTTTTAGCCGGAAATGATTATTATATGTTATGTATGTAATTATGATATGTTATGTTATATATGTTACTATAGCTGGGGTACCCGACGTTGCTCAGGTAAAGAAGATTGGAAACAAATTGAAGTCTTTTGACATACATTTACACAATTTCAAAGAACTTCCCAGTACACGAGTACAGTTCGTTATTCCGAAGCTCCGCTATTCCGAAGGTCCGCTATTCCGAATGTCTGTTATTCCGAAGGTCCGATATTCCGAAGGTCCGTTATTCCTAAGGTCCGCTATTCCGAAGGACCCCATTATGTTATATATGCGAGTCTCACATAGGGAGCCTCGCATTTAAGAGAATACATTGTCCTTAAGCAAGTGCATTCTCTTATATGTGCGATGCTCCCGTCATGAAAGGAATAATTGACGTACCGTCGGAGTTACTTCGGCTCCAGCGATCCAAGTGCAAGGCAGAGTTCAGTCGCCTCGCAAGTTCGCAACGCTAGCTTATTAACGCCCCTCGGGTGTATACTGTGGTACATATTTTTGAAAGCTGTGGTTCGCTGGGTATTTTATAAATAGATAATGGGTTTTTTTCCGGTTGTGACAATTCGCAGTAGGTCCCTATTTGCGGAGGTTTTGGGAATAATGATGTTTTGGAGACTGTCCAGAGAAAATTCATCAAACATATCTTGAAGCTAAAACCCTCAACCCCTAACTTCATGATTTATAGTGAAACTGGTGTATTACCAGTTGATATCCACATTAGTACAAAAATGATTAAATATTGGTGCCAGGTTGTCAACAGCGAACAAGAAAATTACCAAAATGTACTATTCCGATTATGCAGATCCATAATGGACAATACAGTAAATACAGAACACAAGTTTTCATGGCTTGACAAAGTTAAGGATATACTTAACCAATCAGGGCAGAGCCATATGTGGAACTGTAACCATATCACAAATACTGACCAATTCACAGCATATATTAAGTGCAGCCTCATTAATCAGTTTAGACATAGGTGTGAATCAACCATTAATAATTCAAGTCGCGGCAAAATCTATCGAATTTTCAAACATAACATGTCATTTGAAACTTATCTGAATAGGTTGAATGAAGGTAATCGAATTCCTCTATGCAAATTCAGAACTGGAAATCATAAATTGCCAGTTGAAACCGGTCGTTGGAGTGGATTGGAGATAAATAAAAGAAAATGCCCATTATGTCAATCGGGCCAAATTGGCGATGAATTCCACTATCTGTTAGAATGTCAAAAATTCTCAAAGGCCCGCCAACGACTTTTGACAAACTTTGTTAATCAAAGACCAAACACTATAGTAATGAGTGAAATACTTAATAATAACGATGCAGTGCACTTGAGAAAGTTGTGTGAGTTTATTAAGCTTGTAAGCAGAGAGTTTAAATTAAACTGAGTCTAGGTTGTTGTTGTTGTTGTTGATGTGATTACTGAGAACATATGAGATAGTCATCAGTGGCACAAATGGGAAATGTCTGACCTACACAGGTGATATGCGTACGCTAACCCATATTAAGTGGGACTTTTCAGTGGGATGCATGTCATGTGTGTTGGTCTGACATGTCCCTGATGTGACCCTTATTATGACCGATACACTCCTGTAGACAAATCAACTTATTTATTACTCCGGCATTCCCTTTATAAAGAAATGGAGATAATTGCCCCTCCCCATTTACTAATATTATTAGTAACATGACAGACATTGTCTGATTTTACCATTGTAGGCTCCAGTCGAATTAATTGTTTGTTAAGCAACCATTATTGTATCATTTCCTAATGTGTAAACCAAAATGTTGTTGTGTTATACATATATATATTTATATGACTGTCTATGAGTAGTCTTATCAACAGATCAATGACTCATATTAATCAAATGATTTGTAACACAAGCAGCCTCATTCACAGTGTATCACAGTGGATCAACGGACACGAACCAAAACCGGAAGTCGTAGATTTCGAGGTGGAGAAATATCTGTCGACAAATATTTGTTGACATTTTTTGACGGTTTTTTGGGAAAATAAACGCTTGGATAGCATATCTGACCAACTGAAGGTGAGTGAATATTTCTTCGCTGATGTTCGGACACCGACGATCAATTTAAGTCAGTTGTCATTGTTCGATCGCGGAAAAAATGTCATTTAATCATCGCCGCGAGACGATTTCTTCCCCGAAATATCCCAGAAAATCATACTTTTCACATTCATCGCAGACAGCTGTCGCAACAACCTATATACCGGTCGAAATGCCTGTTTCCCCCCACAAATGCATATTTTGAGTATTTTCACGGACTGTCTCAAAATTCCAAATTTCATCTTTTGATGCAGGTACCCACCTCGAAAATACTGTCCGGTTAGTCCTGTACACCCCGGAATCTAGTTGCAATCCACCAGACCCGGCGGACAGTTTTTGTTGTTCAATCAAGAGTCGAAATGGATTAGTTGATTGGCTGCCTTTCGTTAACAGTGGCACGTTTTGGGGCAACTGCTTTTCTGTTGCAACCATAGTATACTGATCAAGTTTAGTTACCGAGTACAGTTTGCAATTTGTTCTCCTATATTCGTTCAGATCGTGTAAGGTCATTAACCAAAGAATCATTTATGGAAATATTGTTAGAACAAGAATATAACAATGCCCTCCATGACCAAGGCCGTAGCAACAGGATTGTTTTGATGGTGGTAGGTGTAGATGTATTTTCCAATAGTTTGATATTTCAGCCAGTATATAGCGTGAAATTTGATACTTAAAAAAACAATTAAAATTCGATTAATTCAAGAAAAAACAAATCGGGACCCATGGCTGTTCTTTTTCATTATGGCCACTTTCGGGACTCACCACCCGAGTTTTGATTACGATTGTATAAAGTTTTAACTACATTTTTCGGGTATATATACACCCCTTTATTTTTATGTTTTAAACTACAGGCACCCACCCATATTTCGGAGAATTTTCGCTAATATTACATATTATAGAATAGCAATCAAATATGTAGATGTTTATTTCCATTTCTATGAGAGGCCAAATTCACATTTCATAATTAATTGCAGTTAAGCAATAGCACTTAAGCATAATTATTTGCGATTAAGCGCAATTCATGGTTATACTGTGTGTAACTATGTACCCCTGGTGAATAAATAGGTGAATCTATAACTAAACCTGAACTCATATTGACATATCACCTCCTTGTTTTCATTGCTTTGGATAGTTGTGATTGTGAACTAGCCTAAATTCTTTATCAAAATGGGTGACTCGCGACAGTATTACCTTCTGTTTTAGTCGAGTCGAGGAACCAACCCATCAAAGCTCAAGTGTGATCAGATATCGATTATTGAAGTTTGTTATTTCAATTGATTGCTGCCCAGAAACACGCCGTGAAAAGGGTGGTTTCGGTCAAAATTGCGGATGAAGATGGATAACTCTAAAACAAGTGGTAATACGGTAAAATTTCGTGATACTTTAGTAATTATACGGCCATATTTTGTTGAACAAAATGTTTATAAATCACTCGTTTTTTGGGAAATTTGATACCATAGTTGACAGTGGTCAGCATTATTTTTTGCAGTTAATCGATTCTGATAACTAAAGCTTATTTTGAAGAAATATTGTTGTTGTTGTTGTATCTTTATAATATGGGTCTTTCTGATCGGATTGAGGACCTTTAGTTTAAATTAGCCAAATGCAGATACACCCGGTCATGCTAATAGTTAGGTTATATGGATAGTTACACTTACTCTCAAGCAACTCATAGCGCTTAATCGGAATTAATTGCACTTAAGCGCAATTAATTTCAATTATGCGCAAATGCCATATGTGTGCTTCAACGCGATGTGTGGTATATGCGCTTAAGCGCAATTCATTATTAAATGTGAATTTGACCTCCCATACAGTTAATTTTTTGTCTATATATATGAACGAGTAGGGTCTGTCTGCATGTCTTCTGTCCGCTTAAATTTGAATATATAAGCGACAATTTGCGTTAAAAACTTCCCAACCAAATTATCCAGTGTGTGAATCAATGTGGAAACAATTAATTATGGCGCGATTTGAATACAACAGGACAAAAATCACGTGCCTATATATTTACAAAAGTAACTTGCATCTGGTTCCACATTCAGTTGTACCATCGATCTATATTAAATATACAATACAATATACGTCGATGGTTGTACGCTATAGATTGGAATTTTACCCGCTATATACATGTAGGAAACACAACACTTCTACATTAATGGACAGCCAAGGTGGGATTAAGAATACAACAACTCGAAAGAATTACACTGGAGTTTTCCTGGTGATGTTTCTATTCTCTATATCAACCGAGAGTACCAATATTTCGTATAGTATTGTATAGTATAGTATTGTATAGTATTTTATTATAAATAATTTTTATATTTTTTATTTTCAATAATTTTATTTTCAAACATTCATTCGGGTGTTGTAAAAATCCCATCGTCGATTGCCTCAGCGAAGCCGCAAGCCTTTGCCGCACAGTGGTTACATATATGAAGGCAGGCATGCGATCCTATCGTCAGTAGCACCTGGAATTATAAAATAATATCGCTTAGTGGACTTGAACTTAAGCTAATATTAGTAACAGATATAGCTGTACACCCCTCCGACTGTATGTTTTAGTCCCCTCCACATTATTGTTTTAACCATTGCTGAATATTGAAAACAATAATTTTCTGAGTCGAAAAATGTCATAACTCCAAACAAAAAGGTCTGACATATTTCATAATCATATATGTTCGCATGTTCCCATGGTACTAAATATATATATGCCAAGCCAAAAAAACAAATGACCGCAAAACTTAGCAATGAAAACTCGGAAAATTGCATCCACGAAAGGACGAACAAGCTGCCTCCTGTATAACCCCACAAGTTGTGGGCCACAACTCGTTGCGAGTGTATAATCAAATATAAAGGGTAAAAATCGGCACACCGCTGCATTTTTCTGAAAAAAGTTGGATGTAAATCATTTTTTTTATGTCGGCCTTCCGAGAGTGATGACAAGTCAGAGTTAGCAATATGACATACATCAAAAGTTATATGTTTACCAAACATGTACTTCGTAGTTGGATTTCAGTTACAGGTTACAGTTCAGTTATATATATATAAGTCACCGCCTGGATGTTGTGTTGTACCAGGAGACATATACAACATTATGAACACCCAGAACCATTGTGGCCACGCAAAAGTCAAATGAAACGCCCATCATCTGCGGCAAAATTGCTTTTTCGACCAGAAATTGAAGATGGCAGACCTCAGCAAAATCACGACTAAGCGGACAGATTTTTTACAACTAATGATTAAATTTTTCGGGACTAACCGGACAGTATTTTCGAGGTGGGTACCTACATCAAAAGATGAAATTTGGAATTTTGAGACAGTCCGTGAAAATACTCAAAATATGCATTTTTGGGGGGGAAACAGGCCTTTCGATCGGTGTATAGGTTGTCGCGACAGTTGTCTGCGATGAATGTGAAAAGTATGATTTTCTGGGATATTTTGGGGAAGAAATCGTCTCGCGGCGATGATTAAATGACATTTTTTCCGCGATCGAACAATGGCAACTGACTTAAATTGATCGTCGGTGTCCGAGCATTAGCGAAGAAATATTTACTCACCTTCAGTTGGTCAGATATGGTATCCAAGCGTTTATTTTCCAAAAAAACCGTCAAAAAATGTCAACAATATTTGTCGACAGATATTTCTCCACCTCGAAATTTACGACTTCCGGTTTTGGTTCGTGTCCGTTGATCCACTGTGTGTATGCATAATGTACCATCAGACAGTGCCATTTACACGTGTAAACACAAAATCAACGGGCAGACAGGCAGAAATAATTCTGAGCCGAAAATGAAAAATCTCAGCACACGTGGCAAATCCGACCACCCTGGCCCAATTCGCCTAACTTATCAAACTAATATATATTCTTGATAACGAAAATTTATTGAAACTTACAACCCATCGATTCATAATCGTGGAGAGTACCACGAAAACATCTAAAAAGTATTTAATGCGATTTTCTGGGAGAAAACAGGTACATCGAATTTTAGAAATTTTCACGAATCCACGATTGTGTTCGAATGCCCAGAACGGAGTAACCCAGTTGGACCCAACTGAAGCTTAGTAACCCTGTGCAGATAGTACTAAAAACCGAGAGAATACTTTTTAAAAGCTCAATCGAAGGCAGAGTATTTATATCAGCGCTAATAACGACAGAGTAAGATTATTATCGCTGTTGGATAATTATATACGGCATGTATGCATGGTACATATTGCAATAAACCCGCCTGCCCCATGTATATAATGTATATAACTATATGTCATGTAAATATGTTAAATGTCTCAATACCCATGTAATTTTGAGTGACGAGAATAAACAATTGAATTGGAGGTCTATTTGCGGAGGTCCCCGAATTCGCGAAAATCCCCTAAAATGGTCGAATAATGTTGATTTTAATGAGGGAACGAGTGCGTATATGTCAATTGATACGTATTTTAAACTAATAACGACACTATCATCATAATAGTGGTTGTTCTATCAATCATATCATATCATATCATATCATCATCATCATCATCATAATACGGAACAAGTCTTGCGACTTTTCGTCCCAATAACATTATTTGCAATGCTTGTTTACAAATATATGTATCGTCATTCGATATTGACTTGTGAGTCACTTTAACATATTACTTGTCGTCGAAGTCAACAGCGAAGTCTGGCAGATAGTTCCAGCTATTTACCACCCTCTGCGTGAAGAAATATTCTCCTATGGCCTTGTTAAAGATGGGCATCTGTAGCTTTTTATTATGTCCTCTTGTTCTTCCTGATGAATGTCTTTCTAATAGGTCACAGGCGCATTGATATTGTAATGACCATTCAACAGTTTATATACATCGATTAGATCTCCTCTAAACATTCCATATTTTAAGACATCAGCTTGAGTCTTATCGTTCGGTCTCGGTAGCATAGAGTTTTGATTTGACGAACTTCTAGTTTCGTTGCTTTTCTTTGTATTTCTCTAACACAATGCTTTGATATTTGCGATGTGGGCTCCATGCAGAGTTACAGTATTCGATGATAGGTCTGACCATGCTTATGTAGAGCGATTAGAAAGTGTCGATGTCCAAGTTCGTAAAAGTTCTGTTGACTATGCCGATGGTTTGATAAGCTTTATTGTTTTAGGATATTGCAGGAAGGCTAATCTGGCCGTGTCAAATTGAGCTATAGCGATGGGATATCTCGCATGACAATACATTTCGGGTTTTCGTGGGGTGTGTATTCGCTGGATGTCTTATAGTTGCAGTATGTAACTTTTATGACCGCGTTAATTGCTTTCGGTGTTTAGGTATGAACAATGGCTGGGCCATGCACTCTTGGTGGGAACACAATACCTCCGATTTTTGATCCGCATTCAGAAGCTTTTTGGTGTGGTGAATGATAAACCTGCAGTAATAAGCCGTCGTTTTTTGTAATAATTTGAAGGATTAGTTGTTTTAACGGAATTCTGAGGCGGTGCATTTATGTAACCAATATATTTTATATTATAATTTATATTTATGGCTAATAATATGATCTTGAGGGCGTTACCATTTCTGATTATGGTTTTCTTGGTGAGTATGTTCAGCTAACTAATCACTGCTATGCGTTCCTCTGTCAGCGAACTAGTCACTGTATGCTTTCCGGGGCGCGGAGCTTAGAAAAGGGACGCAGCTGTATGTGGATTGCTCATATAGGTACATGGCCGAAATGGTTAAAAGCAACTAATTATATAGAGATACGA
Source organism: Siphonodentalium dalli (assembly GCA_032622095.1). Lineage (NCBI taxonomy): Eukaryota > Metazoa > Mollusca > Scaphopoda > Gadilida > Siphonodentaliidae > Siphonodentalium > Siphonodentalium dalli. The sequence continues at coordinate 106,407,829 of CP136062.1, forward strand.
TTCATGAATTCCTTGTTCGCAACAAACGTTATTGGCAAATTCAAGTTTAAATTGAAATCGCAAAGTTGCTTAATTGGGGTTATGCATGTAGTCATATAGAAACAAAATAACGGACCTTCGGAATAACGAATCTTCGGAAGAACGGACCCTCAGTTGTCGTTTCGATGGTCCGCTATTCCGAAAGTTTTTTAATTTTGTCATATTCCACCGATATTACCCAGCAGTATTGTATTATGTCTATCATACGTAATATAGGCGATTTATAAATCTTTCCAATCACAAGGATTGTGTTCGTAAAGCGTACTTTCGGAATAGCTGACCTTCGGAATAGCGGACATTCGGAATAACGGACCTTCGGAATAGCGGACCTTCGGAATAATAACCCGTCCCGTACACTACTTTGGTGGTCTTCTCTTATGCTGCATGGATGAATAGGTTGACAGTTGATCTATATGGTATGGATAAAGGGTGTTCTGGTCGCTTATGCTATTCGAGAGGGTGTATGACGTTGAGTGCAGTCTCGGTGTAGACTAACGATAAAGATCGTTCACTACTGATATATTCCTGATATGGTATGAATAAAGAGCGTTCTACTTGTTAACTACATTCCGCGCGGAGTCTCATTGGTCTTTTTAAGAAATCTGCCTTAAAGGCACGGGTGGCGTTCGTTGCATAAATATATATATTTGTTCAAATCTCCACCCACAGAAGGATCACCAAAATATATACAGTTCCGCTCATATGCCAAACATAATCAGCGCGTAAACAGTATATTGTCGTCAAGACGTACGATGGTGTACGCAAACAAGAGCCTGCTCGTGTTACAGAAGTTGTGCTTCTGTTTACATAACACAGCGCAATTATATAAGTTAATCACACAAAAATGATATAAACGCTCTTTATTCTTTCCATATCAGGAAAACAGTAACACATAAAGCTCTTTGTGTTCACCATATCCGGATCTAAACAAAAGCCAGGTAACGTAACGTTTTTTGCTTTTGTTTACATAACAAAGGGGAAAAATTGACAAATAACACACTGTTTATGCCATATTTCTGATTGGCATACGAACAAAGTCTGTCTATATATTACTATTCCTTCTGTTTATGGCGGTTTTTGACGGAGGTGAATATTTTAACAGCATACCCACCGCCAACGCCGCCCGTATCTTTAAACGGGACCTATCTAATAATGCCCACCGAGTCAAATTACCCCTAAATATACACATTTTCAGTTATGATGGTCCAGCCGTTTTATCGCCTATAAGCGGACAAACAAACGAACAAACAAACACAGTTTGTATGGTTCAAGGGTGGGATGCAGTTAGAAATTTTAATTTAAAATGAACACCTCTGTAAACAAAGAACTCCGTCCCTGGTGCATAATAAGAGGAGTTTGACCATTTCTTTACTAAACACTCACTGATGCTGAATAGGTCACTCTCACCAGTTTTCTGTGATAAAGTTACCCAGGTTCCTGAAATTGTGATAAAGTTACCCAGGTTGGAGAGGATTGTGATAAAGTTACCCAGGTTAAGAATATTTCATGTTTAGCAACAAATTATTCATTTTTGCGCTCAAAATGACGAGCTACAGTACTAATATATCTTAATGTGTGCTTAATAGGGGCGGTTACTTGCCAAAACTGAACAGTATTCCCCTCAGTCACTTTTAAATAAAGTCCTTATTGTGAGATTTGCTTAACCTGGGTAACTTTATCACAATTCTCTCCAACCTGTGTAACTTTATCACAATTCTCTCCAACCTGGGTAACTTTATCACAGAAAACCGATGAGAGTGACCTATTCAGCCTCACTGATGAGTGATTCTCTTTGGGAAATGTTAATACAATAATCAGCAGACAGCTCACTTTAAATGGGATGGACATTTAATCGGTCTAAAGTGACCTATCTGCTGATTATATAATTATACGACGTCCTTGCATTCCCACGATGTGGGATATTATTAGTTGTCCCCACATCCGGTTGTAACTAGCAATCTGATTGGCTACAACGGTACGTTTAAATCACCATGTCACCCCGTCACCCATGACAGCGGGGTATAAGAGAACGTGCGCCAAACATCGGGGGTATATATATGAGCACGTGAATCATCGGGGGTATATGAATGACCCTTGAACTGGCAGTTTCCACCAATCGTGACGTTGCTCTCGCACGCCAAATTTGACGTCACCTGACGCCGGATCCTTAGGTCACCTACTGAATTAGTTATCTTCGGCAACATCGGGGGTACATGGAGATTTAATACCTGGATGTCGATTTTGAACCCCGAGGCGGAGCCGAGGGGTTCAAAAAGAGACATCCAGGTATTAAATCTCCATGTACCCCACGATGTTGCCGGAGATAACGATTTTGTCCCCACAACAATAACCATGTTTCCTTAATTTAAGTGTGTTTTTCATAGTTTTTCCGATTAATTCACACCAATAAGAATAGCTGACCTAAGGATCCGGCGTCAGGTGACGTCAAATTCGGCGTGCGAGAGCAACGTCACGATTGGTGGAAACTGCCAGTTCAAGGGTCATTCATATACCCCCGATGTTTCACGTGCTCATATACCCCCGATGCTTGGCGCAGGTTCTCTTATACCCCGCTGTCAAGGGTGACGGGGGACATGGTGATTTAAACGTGGCGTTGTAGCCAATCAGATTGCTTGTTACAACCGAATGTGGGGACAAGGACATTTAAGCTGATAATTGAGACAATTAGTTCAACAAACGGCCGCGGAGAAGTAGGATTGTCCCCACATTCGGTTGTAACAAAATCGACAACCAGGTATAAAATCTCAATGTACCCCCGTTGTTGCCGAAGATATCTAATAATAACTCGACGCTTGTATTTTATTTTCGTTTGTCTGTCTGCTCTTATTTTCTAAACATACCCAGGTGAATTATAGATCATTCCAGTATATACTTTTATAATTGGATGGGAGGATCCATTTAGCACAAAAAGGTTAATACCGAAGCTTCCAGATACGATTGCCACTTTATAATTTCATATCAATCGGTCTGCTCTTGACTCATACCATTCAAATATAGATATATATTAAATATGACCCATTCTGTAAACAGATACGTAAAAGTTCCAATTGTATGTATTTGATCATGTGACACTATTTGAGTAATCGCATAGCATGATAATAATCATCAGACCTATTGGGGCGTTCAGTACGGACTAAGAAAGCAAAGAATTACAACGAAACCGCCTGAGCAATTATTTCTGATCTTCCGGGTTTGGGTTTGAGAAAAGTGAACAGCAATTCCGGAAAGCGACGATGCAAGGGTTTAGCTTCAATTTTGTTGTTTTGATTTTAGCTGGTTTTCACAATGTGACAGGACAACTCGTTTGTGAGTATTAACATTTCTATTGAATTTTTTCCAACCTCACATAAATCTCAGTTCCTCGCGGCTGAACTTTCAGAACACTTGATGCCGTTGAACTGCATTCATAGTAGATCATGTCATGAATCTCTACTCTGGCTAACGCCCGTAGAGATCATATTCCACAGTACAATACCTGGGAACTTTTTGAAGTTTTGACAGGGAACCTTATCCGTCGAAAACATAACGGGGAATATATTTCTTAGTTGTTATCTTTTCCTTAATAATGTACTTCACTGACTGTAGGTGAATATCCCAACTCAAAATTGCATGCTTTTCTCTGTCTTTTGTGAGTCGGTATCGCAATAAGCATCAAATTAATTACCCAGGAAAGATGCCATAATTGTATGTGATGCGAAGCAAAATTGCTCACAAATTCACCTAAATCGTGAAATTTCGAGTTGGGACCTTTTCCTACAGTGAAGTACATTATTAAGAAACAGATAGTTATTAACTAAGAAATATATTCCCCGCGTTATTTTTTCGACTTTATAAGGTTCCCTGTCAAAACTTCAAAAAGTTCCAAGGTGTTGTACTGGTGGAATATGATCTCCACGGGCGTTATCCAGATCAGAGGTTCGTGGCATGATCTACATGCATAGTAAACTAGCGATCTTTTCTGAACTGTAGCTACATGTACTGTTGAAATTCAAAGGGATATAATTCGTAAGTCCGAAATCGATGACTTATTCTTTAGCAGAAAAAATTATTTCTAAAAACTAAATTAAAATTAACTTGAGTTGAATTCTTATAAAATCACCAAAAAAATTAAATCAGATATTGTTATCCACAGTATACTATACTCAATTAGTTCATGTAGGCCCATTTTAGTAGGATTTCTTTTATTGAAAACCAGAAAGTATTGTTTTGGAAGAAGTCTTGTATGACAAAGTAAACCAATGCTTGCACTATAGTTAAAGACATATTATGGACTTCTTCTGGTGCGTGGAACTCATAAGTAAGTATTTATGCGCTGTGCCAACTGGTGGAATGCAGAATTCTACTAACATCGCCGAAAATATCAAAGAAATTGGCCATACCACTCCATAGAAAACATCGTTTGAACGAAACTTTCGGCGATAAACCAGCGCAAATGATTTCATAATCGAGAGTCATCAATATATAACAATGACGGTCTGTGTTGTAAATTTTGATTAATATTCGTAAAAATAACTACTTTGAGCTAGATTATTCTCCATTGCTAATTGATCACCCTACCGGAGTGTTTCACATCACTTTAAGTGCTCTAGTTTTTCGACGAATACAATAGTTTTGAGATAAAGCTTTGTTTTTGGAAGATTTAATTTTTGAAAACATTGCCGTGGATTTGAATAACTGATCAACTCAATCCCCAGCTGTGCCAACATAATTAAGTTCACAATAATAAAGGCAACAGACCCATATCACATTACAGCACTATTTTCTCACAAACTGACTCGCAGTGATCAAATCTGCAGAGATTTGGACCCTCCGGAATTTTTCTACTATATAATTGTAAGCTATTCGCAATTCTTATCAGAAGTATAGTTCATAATGCGAAAGGTGTCCTTTAACAAAAAATAAAGTACACGTATATATCGCCATGTAGATATCAAGGTGGCCTAACAATGGCATCAAAATATAATAAACAATTAATTCGGTATTAAAGATACTCAATCCGATCAGACGGTCCCCATATAATCAAGTTACAACAACATTTCTTCAAAATACGCTTTTGTTATCGGAATCGATTAATTACAACAAAATAATGCTAACCGCTGTCAAATATGGTATAAAATTTCCCAAAACGTGTTATTTATCAACATGTTGTTCAACGAAATATGGCCGTATTATCACTTTCGTATCACGAATTTGCCCGTATTACCACTTGATTTTAGAGTTATCCAACTTCATCCGCAATTTTGTCCGAGACAATCGGTTTCACGACTCGTTTCTGGGCCACAAATTATTACACATTTCGAGAAATAACTAACTTAAAAAATCGATATCTGATCACTCTGAGCCTTGATGGGTGGGTTCTTCGACTCGAATAAAATATTCCCCCCCCCAAAGCCAAAGAAATAGTCATTTGGGAGCGTTCATTCGGATTATGCATCTTTAACCCCAATATACATGTAGTACATACATATATCTTATCACTCTGAGCTTTGATGGGTGGGTTCCTCGACCCGAATCAAATATTTTTCACCCCCGAAGCCAAAAAAATAGTCATATGGGAGCGTTTATTCGGATTATGCATCTTTAACACAAATATACACGTAGTACATAAAGGCACACACACCGTATGACATCCAATTTCCAACATGGCGATATCTACATGTATACCTAAAAAGGCGTCAACAATAAATAAACAATCGAAAATTAGGTATTTTGACTGAAACCATTCTAATTCTGGTGGAACTACATATGTTTCCCCATTTCATTTCTTTACTATTGATGGCTACTTATTATCGTTTAATTTCAGATTACATCACAGACCACTGCTCATCGTCTCAGTACACCTTCTCAACATCTTCAGACCTGCGACTCAAATTGAATCGGAATAGTTATATCCAGCCCTACAAGAACTGCAATGTGACAGTCAGCACTTCTGATACCCGGAAACAGTTTTCAGCTCGGTTCAGAAAATTCTTCTCAGCTATTGACGAAAATATAAACTGCCAACTCATTAGACTAGACATATATGATGGAACTGCGATAAATCCAAATAGGCGACTTTCAGGTAGAGTAGAGGCTTTATTTAATTTTGAGAAAATAGAAAATTAGTAACAACACCTAATAATATCGCATATCGACTAAAACGATGCTAAACCCAATCCAAACGAGCGATAATTGATGTGGCCAGTTGTTATATCTACGGAACTGGCGTTGGTGGTATAATAAACGAATTCTACCCGTTAGATCCCTCCCAAATGGTAGCTCTCATTCCTTCAGTTTGTCTCGTACATTAACAATATGAGACAGGGCATGTGTAACTTGTAACGTGTGTTACTATGGTATGACTATGTGGATACACTTTGCGGTAACAGTCAGATGATTTTGCGGCCAAACATACACCTTAAAAGATATCGTCCAACATCTAGCGATACTTGTAAATAATATAGTCGGTGGCGAGAACAAGCGGCCACAATGCGACCAGCGATACGCTTAATTTGCTTCAATCGAATTAAGATCACCCCGCTCAGGTGAATTAATTGGTCGCGCTTTCGGATATCAGAAGATTGGATTTTTCCTATTAGCTACAAGTTGCGTATGGACACACAACTTCTAAACGGTTTGATTGCACACATGGGGGCGAAATGATCACATGAGTCAGCTGACCTCCGTTGGCAATACAAATTAAAAGTGCGTGTGGCTGAACCTGGCTAGTATTGTCGAGTTAAAACTTTTGTACGAAAGAGCGACATAAGAACATGAGAACGAAACATGAAGGGTGAAAGATATGAGGGAATGGACTATAGAGTTCAATTCAGTGAGGTAACAAAGAGAGTTGGGAAGAATGCCAGAAAATGTATTGTATTGTGGAAACGACGATATTGCTTTTTCCATTGATAGCGATACATTTCAATACATGATAGCGCCAACCCGGAAGGTATCTCCAACTCGGAAGGTATCACCTACCCGGAAGGTATCACCTACCCGGAAGGTATCACCTACCCGGAAGCTATCGATAACCAACACCGGATCAATGGTTTAAACAAGTTAACATATCCTCCCTCAGATGAATGTATTTATCGTCCAGTTGAATGATATCCACTTTTCAAAACATACGTTTGTTAAGAGGAATGTTCCCTCAATGGGACAGCGACCATAACTTTCTCTCACCCCCGTATATTTAAAGATACGGTTGGCCTTGGCGGTGAGTATCCTGTGAAAATATTTCCACCCATCAAAAACCGCCACAAACAGAAAGAACATCAAAATGTAGACAGACTTTGTCCGTATACAAATAAGAAATATCGCATAAACTGTATGGTATTGACATGTGTTTGACCATTGTTACGTAAACAAAAGCATAAAAAAGTTACATTCATGGTGTTTGTTTATATTATGATGGTAAACATAAAGAGCGTTCTTTGTTGGTGAATTCCTGATATGGAATTAATAAAGAGCGTTTATGCAATTTATGTGTGATTAGCCAGTAGCATTCTACTGCCTTCTGTAACACAATCATACTCTTGCTTATGTAAAATATAGTAGGTCTTTATGATAACATGCTGTTTACGCGATGGTCATGGTATATATGAACGAAACTGTATGCGTTTTAATGTTTTTCTGTTTACGGTGATTGGAACAAATATGAATATTTTCAACATCAAAGGCCACACGTGCCTTTAATGGAAGTTCCGGCTAATTGCCGATTTTATCAGCCGATTTTATCATAAATAATATACACTTTTTGACGTTTATAGGTAGTTCGTTTGAGCCATAATTATCCGCCATTGACGGTGGAGAATGCGTGTACCAATAGAAAACATATCTGTTCGAGTAACCTTAACATTTTCTACCCTTTACAGGGCGGTTCGCAAAATATAAAAAAAAAACTATCCGCGATCAAGTGTGGGTACCCACCAGCATTTCGGGTGTCAAAGCCGCGGATCGATGCTGCAATGAGATGTCACAAAACCGGAGTTGGGATGTCAACGATGCGGATTATATATATGTATATATATATTTCGCATTTTGACTGTTTCTGTCGGTGAATTGACACTGATAGGGACTCAATACCACTGCTGGGATAATATATGACTTGCAAATCATCGCGGCTTTGCATCAAATGTTCGCTGTCCGGCGAAATCATACAAATGAATTATTCCAATGAATCGAGTTTCAACTATTATAATATGTAATATAGATTAAGTCATACTCAATTAAGAGCTACCAATTTTGTCAGTTATTCACTTATGCATTTATGACGGTGGTGTGGTCTGTATAGGATGCAGCTCGCCTTACAGCTCCATAAATCATTGGTGAAGCGGCGTGCTTCCCCAGTTTGGATTGCTGTACACAGAGGAAAGGTCGTGGAATGGTACTAACTTCAGGACGTGAGCTAGTACAAGTTTGAAAATATCCTCATTATCTTTCAGACAGGCATGCACATGGAAGATCTTTCTATTGTTATATGTGTTTGGAGGGGTTGCGTGTGCCATGAGGGTGTATACGTGTATGTTTGTTTGTGTTTTAATTTTCGGTTTATAGTATATGTTATTTTTCCCAATAGTATAGGCCCGGAAGTGTACATGGAAGGGAAATGTAAAAACAGCGTAAATTATGAGTGAGCAGGAACGTGGCTAAAGGGTTTCCGTTTTGGGGTTTGGGATGTCCAGATAAGATTTACAATTTTTTTCTAAATATGTGGCTTTGATCTGAAAACAACAATTGAAAACAACAATTTTCACAGTAAATAATGGTTGGAAAATCAGAATATTTGAACATATTTTTAGTCTGAAATTTCCAACTGAGGTTGTTTCGAGCAAGAAATTTCCAACTGTTAAAATGTTGACCAAAGCATGGGGGTATGGCACCCCAATAAACCACTGTCATATCCTTGTAAGTGCATGAGTGGATGAATTACCCGACAAAGAGAACATATGAGCTTCGGATGTAGTCGTAGATAGAGCACGCATAATTATTTATATTTTCTTGCGAGTTTTGTATTAGAATTATAATTGCAACTTGTTCACTATTTGACAGCACACCCTATTGGCTAGATTGGTCTCCATTGAACGGTTTGACCGAGGTTGTGTGAGAAACACCCCAACTAAATGGGTACCGGTTAGCTACATGTGTGTACAAGAACGACAGCATGGAATGACGTGCGTGTGATGAAGGCATTACATTATCATTCATTCGCCTTTTTGAATGCGCAAATTTGACTGCTGAGATGGATGTTAAATTAGTTTAATTTAAAATCAAGTCATATTAACAGATGTGTATTTAATATTTCGAAAATGTTATGGATTCATATCTCAGATACACTCGAAAACTCCTCAGAACTATAATTACTACACAGAAGATAAGATGTTATTGACATTTTGATCCGCGAGTTTGCCATCTATCTGGGTCGGCAAGGGTTCCACCATATCGCGCACATATTGAGAATGACACTTGTTTTTTTTAAACTCGATTCAATCCTATGCTTCATTGACATATTCAGATATAATTTGAGAGAGCAAAAACATTATTGAAATAATTCGCTAAAAATTGGTAAATTGTTTGATCTCATCTAAACATCGACTGGCATCTGGTGGGTAAACCTTTCTGCTTCGTTAGGACGCACACATATTGTGTCCGTTGTCTGTTTTACGCACATTTATTGGCCGTTATAAATACATGTTAGCCCTAGTATATACCCTAGTTGACAAAAGTTTGGAAACAACAGATTCGAGGTACCCTCCCACCCTCCATTTTTGCCCTCGAAATCTCAACAAAATAAATCGGCTTTGGACGTAATCACCTACGTATACAACACTATCTAATATAAAAAACATACTTACCACACACTCCTTGATAGATTGTTCTGAATAACAACGTTTATCAGTTTAAAGGTACTCAATCCGAATTAACGCTCGCAGATTACTATTTCCTTGGCTTCGGTTGTAACAAATATTTGATTCGAGTCGAGGAATCCACCAATCAAAGCTCAGAGTGATCAGATATCGATGTTTGAAATCTATTATTTAAATTTTAGGTGGCCCATTAAACAGCACACGAGAACACTTTCTCTGAACAAATTGCTGATGAAGATGGATAACTCTAAAATAAAGTGGCCTTTTTGTGTCAGATATTTGACAAACCAGCAAATTTTCATTGAACAAAAAGTTGATAAATAACAGGTTTTGTCAATTTTATGCTATAGTTGGCTGTGGTTAGCATTATTTTTTGGGAAATTAATCGATTCTGACAACTGAAGCGGCATTTTAAAAAATGTTGTTGTTGTTGGAATCTGATGATTTGGGGACCATCAAAACTCTACACAATTTTGACGACGCAACGGCATTTCTGATGGGCGTTTCAGTCCAAAAAATTAAACACCAGATACTGGTTGGAAATTCAGACATTCAGAACAACATCTATATACCTAATTTGGGTTTGTAATTGCCAGTTGATGTTGTAATTTCCAACTGTTAGTAATTTTGGCCAAAGTTGGGGATTCGTTAGAGACCCTCCTAAGCCCCATGTCGCCATGTCATTTTGTCATATTGCCTGGTTTGGTTACCGGATATTCAACCATTTCTTTATTAAATAAATAAATAAAAATATTATTGACAAGCAGTCAATTCAGATAATAATTCAACAAACGTTGAACTTATTATCTAAACATTTCCCTCAATACACAGTACTCCTTCTGTACTTGTATTTAACTGTCGTCTGCTGATATTACCTGTACATCCCTGCAAATAAACAATAAACCATTCCGATGTACACGTTTTAACTGGCTGGGAGATTCCATTTAGTATGGATAAACAAAACGACATACTTATTATCTAATCATTTCCCTCAATAAATAAGGCTCCTCTGGTTCCTTCTGCATTTGTATTTGTCTGTCATCTATCATCCCTACAACGAATTATATACCACTTCCTATTTACACTTTTTTAACTGACCGTAAAAATCCAGTTAATTTTGAATGAGTTAATGTTTAGTTGAGGCGCCAAAATAAAACGAAGTTCATTTTGGATATTTCAGGACCGTACGGCATATGCGAAGGCCCTTTGGCGCAGACGACTTATAAAAGTACCATGAACAGCATGACATTCGAGTTTACATCCGGGCTTCCATCGACGTACGACACTGAGACATTTGACATTCTTCTAACTCCGTATCACTATGGTAAGTCAGTTTAGAAATTCTTCGAAGTCCGTATCACTATGGTAAGTCAGTTTAGACATTCTTCTAACTTCGTATCACTATGGTAAGTCAGTTTAGACATTTTTCTAACTCCATATCACTATAGGGTCCTCAGTGGTTCAATCGGTTAGCCTAGGGGTATAACTCCAGGCCGTTTCGCCCTCCAGAGCTGGCAATGAGGGTTCAAATCCACATGTTTCCACCAATTACTCGCCGATGGCCGACGAGTTTATCAGCCATTGAAATCACTGTTAGATTAGCCGTAAGTGTGCGGATTTCCTTCACCATTAAAACTGGCATGTTCGTGATATGGCATTAGTTGCCGAAAGCGACATTAAATCCCAATCAATCAATCAATCAATCAATCAATCAATCAACCAATCAACCGTATCACTATGGAAGTCATTTTAGACATACTGCTAACTCCGTATCACTGTGGTGAGTCATTTTTTTTCGTTTAGAAATTCTTCTAACTCCGTATCACTATGGTAAATCAGTTGAGACATTCTTCTAACATCGTATCACTATGGTAAGTCAGTTTAGACATTCTGAACAGCCCAGCAGATTTTCGTGATTTAATAACGAGAGCCAGAATGTTTTTCTTATATGAATTGTTTGAAGTGAGACATGGAATGTATGTCATATTTCAAGCTCAGCATAATGTATACACATATAATTACAGTATGTAATTTCGAAGGAAGTGCATTTTGCGATCGTTTTGTATCACATTTCGAACCAATGTTCAGACTGATACGCAGCCCAACTATCGGTGAAAGGGCTTCCCGTTCAAGATGTTCCCACATGGACAGCCGATGTGGATAGGTATTGGATACCATCATCTACTGATAGAGAGGTGGATATGTATTGGATACCACCATCTACTGATAGAGAGGTGGATAGGTATTTGATAACTTCATCGACTGCTGGACGATGTGGTTAAGTATTGGATGCCATCATCTACTGATAGAGAGGTGTTTTGGTATTGGATACCACCATCTACTGATAGAGAGGTGAATAGGTATTTGATAACTTCATCGACTGCTGGACGATGTAGATAAGCATTGGATACCAGCATCTACTGATAGAGAGGTGGATAGGTATTGGATACCTTCATCGACTGCTAGAGAGGTGGATAGGTATTTGATAACTTCATCGACTGCTGGACGATGTGGATAGGTATTGGATACCATTATCGACTGACAGACGAGGTGGATATGTATTGGGTACCAGCATCGACTGCAAGATGAGGTGGATATGTATTGGATACTATCATCAACCAGGTGGATATGCATAGGATATCATCATCGACTGATAGACGAGATGGATATGTATTTGATACCACCATCGACTGCTAGACGATGTGGATAGGTATTGGATACCACCATCGACTGATAGAGAGGTGGATATGTATTGGATACCATCATCGACTGATAGAGAGGTGGATATGTATTGGCTACCATCATCGACTGATAGACGAGGTGGATATGTATTTGATACCACCATCGCCTGTTAGAAGAGTTGGTTGTAAAGGTTTGAACACTGCCATGATCTGCGTTGACACAAAATTTGCTATTCCGATCAAAAAGACGAATTTTAAAATGCGAAATGAGAAAAGCCCTCCTTTTCGAGATGATCTCGTAGTCGACATGGATATCGAGTTTGGTTGGTTGCTATATTTGAATCTGCGATAATAATAGCTGCGAGTGTACCGCTGTTTTCAGCATGCCCTATTCTGTTTTCAGTAACTTTTCACCAATCAGCGTCCGATGCTGGTGAATGGAAAACTTACGTTAGCACTTCTTGACCAATCGGAATGCTTGTTTTAGGGATAAAATATTCAACTTGAATTGTAACATGTTATTGTTCTATTATCAGGAAATTGCACCAGCGGTGAGTTCAAGTGTACGAACAACAAGTGTGTCGCCTATTCCGTGACTTGCAATGGTTTCGATGATTGCGGCGATAATTCAGATGAGAATAACCATCTGTGCGGTTCCTTAGACCTGGCGTCATGGGCTGTTGGAATGATAGCTTTTGGATGTTTCGTCCTGTTTGCCGGCGTAATTACGGCATGTTTATGTGGCGTTTCACGTCGCAGACGAAGATTTTCCAGGATAGTTGAGGTAAATAGATTGGTTTAGGTTACTAGCTACTAAATCAATTAGCGTTACGATTCTTTAATTTATGTATACATGAATCTAGAATATGCATTAAACGCTGGTTGATGTTTGATTCTTTGAATGAGAAGACCCCGAGCAGGAATAGAAAATGGTACATCGGGTGTCGATGTGACACTGGCTCTATGTAATGCGGACTGGCTAATGTGGCTACGTCGTTACACGTAGCACGCCGTCACGACTGTGAACTAAACAGAGCGTCATAGCCAGTGTCGAGTCAACGTCGGGTTCTAAGGGAAAATTTACCATTTGAAACCTCGACTGACGATCTTAAATCATCGCTATTGTGACTTAGTTTTAACATTTCGCCTCGATGGAAGTATTTATTTGTTGGTAGCCGTTACATGGACGTGTTTACGACCAGTTATGTAGCTAGATGGCATTTGTTTTAGTCTAGGCAAATATGGACATAGGTGTCGCCTGGAGAGGGAATTTATGAGACCTACATTTTTGGTTAGCATGAACACATAACTTTCGGAATCCGTATGTTGGATTTGTCAGATAGGCGGACTTTGTTCGCACCGCGTGGTTTTATTGAGGCACCTGGTGATAAATCGGTCATTTTTTAAATAAAGCCGACATATTTGACAGAGTATATTCACACCTTTTGAGAAGATATATTCGTCCAATTTTGATACTTGTGAATGGGGCGATAACCAGAGTAAGGTAATACATGTAACCATTGAATCTCGGAACGACAGTCATGATGTAATTTTTAGGGTGAGAAGAATATGACGATTCACGCAAAGCGTTGTCTTTCGTTTCTTATAAAATCAGAAGTAAGATAGTGATGCCCAATTATCTTATACCATGGGAAACTACTGCCAATTAGCTACGTTCTAATATATCACTTATCGCTGTTGGTCGCATCATTTTTTATCAAAGGCAGAAAAATCAACCCCCCCCCCCTAAAGCTGAGAGGCGTCAGGCTGTGGTGTAATGCACACAGAACGCACGAGTATGTGCCAAATTGCGAAATTAACACAACGGCCCTTGATGGACTGCTAAGGTATTGTCTAATAGATATGTGTAGATCGACACAGTCGAGCATTACAGTAACAATATTACATAATATACCTCCTGACTTCCCCAAAAAGATAATCTAAAATGCATTTTGTCTTCTTCCGGGAGACAAAAATGAAAATAATGTATTAAGGGTGGAGATAATTAGTGTATACGGTAATTTCGTTCCGTCTTGGTTTAAAAACTGACCTAATAACCCAAGATGGCTGCCAATATGGTGGCCGGTATATTGGTGGAAATTGTGAAATTTGTAAGAACACACGATTACTTGCCAAAATGACTTAACTAACACAACCGCCGTTGATAAACTGCTACAGTTTTATGTAATATATATATCCCGATCCATCGACTAGAAAATTTAAGTGAAACCGGTACACAAAGCACCTCCTAGCCCCAATTTTGGATTAAATATTTAATTAGTTTAGTCCAAAACTAATCGAAAACCTATTTTTGTCATCTTCTCGAAATGCATAAAGACAATAATGTTGCGTGGGTGGATATAATTTGTATGTACGATAATTTCATGCCATCGGTGGTTACTACGTGACATATTAACCCCAAGATGGCTGCCAATACGGTGGCCGGTATATTGGAAATTGTAAAATCTTTCATGCCGCAATTAACACCACCATCGCAATGAAATGTCTTATACAACCAATAGTCCTATTATATTCATATCATATTGCAATACTAGGACGTAACATTGGTCAGTTTTATTAAAATGACAACCAGATTGGTACCCACGAGTGAGAGGATCGACAAATTTTGTATTCATTCGCGCTCAAGTAAGATTTGTTCTTCGAAATCAGTGGCATATCGTGCAAATTATTTCACAATAAACATGAGTGATATAAGGCAGATGGCTGTCTGACTATCTTTACGAAAAGAATAAGGGAATTGTGTATGTTACATTAAATCTAACACGACATTTAAGCATACTTGGCACTCTCTATGGCTATTTATAAAAAAGTGCGACCGCGAATAACAGAATTAACCAATTAACCAATTCGGATATATATCTTATTAAATAACTCATGCTGATACGAATCGTTAGTTACCCTCTACCAACGAGGCGTGGTTACAAGAACGGAGCTACTGATACATTGGGTCTCATGTATACAGTTCTAAAAGTAAGTATAAATGGATCTCATTGACCAATAGCAATTGCTGCCCAGTCCACAAGAGGACATATCCAGCAAATTATCAAACCGTCACATCATACACGTTCGTTCAGTTTCATCATCACGCAATAGACTCGTTGAATTTTTTATTCAAACATTTACCGGATTATTTTCCATGACACATATTTCGCACACAAGGAGATGGAAACCGGGTTGATTTTCCTTTTGTAGTTTGTCAGCTGCTTAACGGGTGGGATGTATTTGCTTGTACTATCAGTAGATAAATTGCAAATCAAAGTCAAGGCTTTAAGCGACATTTCCAACAACGAAAATACCAGCGATGTGGTAAATCACATAAAACTATCAAAACTATGTCCCTATATATTTCGATTGTATGTTACTCTGTATAGTATGGTACTGGAGTCTCGTGTCACCACATGTGCACTCATGATTTCCAGAAGTGACTGAACAATTGCTTGTAAGACGAGGCACCCCAAATATGGACAGTTATCCTATGCTAGATGAACAGTCATATTACCCATATCTTTCTATGCTGATGAGTAGGTAGGATTACTTCTGGAAGGCTGTACATTCAGAAAACAGCATATAGATCGGAGTATTGGCATGGAGTTTTATCATGTAGACTGATACATTTTGGACTTTTTGGTATCCCAGTGTAAGTCTTAGCTCATTATGACACCATAATGAAAAGGGCGACAATTTCAATTATTTGTATACATGCCATACACAGGTTGATACCAGGAAGCGTATAATAACTTTCTAGATAAGTCCAAAAATAATGCGGTTAGGGACCTGCTGATGCCAGCAGGTCGGATGTCTGAAAACATACCATATTTTGATTATGGCCATTCATGATTAAAGCATTATAATTCCACCCACACGTCATATCTAACGCCAGATGTGTTGCAGTTAAATTCAAATGTATATATAGTTAACACATTATGCGTGACGTGAGTAGACCGTGTGTATAGTGCGTATCCTGATATTATATTGTGGTAGTGTTTGATGTACAAATGGGTAAAACAAAATGAGATCACGAGTCTTGGTGTAATTTGTCGCTGCATCTCAGAAATGACATATAGCAACAACTTCTGTGCTGACCAGAATCTGATCTACGATAACTCATCCATAACAACTCCGATTGTGATGAGTGAAATGAGTAACTGGACACGATAGCCGTAGTTTAGTATTTACTGAACAGTGTGTGGGGAATACATGCATATGTCTTTGTAACATCGGGACGATATGGGGACGAGGAATTATTCGCCAAATTGTTTTCCGCCGGAGTTGCCTGTAAATACGAATATTGAATAAACCATTTAAGCAAGTAATTGTGCGTTCTTACATATTTCACAATTTCCACTTATATTGCGGCTGCCATATTGGCAGCCATTTTGGGTTAGTATGTCATTTTTTAATCTAATGCGGAATTAAATTGCCATATACACCAATTATCTCCACCCTTACTAATTCCTTCTTTTTTTTTTGGTTTTAAAGTTCGAGTTTGTAGACAGAAACTTATATATTATTACATTCTTTAGCAGACTTTCAACGGCCGTTGTGTTAATTAAGCCTATTGACATGTAACCGTGAATTATGTGTGCCTCATACCACATCATGGCGCATCTTAACTTTAAGGGGGAGGGTTGATTTTTCTGCCTCTGATAAAAAATAATGCGGCCTGCAGCGATAAGTTATATATCCAAATATAGCCAATTGGCAGTAGTTTCCCATGGTATAAAACAATGTGGCATACCCGTCTTACTTTATGATTTAAAAGAAACGAAAGACAACGCTGTGCGTGAATCGTCATATTTGTCTCGCCCAAAATATTATTTGACGTCACATGACGTCATGACTGCAATTCCGGGATTCAATGATTACATGTTTTACCCTACTCTGGTTATCGCCCCACCCTCAGGTATCAAAATTGGACGAATATTTCTTCTCAAAATGTGGGAAAATGCTCTGTCAAAAATGTCGGCTTTATTTAAAAAATGACCGATTTTTTTATCGGGTGCCTCAAGAAACCACGCGGTAAGAAAAAAGTCCGCCTATCTGACAAATCCAAAAATACGGGTTCCGAAAGTTTAGTATTTACGCTAACCAAAAATGTAGGTCTCATAAATTCCCTCTCCAGGCGACACCTATGTCCATATTTGCCTGGCCTATTTGGGAGGGGTTGACCAACCTCGGATTTCCAAATGAACCCAATCCACTGAAAAAATTCCCACAATTTAATTTAATTTGCACGATTTTGTCCATTATTCCGACACTTCAGATTTCTAACTGTCGGGCATTTCCAATTGTGGTGTGTACATTTTCCAACAAATGAAATATTTTGAAAATAGGAAAATATTTAAATCTCGGTCTAAAACGATCAAATATTGGTCTGAAAATCAAGCTGTCAGAACAAACTGAGCCTATTTTCCGTTTGAAATTTCACAATGCCGTCGATAAAGACTTTACAAATGTTGAAACTTCAGAGTTCAAACCAATCCTCTGTCGCCAAGACCACGTTTTATGTGGAGCATTAAACTCAAAAAACATTATCGAAGTATTTTAACCCTTTATATACTAAATGGATTCTCCCACCAGTTATAATAGTAACGATTAGAATGGTCTAGTACTCATTTGGAGAGGTGTTAAGGAAAAATGTCAGCGACAGTATGACCTAATAGATCATACAGTTTCTGAACTAATTATATGAACATTTATTACGGGAACTACTCGTCAATGAGTGTTTAAAATATAAAGGGTTAATGTTGAACTCTTGGACTTGAAGCATTAACCCTCCTTGTGATCCCCTCATTCGGGTCTAAAGTATACATTATAATTTTCAATGTGTAAGGATAATACTAAATAGCGCATATAATTTTCATCTGATTTATCATTTATGGATATTGAAGTATGTGAGTGATATACGATATACGGACATGGTTTCGATTGATAGAAGATTTAACTTAAAATATGTTGGAAATTAAACTGTATTGTATGCTATTTTTATCGCCATCAGCATGATTAAATTTTGTTTAACTTTGACGAACTCTGCGTATAGTCACATACAGGAACGTGGCTAGCGGGTCTCGCTTTGAGTGGGGTGTCCAACTTGATGTTTAACATTCTTCCAAAGTTAGGGAGACCCCAACCATCTGTTAGTGTTCCCGCTGTGACATATTTACGAATCCTCACGTGTTACATACGCATCCCGTTGATGTAACTACGTAAATGACTTTAACCTCAACCATGAGACAGGAACTATTAAATAAAATCATCACCACAACGAGCCCTATATATATGTACGTTCATGAACTTATTAAGTCTTTGTTTTTAATTCACGGACTCTAGGACGGTGGTGCGTAATACACACAGAACGACACGTGTGTTAATGTGTTGTCGATACAGCATCGGGGAAGGATAGAACTCCACGCCAGCACTCGTGTCATATTGACAAACCCATTAACACACTTGTGTCGTTCTGTGTATTTATCCCTTCGCAATGCACTTCATGGAAGTGAAAGCGGTTTAACCCTTCCAGTGCCAGGGGCCGATCTCATCGGCCCTAATTTACGGTCTGTAAAATCGGCCCTAAAAAAAATATATATATATTTTATTTTTTTTATAGATTTTTTTGGGTTGATTTTTTTGGGGTATGCTTAAGCATGCTATAAGGAATTTAAAAACAAACTGGATAAAACCTTAGGGGCATGTTATAACTCAAAACTATCACCAAGTATTCATAGTAATAATTTTGATGCCAATGAAAAACGGAAGATTCCCTGGCACTAAACCTACAAAATAAGTATGTTAAAGAATATAAGAAAAAATTATTAAAATTGTAAAAAATTATAAAAAATAATAACAAAAGATGAAAAATTGTTAGGCCAACGCATTCTCTTAAATATGCGAGGCGACCTATGGTCGACTCGCATATATAAGAGAATGCATTGGCACAGGGTATATGAGTTAATACAAAAATCGGTCCTGGCGCTGAAAGGGTTAAGGAATAATCTGTTTCCAAATGTAATTACACAGTTTAAAGACATTTGCCTAATCACAAACTTATAAATCGCTAAGCGATTTGTAAAAGCTCTAAAATCTGTGGTTAGACAAAATTGATGCCTCTTTAAACAGTAAAATATTTGAAAACAGAGTTATTGCTTAAAGATGCATAATCAAAATTAACGCTCACAAATTACTATTTCCTTGGCTTCGGGGGTAAACAATATTTGATTTGAGTCGAGGAACCCACCCATTAAAGCTCAGAGTGATCAGACATCGATGTTTGAAATCTATTATTTTCACCACCGGTAATTTTAAATGGCACAGTAAACACTACTAAACAGTCGATGAGAAGACTTTCTCTGACCAAATTACGGTAAAGATGGATAACTCTAAAATCAAGTGGTTTTTTGTGTGTCAGATATTTGACAAACCGGCAAAATTTCGTTGAACAAAAATGTTTTGGGCAAATTTTATACTATTTGACTGTAGTTAGCATAATGTTTGGGCAATTACTCGATTCAGATAACTGAAGCGGCATTTAAAAACAAAATTGTTGTAGGAATCTGATGATATGGGGGCCATCGAATCGGATTGAGTACATTTAAAATTACATGTCAACAGAATATATCAACATAATAGTGCATTTTGGGTTGGATACATCGTTAAATAATGGGAACTTTATTGTGACGTCACAAATTTCGAACATGTCACTTCGAATTATTCGCCCCTAATGTAATTATCCTATTAAAATACAGTAATGCTCTAAGTAATCGACTTCTTAACCACAGCAGAATTATAGGTAACTTTTCAGGATTTTCTCGGAGAGCTTTCCGATGAATGGCAACAAGCCATATTTCCGACTAAATCCTGAAAAGTTATCCATAATTCTGCTGTGGTTAAGAAGTCGATTACTTAGAGCATTACTGTATATGTGGGTGTAATCATAGTTAAGTAATATGCAATTATGCTGACGATTAATCTGCGTATATCTATTTATTATTTTCTGTTTTTTTGTTTGTTTCAGAGGTCGACAAATCCACAGTCATATCCGAACCAAGTTCCACCCCCGACACAGTATCCACAAACGAACACACACTTCTCAACAAACTATCAACAGGGATATGGCACAAACTCGTAATTCCACCGACGGAAGCGCAAATCACAGCTCAAGAACAATCTAGAAATACAGACTTGTATTATTATAAATCTATGCTGTCGTGGGAAATCAGAACTACTTCCAATGGTAGGGGGGCACTTGGTGACAATTTGGAAAGTTAGTGCTCGAAAACAGACCTGCGAGTCGGTTGTATAGCTTATAGGTTCAAGCCACTGCTTTAAAATGTTCGACCAGGAAGGAACCAGTCTATTCAACACAATACATTGAGTGTGCGCCTTTAAACGGACAGCATGCAGAGCAGAATTGGTCAAGTTAATACGTTTTCAACTTTTCGGTGAACAAAGACAAGGACCAGTCTATCGCGCGAAATTCGACAATAACTGCCTAATTTCTAGTTCATGGAAGTAAAACGAATGGGTTTCGTCCCAATGTTGATATAACTGTTTAGTGAATGAAAATTGCTTTCCAACAGTCTACTGTCGACTGTCATTGTTTTTGCGACTCCCATATCTGCTTAGTTATACGCACTCAGTGTCTCTTGTTGAATAGACTGGTTCCTGGTAGGAAGCTGAATTTTGTTTAAACGTAGTAACCTGATCCCTTCAGCGACAGTAAAGTCGCAACAACACTGGCAGACGACAGCTTTCATTTTCCATGTTAATTTACTTAGCATTTGTTTTTTACTCTGAGATGAATATCTTTTATTAACCCTTCCATGACAGGAGCTTCCTGAAATGTTGCGAAAACCATGTGTCAATGCATGATCGTATATATGCGAGTCTGGCACAGGCAGCTCCGGTCATGAAAATATTAATATTTACTAAATATACTCTGCATGTAGGTGACATTATCTTCATCATAATAACACCATGTGTACTCCCCTGTGTTTATTCAAGTGGATGATTATATGATATGCCATATATCCTGTCACACAACACAGCTCATGTACATACTTGTATATCTATAGTTCTATCTATCTATCTATATATATATTTTGAGACTTCCGTATATATATATATGTGTGTGTGTATATATGTGGGTACGTCATGGAATCTAAAACGCCTGGACGGATTGAGCTCAAATTTCGTATATAAGGGTAAAAACCACGGGGATCGCGGACGTCGCATTTTGGACAAGCTCTGATCACCCATTCTCCACTCCCAATCAATAAAATCACCGCAAACACGGCGGGGGTTAATCGGGTTGATATTCGCTCGCGATCCAAGAGGAGTAACTCTACATTTTTTTATATCTGTATATTTGTATATCCATATTCACTTCAAACTGCTAAACCCGTTGAGCCAAAACTTGCTAATACCTCGCAAAATATAGAATTTACATTTTCTCATATTCGCTTGATCCTAACTGATTACCAGGATTTTCTTGATGTGGACATGCGCTTGATGCGATGGGGCATATAAGTAAGATCACAAACTCGCGGTGAATCCGCCATTTGGTCTCCGGAGGTCAAAGTTAAGAAGTAGCATCTATTTTTAGCATATGGCTCCAGTCTGGGAATTCCCAAAATAAAATGGCAACAGTTCGTTACCGAATCGCAGGTGCGACAACTTCATAACACTAATTAAACAATCACCCTGGATGCATACGATACGTATATGTTTTTGCTTTATTTTGTTTATCGTAAATACTCGCTATTTATCAGTAAATTATGAGAAGTTCGTTGACAAAAGGGGGCGTCCATCGCTTAAACGTCTGAATGTCCGCATCGTCACCAGGTCCTAACTCTGTAGATGACATGGCCACAAAACAATCCTTAAACCCGTAGTTGCACTCAGAATAACTGAATGATACAATCAAATGCTGATAACAAATTATCGCCTGTCGAATGTTTACAAATCCATGGATGCTACTTCTTAACTTTGACCTTTTACCGGTGGGTTGGGTAAAATATTAGGAATCGGACCATATGGAACCATCGGCCATCTTGAAAATCGCGAACCAGTGACAAGGCTTATTAGTATTGGAGTCGCCCGTCAGTTTATTTGTGGCACGCTTTATCCTAAACATCACTATTCGAATAAACACACAATTTCGACTTCACGTTATAGGATGAATATTAATTACACGATTAAAACATACCAGACGTTGTCCATACAATATATTTATCAAATTAAACGTATGTCTGTAGCTCATGTTCCCCATCGTCTCAAGACAACATGTATACATGTATATGCATATGGCTATGACAGTATTCCTTCTTGAATGACGCGTTTGTATCAAATAAATTGATAGTTCGCATATATAGTGACGGGAACATCCACTCTGACTCTGGCTTGTTCTTTATCTTTTTATTCAATGATTTTTTCTATTTTTGTTATTATGTCCAATGATCCAATGTCAACAACGTTGCAGTATTCACAGTGAACACCCTTGAAATGGGAATTGTCCAGTTTCGGGTTAGTGCTGTCGAATGGGTTCCTGTTCTCAGGGAAGAGTTTCGCTCACACTTAAAGGTTTCATGACATATTAAGTTATGGGTGGATGTGCCTTCAATGCCTTTAATACATACATTTATATTACTATATCTCATATATATTTTGAAGACCTCTGTCTGTATGTATGTTTGTTTGTTTGTTTGTTTGTCTGTCTGTCATTTATACAAATCTACGATTCTCGACCGATCGGGACGAAACTTGGTAAGTGTGTGTAGTTTGACCAGGCGGTGAACGTTGTCGTATTGGCGAGCCCGTGCGGCGCCCGCTTCGCGCATGCGCAGACGAGATCTCGGAAACGGGTGGAGCTATCGACTTGAAATTTGCTATGTGAATGTATCTTGCCCCGGATACGAATTTTATCGGGTCGCCGAGCCCGTGCGACACCAGCTTCGCGCATGCGCAGACGAGATCTCGGAAACGGGTGGAGCTATCGACTTGAAATTTGCTATGTGAATGTATCTTGCCCCGGATACGAATTTTATCGGGTCGCCGAGCCCGAGCGACGCCAGTTTCGCGCATGCGCCGACCAGATCTCGGAAACGGGTAGAGCTATCGACTTTAAATTTCGGGCTGGGTAGAGCTATCGACTTGAAATTTGGTTTTTGAATAGCCCGGACAACGTCGGGCTCATCGGCTAGTCTATTATATATTTTGGAAGATCTGTTTGTTTGTTTGTGTGTGTGTAATCGATGAACTCGAAAACGGCCGACCCGATTTCGATGAATCTTGGTATGTGGGGGTATTTTCGGGTCAGGAGTAACATAGGCCTATTGATTTTCAGATCCGAGGTCAACTTTTCACGTGCGAGGTCAAATCTGTTTTTACGCTGTGTTACGAGACTTTCATTTGAGTTCGGTGCTTACAAATCGATTCGAAACAGCGCGAATAATAAAATGCCAGTCATAATAATGACACTGTGAGAATCTTTCGTGTTTCCTCTTTCCAACGATATATAATGCGTATGTATCCGTTTTAGTTATCTGCCTCAATTATCAAGAAGAAGTGGTACTATCTTCCATCGGGATAAAAACAATGCGTAACTTCTATGACGTCGTTAGAGGTCATAACGTTAGATCACGTTAACGCTTAACCGGCCGATGCATTTGACTGTTTCAGATGTCTTGGCGATATCTCGGGCACCGATGGTAATTTATCTTTACGTTGAAACTTGATAATTAATGAGCGTGTGTGTATGAGGCGCGTTTATATACTTGAGTGGAAATCAAATCGGGTTAAACTGGCGGATTTTTACGGACGAAATTTGATGCATAGGGTATCTCGGTATCCGCTGGGCCGATTTCCCGGTATCCGCTGGGCCGATTTCCACCATTTTTGGGGTGTTGGTGTTTGACCCCACCTGACCTTCAAAATGGTCAATTCAAGGTCAAATCGGGTAAAACCGGATGGATTTCGACGGGTACTTTTGTCGGGTACTTTTGTTCGGGCACTGTGTTTTGGACGGGTCAAATCGTGACCCCACTTGACCTTGGCCTTCAAAATAGACAATTCAAGGTCAAACCCGGACGAAGTCGGGTCACCTTCTAGTATTATATATTTATGAACCTGTTAAATGTGCTTTCGTCATGTTTTTGTATTTAAATTTGTATATCTCGCATGTATACCACATGTATTGGTTTATGGAGTTTAAAGAATTGAATTGTTTGTGTATGTTCCACCTCAAATGGTTGCTTTACGTATTAAACAATTCAGGTTTTATCAGTTACGAGGGCTGAGGGCGGTGTGTATATAAGAAATTTCTATAAATATCGGACATTTCATAGTTTTATCAATGCGAATGGTGTGACCAGTTTGAATCGCAGTATCATGTAATGCGTTCACCATAGTACAATGGTATCAAGAACATACATGGTAGTACATATATAGATATAAAAATAAATAAATTCGCAATGACGACGGTTGTGATAACTTTAATGTTCAGATGAATCAATTTCAATTTGTTTATTTCACTCGTTTAAAGGTACTCGATCCGAACAGAGGGTCCCCATCTCAACATATTCCAACAACAACAATCCGATCAGAGGGTCCTATATTACTATTTCTTTGGCTTTGGGGGTAAAAAATATTTGATTCGAGTCGAGGAACCCATCAAACAAAGCTCAGAGTTATTAGATATTGATTTTTGAAATTTGTTATTTAATCGAGATGAGTACTAATAATTGCCTTCAACTGCCTAATATGCTCGGGATGTGTACACCAAAATCTATTCAAACAGACAAGGATGGATAACTCTAATATCAAGTGGTAATAATAACGCAATTTTGACTGAGTTCTGGGCCAGAAAGTATTCCCGATAATGAAAAATAATAGATTTCTAAAATCGATATCTAACAAATCTGAGCTTTGATGGGTGACTTCCTCGACTCGAATCAAATATTTTTGACCCCCCAAGCCATTGAAATAGTAATTGAGAGGAGTTTTATCGGATTAAGTACCTTTAAATCACGTGAGATATACGAGGAACATAATACATTACTTGTATATAACAAATTGATTTGTGGTATTAGTGTAAATGTCTCATTGTGGAATAGTTGTGGTTTCGATAGGCGGTGAATCCAATATTTGTTCTATTTTCCGTATAAACTGACTTAGTTTTCGGAGTATAATTATTTCATCACTTTGCAATAATTTCTTGAAATTGAAAGTATTTATCAAAGTGGTAATACAGTTGGGAAGTAAATATCGGCGTTCAGACTGCAACGCATCACATACCATAATATAATGGTACTCATCACCAATTACATTTTGATTACACTTTTTACATAACCTGTCTTTGAGCAGTGTATCATTACACGACCCTGTTTCGATTGGTAAATGGTTATTTGAATATCTAAATATCAACAATGTCAGTGCGTCTGATTTAGGCAATTTAATTAAATAATTCTCAAATTTCATTTGATCTTTGAATATTTTGTAATTCCGGCATTTACTTTTTTCTTCAATCGTTTTACGCCATTCTGTGCGGTATTGGTCTTGCAGTGAAATTTGAATCGTTCGTTTTAACCATTCAATATCGATATCCAACGAACTTCGGATTCTCCATAGGTATGTAAGACCGCATTTTATCAAAATATCTCTTACGTCTTAAGTCATCCGTGGATATTGTCTTCGTCTACTGAAAGTTTCAGAAGATACCATATAATACTCGAGATATGTTAAAATTCTCGTGATGCAACCAATTTTGCCCAAAAAACATATCATTAGTATGTCTATTTCCGTTTTAATTGGAAACATACAGTTTCTCCGTATATACCATACACGTTGATGTGCTGCTTTTCAATCTAAGAATATATTTTAGAAACTGCAATCACGGGAATAATTCGCTCTTTCATTTATAAAGTTTATGAATCTATAAAGGTTGCGTTATATATGATGCTTCACTTTCAATTGCGGAGAAGAATGGACAGTTTCCGACGATTGGGGTACTTCCAATATGCATTTTTTCTTACGGTATGTTCCGTTCTTGTGATAGAAAGGGACACTCAAGTAAAACGTGTACGATACTCGTCACCGACACTATTTGTCTCACATAACGTGCACGTTCTCTCTGATAAAGGTGTTTTATTCCAACGCCCAACATCAATTGGTAAAACGAGATTGGCGGTTCTAAATCGAGCTATAGTTTATATATATCTTTATTATTATTATTATTAGATTATATCTATACATGACTGTAGACCAAACCAGGTGCCTTTTCCACCAGATGCATATCAAGAGCAATACCACACAACGCACGTTACACATACGTATAACTGAACCTCGCTAATAACCGAACAACAACAACAACAACAACATGATCAGGAACATAAATCCAATTGCGAATGTGGTAAAATGTTTCATTTTATAAGTAGCTTTTCATTCATCAGTATTTAGCATATGAATGTCCTTTGCAATGGCTTATTTGTGATAAAGGCACCCATGTTCCGGAAATTGTGAAAAACTTACAGATAAAGGTACCTATGTTACGGAATTTGTGATAAAGGTACCCAGATTTGGGGAAATCGTGATATATAGGTATCTGTTACAGTCGACATGGTATTTTTGTGTTACACTGCATGCAGGACAACATATCAAAGGATACATTAGTTGATCTACTTCGTCGTGACTACATTATCTCAATTCAGAGCAGTTCAAACAATTTAAAACTGAAAGCAACTGCTTAAAACCAAACGACTTTGCAGCAAAAACATTCAAATCTTGTTTAATTTGTGATTGTCATAACCTGGGTACCTTTATCACAATTTTCCCAACCTGATCGGGTACCTTCACCACAGTGGAGAATCATCTGCTTTCGATGTTGGTGAGTACCACGCATTCAAAATGTGCACACGCACAAAAACATAATATATGAGTAACTGGCACAAAACATATCATTTTGACTGTTACGAGCATATGACAGTTTATTTTTAGAACAAGTTGATACTTTATTTGTTCGGAAATACTCAGTAGTTTTCAATAACATTCTGATCAACGTTACCAGTCGGAGGTTCGTGCAATACACAAATCCATAATCCTAGGAAAATCCTTCGACTGACAACTTTGGTCAGAATGTTAGAGCAAACAACTGAGTTTGGACAAAAATGAAGTATCAGCTTGTTTGAAAAATAGTAGAGCATAATATGCTCGTAGCTGCCAAACTACTATGTAATATATCAGTATCCAAGTTTATTAAATATTTCCTCTTTTCTGGTCGCGTTTGCGATACCCTCTGCCATTTTGAATGCGTGATACTCATCAACTCGAAACTACATTATTCCCCAACGTGTTTATCACAATTTTAAGAACCTGGGTACCTTTATCACAAATAACCTCGGTAAGAGTGACCAATTCAGATTTATTATGCATTCCTGCAAAGTTGCCAGCTTCTGAACGCACCGTTATGGTTAATTGAAGAAGCATAATCCGAATTAACGCTCCCAAATTACACTATTTCTTTGGCTTCGGGGGTAAAACATATTTGATTCGAGTCGAGGAACCCTCCCATCAAAGCTCAGTGATCAGATATCGATTTTTAAAATTTTTTATTTCCTGAGATATTACGGCCTGGCAAATATTCGTTAAGCCGACGATCTCGGACTAAATTGCGGATGACGATGGACAACTCTAAAATCAAGTAGCTTGGTGTGTTAGATGTTTGACAATCTGGCCATATTTCGTTGAACAAAATGTTGATAAATAATACGTATTGTGCAATTTTATACTATATAGTTGACTGTGGTTAGCATAATTTTTAGGCAATTAATCGATTCTGATAACTGAAGCGCCATTTAAAAAAAAATTGTTGTTGTTGGAATCTGATGATATGGGGACCATCGAATCGGATTGAGTACTATTAACTATATCCATGGGTACACGTATGGTGAATTACTTATCATTCAAAATAAAAATGCAGTCGGTGGTTGATTTACCCTTCTGAAAACCGAATTCGTACTGATCAAATACATGTTTTTTAGCCCATTCAACAAGTCTATTATTTAGTACTTGTGAGTACAACTTTGTGATCACATTAACTAAATCGAAAATAGACTAACTGATAAGAGTTATTCGGATGAAGTGATTTTACGTGTTAACCAAAACATTAGTTCATCGGCAACGACGCCGAGATCTCTATTATCCAGAGAAATAGGGACTCAACATCGGCACAATACACATGTCAAACTCCAGGCAGAGTGATCTCTCATCACTCCGCTGAGATACCACTGCCACAAGGACAATTGGTAACGATTTATGACATGATCTATAGTTCTTATGTTTTAGGATTAAAATTGTCTATGTCTGGCTCAGTTTATATTGTTCTTACCAATACCGAAAGAATTACATTATTGCCAACTGTTGGTGGTCAAAATAAGATAATAGTGATTAAAAATAGTTCCGACGATACGTAAAAATAGATGTATCGGTCCGCAAGGTACCATCCTTCCGGCAATGATCTATCGCAGTGATAACGGAGAGGGCGCTGCGTGGAGTTTGTCCACATGCATGCATGTAAAACCCCTGTCACACTCAGGCCGGCGCTCTCACTGCGCTGCAAAAGTACCAACATATGAGTAACACGCAGGAGGAGCGCCGAAAACTGTCGAAAATAGTCAAACTTTTAAAACAAAGTATGCTCCTATTGCGTTCCTACTTTGTCAAGTCTCGCGCTCTTAGTGCGTCCAAGTCGCTGTCATTGTGATGCTATAGTACGTTCGCAAAACGTTCTCTGCGCGGGCGCGGAGAGTATAAATAGCGCCTCCTGCGTTCTCCAGTCATAGTCAGTTTTTAAGTTGTAGGGAAAATACCTAACACTCCGCAATAGATTAGCTGTCCGATTAAACTACTGTCACATTCGCTGCATATACAACAAAGTATAAACGGCTGCATATACAACAAAGTATAAACGGCTGCATATACAACAAACGCACTGCGCGAAATAATGACTCGTTCAAAAACACATCGTATTCCAGATTCTATCAGAAGTCAAACGACGGCCCTATTCAAACCGTGCGAGTGTTCCTAGGTAACCTCGATGTTAAAGTCGACGCCTGTGTGCTTTCAGATTATCTGGATGACTTTGAAGTGCGGCATTCAGTTGTACGAATCCTGCAAGGTGGAAAAGCTGACGGTCCTGTGTCTGCAAGAATAAATATCCACATCGAAGATGTTGATGAAGTACTTGAGAAAGGTTTCTGGCCAATTGCAGTATTATGTAGACCATGGCTCTCCAAACGTTCATTTGACGATAGGCGTTCATCCATGAACTACGGATCAAATGGCCGTACACAGCGTCGTGATCGCTAATTATTATACACGTGCATATATGTATTGTACTCAATGCTAGTAATGTCTAGTCATAGGAAAGGTCACATATATAGGTCATACGGGGCGGCTGTCCTCTCACTGCTAAGTTTGTGTAACATAATGTTCAATATTGTTACATGGAACGCCACAGGGGCGTTGGGTAGCAGCAGCTACATGTCTGGTTTGCTGGAAAAGCAGGACGTGGATATTCTGGGTATCAGCGAACACTGGCTTCATAGCCATAATGTCCACTTCCTCGACACTCTCGACTGTAATTATCAGTGTCATGCAATATGTGATTTCTCACAACGCCTGCCCATGCAAAGGGGTCGTAATAAGGGTGGGGTAGCAATATTCTGGCATAAGAGGCTGGATAACGCAGTTTCTGTTCTTGACTTCAATGATGACAGGATATGTGGAATTCAAGTGCAATACAATGAATCCCAGTATATGTATATCCTACAGGTCTACCTGCCGTCTACAAATTACGCCGTCTCGATGTATCGTGAGTATCTCACCGAATTAGACAAGCACATTGACTACTACTCTTCGATAGGAACTGTCATTGTAATGGGTGATTTTAACGGCAACATTCAGAAATCTGACGCAAGAAATCGTACCTTTAAGAAACTACTATCACGCAGAAATCTTGTTTCTGTTAATCAAGAGGATCCGTCCGCGCGTCTAATCGCAACACATGTGCCTGCTACTGGCGGTTCTGGTACAACGATTGACCATATTTTGGTTCACAAAGCTAACTTACCATTTGTGAATAATATACAGGTGATTATTGACTCTGCTACAGATTTTTCTAATCACAGACCAGTCAAATTGCGCATTGATCTTGGATCTCGTCACACTCGCCGAAGTGATATTCGCAATAGTCCCAACTGGAAGAAATTTACTAAGTCAGATTCATCTGTGCTAGCTTATCAAAACTGTATAGATACACTTTTGCCAGATAGTTGTGCACCTGTCTCAGACAACGCAAGTCTAGACACTTATTACTCGAATGTCGTCAAAGCTATCGATTCTGCGTCTAAGAGTTTTGTTCCAACAAAATCCTCAAAACCACACGTTAAACCGTTTTGGAACGAACGTCTAAAATCTCTTCATAATGAAATGCAGAGCTTTAGACGGATATGGACCGCGGAAGGTCGCCCTAGAGGGCACACAAATTCATCTTACACGAATTATAAAGTAGCCAAATGTGCCTTCCGCAGAGAATTGCGTCAGTCGAACCTCAGATTTCTTTGTAGCCAAAATGAAATGGTCGATCATGCAGCCGAACTTAACCAGGGGCAGTTTTTCCGACTTTTTAATCAACGGAAGTCCAACTGTAGGGCACAAACTAACAACTTTTTTGAAGTCAACAATGTCACACTTAGCAACCCGGAAGAAATCACAAATGCATGGGCCGATTATTATGAAATGTTATATCACCCTCTTGAATCTACCACATTTGATGCAGCTCATTACGATTATGTCACTAATTCTGTTGATGATATTGCTTCTAACACACATGGGTGTAATGTCGGTACTGCATCTGACAAACGGCTTCTCTATCCCGTATCAGTACATGAGCTCATATCTGTCCTCAAATCAATGAACCTGGGCAAAGCCCCGGGACCAGATATGATCTGCTATGAGCATATTGTATACGGGGGAGAATCTCTACATAAATGTATATCTTATGTTCTCAGCAAAATGATAGAACTTCAACACATACCTCAGATGGCAAAAAAAGGCATGATGGTGTCTCTCTATAAGGGTGGAGATAAGCCGAAATCACATTTTGATAGCTATCGAGCAATAACCCTTCTCCCAGTCGTGTATAAGACCTTAGAAAAGGTAATCTTATGTCGCATGGAACGTAACACACCAAATCTAATCAAAGTACACCCACTTCAAAACGGGTTTCAAAAAGAGGTCAGTTGCTTGATGTCGTCATATGTGTTACACGAAAGTATAAGTTATACCAGTGAACAAAAGAACAAGCTATTTTCTTGCTTCCTAGATGTTCAAAAGGCCTTTGACACAGTTTGGATTGATGGCTTGCTTCTCAAATTACACAGCTGTGGTTTCCAAGGTAAAATTTGGCTACTTCTACGCGAATTTCTTAGCGGTATATCCTGTGTAGTCAAACATTCAGATGTCATCTCAAGGTCAATCGAAATCAAACAAGGAACAAGGCAAGGGGGAATACTGTCCCCTTTATTCTACATGTTGTACATCAACGAGTTACTATATGAAATCGAGGCGTCCAACTGTGGTCTCCGGCTTATCTCCACAAATTGTTCCTCTCCCACACAGGCGGATGACATGACGTTGCTGTCGCTATCGAACTATGGTTTACAGCGCCTATTAGATATATGCTCATCTTACAGCCAAAAGTGGAGATTCATGTATAACCCAAAGAAAACCAAAGTCATTGTATTCAACGAAAACGTACGTCCAAACGGTGCCTTAATTCGAAAATGGTATCTTGGGGATGGAATTGTATCCGAAACCGATGAAATCACACATTTGGGTATTCACATTAGTAAAGTCAATTTTGTAAAGGAATTTGTTGAAGTGGTAGTAGATAAAATCCGATCTACATACTTTCTTTTGAGCAACGCCGGGCTCTATGCTGGTGGCATCACACCATCAAGTTGTGCAATCATATATGAATCAATTGTGTTGCCAAAAGGCTTGTATGGGACAGAATTCCTTTGCGGTATGTCTCAAGCAAACATATCAGATCTCGAGAAAATTCACCGATTTTGTTTGAAGCGAATTCAAGCATTGCCGGTGAGAGCTAGAACTGACATCGTATCTGGTCTTATGGGCTTAGGTTCTATCTGCTCAACCATAGATGCTCGTAAACTCAGCCTCTTTGGTAGTCTTTGTCGATTATCACCTACCAAAGCGTGCAAAGAAATCTTCACCTTAAGACTACACTCGCACCTCTCTGGGGAGTACGTCAACCCAAACTCGTTCTTCTCCGATATTGAACGTATTCTCATGTCATATAACATTGTTCAATACTTGTACCAATTCTCCTATCGCGGCATGTTTCCAACAAAATCAGAATGGTCCCGTATACTCAAAACTGAAGTTAATAACAAACGTGAACTCGACTGGAAGCGCAACATTGATAATGACCCATCCCTTCTTCGTTTCGGGAAAATACACAATTGCCTGCAAATGTCCCTTTTGTGGCGATGCTGTCGTATTTACCCAGATAGAAAGGGTGCCTTTTTCACAGTTGCACAATTAGTAGCTGCCACAGCTGTACATGCATGTGAACCTACTGTATGTATGTTATGCAATATGACTCACCATGATGTAATTAAGCATGCTCTAATTTACTGTAATCACCGTACATTATGCATCCTTCGAAATGGTATGTGGTACCAGCTAATTGACAAATTTGGCTTATTGTTTTACCTCTGGACAGATGAACTCGATGATGATGAACTAGTACTTCTTCATCTAACAAAATTACCTGGCGAACTTTATTCATTCATCGACGAGCCCATGTGTTTCGTTTCTTTCATGGTGCACCACACACATTTACTTTGGAAGGCATACAGTACGATGGTGTCAAATCTTTGACAGGATGTTTTACAAGGCCACGCTCCAGTTATAGCCAACAGCTAGCACTTCGGCCTTCGCCTAACACATGCACGCTTCAGCAATGATGCATGGTTTAGCGTTGAACTCTGTACAGAACTTTTATGAGGTCAAAATCACTCAACAAAATAGGTAAACCTATGCGTCGAATGGCGGGATCTCAAGCAAGCCTTTAACTATGTAAAAGAGCGTGAACTGTCACGGGGTGTTGTGTGCGTTTGCATGTGGGGAGTACGTGAGGGTTTGTGAGGGTGGGTGTGTGTGAGGGTGTGTGTGTGTGAGGCTGAGGGTGTGTGAGGGAGGGTGTGTGTATGTGTGTGTGTGAGAGAGAGGGTGTGTGTGTGTGAGGGAGGGTGAGGATGTATGTGTGTGAGTGTGGGTGCGAGGGGTGTGTGTGTGTGTGAGAGAGAGAGAGAGAGAGAGAGAGGAGAGAGAGAGAGAGAGAGAGAGAGAGAGAGAGAGAGAGAGAGAGAGATAGAGATAGAGAGGGCGTGTCTGTGTGTGCGAGGGTGCGCGCATATGTGAGAGAAAGATATAGCGGATAGAGATATGGGAGTAAGAGAGAGAGAGAGAGAGAGAGAGAGAGAGAGAGAGAGAGAGAGAGAGAGAGAGAGAGAGAGGAGAGAGGAGAGAGAGAGAGAGAGGGGTGTATATGCGCATAGCGGATCCGCAGATACCTGTCTGAGTGCTGCGAATACGCTGTACGTGTGATTGGGTGTGCGATCTCGTTATCATATACATATTGTACATAACAAGTGCGATGCGTTGTCTTAATACTCTGTATTTCATATAACTGTATTATTATGCTCCGTCTTGTATGACTTGTGCTTTTCTTGTCTTTTTCTTTTGAACTGTGTATATGTTACATGTATATCTCTGTGAGCTCTTCATTACTGGAGGAAATAAAGAAATATATATATAACTGAACCTCGCTAATAACCGAACAACAACAACAACAACAACATGATCAGGAACATAAATCCAATTGCGAATGTGGTAAAATGTTTCATTTTATAAGTAGCTTTTCATTCATCAGTATTTAGCATATGAATGTCCTTTGCAATGGCTTATTTGTGATAAAGGCACCCATGTTCCGGAAATTGTGAAAAACTTACAGATAAAGGTACCTATGTTACGGAAATTTGTGATAAAGGTACCCAGATTTGGGGAAATCGTGATATATAGGTATCTGTTACAGTCGACATGGTATTTTTGTGTTACACTGCATGCAGGACAACATATCAAAGGATACATTAGTTGATCTACTTCGTCGTGACTACATTATCTCAATTCAGAGCAGTTCAAACAATTTAAAACTGAAAGCAACTGCTTAAAACCAAACGACTTTGCAGCAAAAACATTCAAATCTTGTTTAATTTGTGATTGTCATAACTGGGTACCTTTATCACAATTTTCCCAACCTGATCGGGGTACCTTCACCACAGTGGAGAATCATCTGCTTTCGATGTTGGTGAGTACCCACGCATTCAAAATGTGCACACGCACAAAACATAATATATGAGTAACTGGCACAAAACATATCATTTTGACTGTTACGAGCATATGACAGTTTATTTTTAGAACAAGTTGATACTTTATTTGTTCGGAAATACTCAGTAGTTTTCAATAACATTCTGATCAACGTTACCAGTCGGAGGTTCGTGCAATACACAAATCCATAATCCTAGGAAAATCCTTCGACTGACAACTTTGGTCAGAATGTTAGAGCAAACAACTGAGTTTGGACAAAAATGAAGTATCAGCTTGTTTGAAAAATAGTAGAGCATAATATGCTCGTAGCTGCCAAACTACTATGTAATATATCAGTATCCAAGTTTATTAAATATTTCCTCTTTTCTGGGTCGCGTTTTGCGATACCCTCTGCCATTTTGAATGCGTGATACTCATCAACTCGAAACTACATTATTCCCCAACGTGTTTATCACAATTTTAAGAACCTGGGTACCTTTATCACAAATAACCTCGGTAAGAGTGACCAATTCAGATTTATTATGCATTCCTGCAAAGTTGCCAGCTTCTGAACGCACCGTTATGGTTAATTGAAGAAGCATAATCCGAATTAACGCTCCCAAATTACACTATTTCTTTGGCTTCGGGGGTAAAACATATTTGATTCGAGTCGAGGAACCCTCCATCAAAGCTCAGTGATCAGATATCGATTTTTAAAAAATTTTATTTCCTGAGATATTACGGCCTGGCAAATATTCGTTAAGCCGACGATCTCGGACTAAATTGCGGATGACGATGGACAACTCTAAAATCAAGTAGCTTGGTGTGTTAGATGTTTGACAATCTGGCCATATTTCGTTTTGAACAAAATGTTGATAAATAATACGTATTGTGCAATTTTATACTATATAGTTGACTGTGGTTAGCATAATTTTTAGGCAATTAATCGATTCTGATAACTGAAGCGCCATTTAAAAAAAAATTGTTGTTGTTGGAATCTGATGATATGGGGACCATCGAATCGGATTGAGTACTATTAACTATATCCATGGGTACACGTATGGTGAATTACTTATCATTCAA
The DNA here is from genome assembly GCA_032622095.1 of Siphonodentalium dalli. Classification (NCBI taxonomy): domain Eukaryota; kingdom Metazoa; phylum Mollusca; class Scaphopoda; order Gadilida; family Siphonodentaliidae; genus Siphonodentalium; species Siphonodentalium dalli. The sequence goes on from CP136062.1 coordinate 106,443,968, forward strand.
AATAAAAATGCAGTCGGTGGTTGATTTACCCTTCTGAAAACCGAATTCGTACTGATCAAAATACATGTTTTTTTAGCCCATTCAACAAGTCTATTATTTAGTACTTGTGAGTACAACTTTGTGATCACATTAACTAAATCGAAATAGACTAACTGATAAGAGTTATTCGGATGAAGTGATTTTACGTGTTAACCAAAACATTAGTTCATCGGCAACGACGCCGAGATCTATATTATCCAGAGAAATAGGGACTCAACATCGGCACAATACACATGTCAAACTCCAGGCAGAGTGATCTCTCATCACTCCGCTGAGATACCACTGCCACAAGGACAATTGGTAACGATTTATGACATGATCTATAGTTCTTATGTTTTTAGGATTAAAATTGTCTATGTCTGGCTCAGTTTATATTGTTCTTACCAATACCGAAAGAATTACATTATTGCCAACTGTTGGTGGTCAAAATAAGATAATAGTGATTAAAAATAGTTCCGACGATACGTAAAAATAGATGTATCGGTCCGCAAGGTACCATCCTTCCGGCAATGATCTATCGCAGTGATAACGGAGAGGGCGCTGCGTGGAGTTTGTCCACATGCATGCATGTAAAACCCCTGTCACACTCAGGCCGGCGCTCTCACTGCGCTGCAAAAGTACCAACATATGAGTAACACGCAGGAGGAGCGCCGAAAACTGTCGAAAATAGTCAAACTTTTAAAACAAAGTATGCTCCTATTGCGTTCCTACTTTGTCAAGTCTCGCGCTCTTAGTGCGTCCAAGTCGCTGTCATTGTGATGCTATAGTACGTTCGCAAAACGTTCTCTGCGCGGGCGCGGAGAGTATAAATAGCGCCTCCTGCGTTCTCCAGTCATAGTCAGTTTTTAAGTTGTGGGGAAAATACCTAACACTCCGCAATAGATTAGCTGTCCGATTAAACTACTGTCACATTCGCTGCGATCAGGCCGGCGCTTGCATTGCGCTGAAAAATAATCAAAGCGCCAAGCAAAGCGCAGTAAGGTATCCAAGAACGTATTGGTGACGCAGTGGACACTGGCTGGGACGGGAGAGGGTCCCCGTGATCGCACAGAGCGCCAGAGCGCCGCGCTTGTTTTGTGCATGCACAAAACAAGCGCAGAGGTTCGGCGTTCTGACCAGGCGTAGTACCGTTGCCATGACAGCGCAAAGCGTACTAACAACGCAACGACAACGACTTGAACGCATTAAGAGCGTTTACGACGTGGAGGAAACGCAGTCGAGAGCGTATGAGAACGTGAGACTTGACAAAGCAGGAACGCAATGGGTCGTAAAAAGAGCGCGAAAACGTGATAAGCGGGATAGGGGCATAGCTTGTCACGCGCGCCGCATGTATGACTGGTGGGGGAGTTTCTCGTTTCGCGTGCGGGCTGACATTATCAATGGGTGTTTTATTAGTTTTATTTATAGAATGGGAATTTTTGGGAATATTTAAAAGTCAAACTGCGAGCTGGAGGCCGAGTCCCGTAAAAGGTGCTTGTAGTTGGGGAAATTAAATTTCGTTCATTGTGTTAATCAACGTTGATTAATGTTGATTTTTTGGTTTGTGGTAAACTATATGTGTATTACAAATGAAAGAAATTTCTGCAGCCCACTGGGGGGTTGTGGTCGGAGACGGTCGAGTCGACCACCGGTTCGTTAATTTGGTGCTGGTTGTTATTGTTATTTAACGGAATTCTGAGTTGGTCATTCGCAAAACCAATATATTTTATATTCTACAATTACATTCTTGGGTTTATAATATATGATCTTGAGCGCGTTACCATTTCTGACATTGGTTCTCTTGTTTTAACAGATTGAAAATTTCTGACAATTTTCCGCGCTTCCACTGTGCGTTACTCGTATTTTGATACTTTTTCAACTCAAAGCAAATGCCAGCTTGATCGCAGCGGAGTGTGACAGTGGTATGAGCAGACCCGCATTTCAAAGTGGGATCGTAGTGTAAACCTGCTGTAAACGCCCGGAAGAACGCCATGTATAACGATTGGGCGTAAAGCGAGCGCCAGAGTCGCAGTGGCAGCACAGTGTGGACGTTCTATGAGCGGGAACCAGTCCATAACACCCCATGACAGCGCAGAAAGAGCGCAATAAGTTTTGTACAGAGCCTCATTGAGCGTTAATAAAAACCCCTGTCACACTCCGCTGCGATCAGGCCGGCGCTTGTATTGCGCTGAAAAAGTACCAATATATGAGTAACACGCAGGAGGAGCGCGGAAAAACTATGCTGCTTGTCACGTTTTTATTGCGCTCTTATTGCGATCCATGGCGTTTCTACTTTGTCAAGTCCCGACGCTCACGCGCTCTCACTGTGCTTACGTTAAGCTATGCACGTCCTTATTGCGTCCAAGTCGCTGTCATTGTGTTGCTAGTACGTTCTCAATATGTTTGCAAACGTTCTCTGCGTGGGCGCGGAGATTATAAATAGCGCCTCCTGCGTGCTCCAGTCATAGTCAGTTTTTAGGTTGTGGGAATATACCCATGCAACAATCCACAGTAGACATGTTCCAATTATATATGTTCCGGATATATAGTCATAATTTAAATTGAGCATATGTTTCGATTCACTTTTCCACTATAGTATGATAGTGATAACGCGGCATTTCGTCAGGGAACAGCTTGGATAAATAGATCGGCATAATATATGCCTTTTTTATTTTTGAATGGCATGACCTATGGAGGCCGACAGCACCAGTCCCATGGTTGTTTATGCCTGTTTACCATGTAGCACATGTATTTATCACATAATTTGGTCATAAAAGCAGTTTCATAATTATCGGTAATAGACACGTTTTAATATCAGCGCGTGCGATGACGTCACGGCGTTCTTCAAATAACTTGCGATCGCTGTAGTTTATTATTGTTGTTTTCGATGAATATTGCGCGTTGCTTCGGGTTTATTTGATCATGTGATAAAAGGTATCTCACACTCGTCCTATTTTATACGTAATTTATCAACCTCGTCCTCTAAATTCTATTTGAGCCTCGGTAAACCTCGACTCAAATCGAATTTAGTGAACTCGGTTGATAAATTCCGTATAAACTAGAAACTCATGTGAGATCCTCTATATATATATATGCTATTTGGATATACACTTTGAGCTAGAGTATCCTCTATTTCCGCCAAATATCCACAGTATGCAGAGTGTTTCACCTGGGCAACGCCGGGTAACCCTGCCAGTGGTATATAACTACTCACTGGTCTCGCATGTTGAAATGGACCAATCGCGCGCAGGCGATTACTACTATCAATGATTGGTGTGACCATGTACAATACATGGATTACATGTGCACATGGATTTTACATACCGAAATTACATACAAGTGTGTATCCACCCTTAAATGTGTTTTATAGAGGTTTTAGATCAAGTTATAAATATAATTTACAACTCGTCCCTAGTTTATAAGAAAAAGTACAAAATTCGTCAGTAAATTTACCGGACACGTTTTGTAAATTTCAATATAAACTTGGGACTCATTGTAGATCCTCTATATATTCCAATGAACAACCGGTGACATACAAAAAAAAGTGGCTGTGCTGCCGACATCGTCTGTTTGACCACTGTTGTCGCCAGTATCCGATGCACCATATAATAAGAAGGAGCAAACAATTAATTCGTTGTATTCTTTTCAGAATATATGGAACAGGGATTATTATAACGTAAGTTTATCAGCATACTTCGATCTCAGGAAGCAGGAACGTGGCTAAGTCTAAAACGTCAAATTCCTGGTTGGAAAAATCAAACTATGAGAACAATTTAACCTATTTATGTCAGGCATTAAACTTCCAACTGTTGAAAAATTTGACCAAAGTTTGGAGGGGGAGCTTACCAGCCCCATGTGACTACGTCCCTGCTCAGGAGCCCAACAAGAGCGATACAAATATAGTCAATTTAATCTCCAAGACAATTGACAAAAGCGAAATAAATATGCGTTGGTGCAGCATTAAAGATCCCGTGCCAGTGTATGCTCTTATATATGCAGAGTCTGGAGACTCCCATATATTAGAGAATGTATTGGCACAGAGTTTTTCGCAAACATTCAGGAAGCTCCGTTCAATAAAAGGTTAATTTTAATCTCCAACTTTATAACAATACCAACGTTCCTTACCTGTGACGATTCTACTCCAATAACAGTATCAGCTTCAGAGTTGTTAAAATAAAAACATTCACAGAAAATATATCTCACTTCCAAACTGGTTTTCATCAGAAAAATAATTATGATTAAAGGCTGATCAGCTTTGGCCTTTTATTCTCACGAGTAATGTCCATCAGCTTATGATTCGCTTATGCTATTTTCGTTGTTTACAGCTTTCGACACTCACGTAGACCCAGATGTAGACCGTGTAATGCATCCTTCAGGGTACCGTAAATGCAGCACGGAGCCAAATTTTAATTGCACCTGTAGATATGTACTGGTGCGTCACTGGAAAATAACCCAAATAAACACATTTTAATTCCACCGTAATTAAATTAAATTCAAGTAGTAATATATAACGACACTGTATCACAGGGGCTTGTCAATTCAATTCTTTAATCTCAATAAACCAATAACCATGGTATGTGAGATATACAAATTTAAATACAAATACATGACATAAGCACACTAAAGGTACGGTTGGCCTTGGCGGTGGGTACCCTGTGAAAATATTTCCACCCGTCAAAAACCGCCACAAACAGAAAGAACATCAAAATGTAGACAGACTGTGTCCGTATACAAATAAGAAATATCGCATAAACAGTATGTTATTGTCATATGTTTGATCGTTGTTATGTAAACAAAAGCATAAAAAGTTACTTTTCTGGTGTTTGTTTATATTATGATGGTAAACATAAAGAGCGTTCTTTGTTGGTGAATTCCTGACATGGAACTAATAAAGAGCGTTTATGCCATTTGTGTGTGATTAGCCAGTAGCATTGTGCCGTCTTCTGTAACACAATCAGGCTCTTGCTTGGGTAAAATATATCAGGTCTTTATGATAACATGCTGTTTACGCGATGGTCATGGTATATAATGAACGAAACTTTATGCGTTTTAAATGTTTTTCTGTTTACGGTGATTGGAACAAATATGAATATTTTCGACAACTAAGGCCTCACGTGCCTTTAACAGGCAGTGGCTATTCGCCACCGGGTGGCGAATAGTCATATAACATAGAAATCGCTATTCGCCACCCGGGTGGCGAATAGCGTTTATATATTTTATTTATTTGCTCCACATACGGAGAGTATGGTGATCTCGAGCATTGGGAATAATGATTGTCAGTCCTTACGCAAAAGGCTGTGAGTTGGGTTGCAATATGAGAAGGGGGGTACATAACATTTTTTTTCCTAACACTGGAACTTCAAATACGGCATACAAGCATATTTTAGCTCAAAATTATGTGATCTGTATGACAGGTGGAGATGGAGGCGGGGAGGAGGGGGTGGGGTGTTGCATAACTGATTGAGGATTTTAGGGGGTGGTGGAAGGTGTACCATTTTTTTGTCAAAAACTTGGTGTCAGATTATTTTTTGTGCATTATATGTAAGGATTTGTGTACTACATTAGGCGTTCATTTCAAGGTTTAGAAGTACATTTCGGACAAATATTTGTCATTGGAATTTTAGATGGGGTGGCGAATAAAAGTATTCTTAAATCTCGGACATCAGTTAGATTTCTTCATTTGTGCATTGGATTAGCCGATCCAGCAATCATAAACAATCATTTTCTAGAACTGGTAGTGTGGAATTGCGAAAACAAATATGTGACCTGAATAGGTTGGGGGGAGGGGGTGGGTGGCGAATAACTTTAATCTCATAACTTGGATGTCAGATGAGTTTCTTGTTCTTTGTATTAGATTAGACGATCCTTTAATCATAAACAATCATTATATAGAACTGGATTGGAATTATTGCGACAAAATTCTGCGTTCTGAATTGCTTGGTTGGGGGGGGGGGGGGGGGGGGGGGGGGTGGCGAATAACTTTATTCTTAAACTTGGATGTCAGATGAGCAGATCATGAGCTTCTTATTTCGTGCATTAGATGAGACGATTCTTCAACCATAAACAATCATTTTAAAGAACTGGAAGTGGAATAGCGATCAATATATATAAAATCTGCGATCTGAATTGGTTGGTGTGGGGGGGGGGTGGGGGTGGTCAGATGAGCTTCTTATTTTGTGCATTAGATTAGACGATCATTCAATCATATAAAACTGGGAGTGGAATTGCGAACAAAATTCTGAAATATGAATTTGTTGGTGAGGGGGGGGGGGGGGGGGGGGGGGGGGGGGTGGCGAATAATTTTATTCTTAAAACGTGGATGTCAGATGAGCTTGTTATTGTTTTGCATTAGATTAGACGTTCCTGCAATCATAATCAATCATTTGATAGAACTGGAAGTGGAATTGCGAACGAAAATCTGCGATCTGAATTGGTTGGTGAGGGGGGTGGCGAATAATTTTATTCTTAAAACATGGAGTCAGATGAGCTTGTTATTGTTTTGCATTAGATTAGACGATCCTGCAATCATAATCAATCATTTGATAGAACTGGAACTTGAATTGCGAACAAAAATGTGAAATCTGAATTGGTTGGTGGGTGGGGGGGGGGGGGGGGGGGGGGGGGGGGTGGCGAATAACTTTATTCTTACAACTTGGATATAAGATGAGTTTCTTATTTTGTGCATTAGATTAGACGATCATTCATTCATAGACAATCATTTTATGGACCTGGACGTGGAATTGCGAACAAAAATCTGCAATCTCAATTTGATTGCTGGTGGGGGGGGGGGGGGGGGGGGGGTGGCGAATAACTTTAATCTTAAAACTTGGATGTCAGATGAGTTTCTTGTTTTGTGCATTAGATTAGACGATACTTCAATCATAAACAATGAATATATAGACCTGGAAGTGGAATTGCGAACAGAAATCTGCGATCTTGATTTGGTTGGTGAGGGGGGGGGGGGGGGGGGGGGGGGTGGCGAATAACTTTATTCTTAAAACTTGGATGTCAGAATAGCTTTTTATTTTGTGCATTAGATTAGACGATTCTTCAATCATAAGCAATCATTTTGTAGACCTGGAAGTGGAATTGCGAACGCCACCCGGGTGGCGAATAGCGATTTCTATGTTACATGACTATTCGCCACCCGGGTGGCGAATAGCCACTGCCCACTTAACAGGTACATAATTATATAATAGTATATGTAATATTAATGCACTAGTTAGGGGACTGCGCGTCACAAAATGACGGGTATATAAATGTTCTTTGTTACTTTCTAGTGTACGCAGTAATGAACAAATTATCACTTCTATATTAGAAATGGAATGTTTCTTTTTTTTTGTCACTGGATGCGCGATGGAACACTTTATTTCGCTAAACTGTATTTCTACACCCCATCCCACCACACATATATACGCATGCACATATTGAACGAAACAAAGTCAGCATATTACTTTAAACATCACTGTATACTAACTGAAACATATTTAATTCGGGAAACTTTATTCGGCGATGGATGGTCTTGCGGCACATTTTGATATAAAACGGACTCCATTGGTGGCCTGTATTCAGCATGCAGCCGATGGATCACAGGCCCAGGCACTGCGGCCCATTTGTGGGAACACTTTATTTCAATAAAACTGTATTTTCTACCCCCTCTCTCCAACCAACAATCAAGCTATCTTAATTTATTACTATATATACTATATATTTGGAGGCGGAGGGGCCTGTGGTTAATCTTTTAAACTTTCTTTTGTCAGATTTACACTCAACTGAAAGATTAAAGGTACTCAATCCGATTAGAAGCTCCTAAATTACTATTTCTTTGGCTTTGGGGCAGAAAATATTTGATTCGAGTCGATGAACCCACCCATCAAGCTCAGAGTGATTAGATATCGATTTTTGAAAATTTTTGAAATCTATTAATTTTCGGAGATGTGGGCCACAAGTTGGCAGAACCACGTGCTGAAAACGGACAATTGCGGGTGTAAGATGGATAACTCTAAAATCAACAATAATAACCACTTGATTTTAGAGTTAGCCAAATAAATAGTAATTTAGGAGCGTCTAATCGGATTGAGTACCTTTAATGGAAATCGTTTTGCCCACGGTGGGTTATAGAGTCCCTGTACACACATCCACAAGTTGCCCCACATCCACCCATCGTTGAAATGTGAAATTCTATATGATGAAAAGTGAAAATAAACTTATAATTAAAGTGGTACTGTACACTATATCCGACAATTTATGGGACCATTTCATTCTATAATCAACAGAATATATGCAACAAATGAATGAATTTGAGCCACGAATTAGTGCAAAATACACATGCAAACAACATGATAATTATTTTTTTGTTTTTGTTTTTGTTTTTGTTTTTGTTTTTTTGTTTGTTTTAATAATTTTTATTTAGATCTCAATATACATGTATAACATCTCAAGTACATGAAACAAATAAATTATATAATCAGTGATGTGTTAATTTGTTTATATAGTCCAGGGTGAGTTATATCTCTCTTTGTTAAATGGTGGTGATAGAATCTTTAAAATGCTAATTTATGGCTGGGTATGTCTCATTTTGGAGGGGACATATTTGGGATTCAGTAAATTCAGTAAATTTGGTCAGAAACATATCACAGTGTATTACACTGTGATATACAAATGTATGATGCAGAATTCATTTAATGTATTTGCTATATTAATTACCATTTAGGGTTTAACTTTTGAGGCATAAGCGCCTTTTATAATCTATACATAATGTTGATTGTTTAAGAAGGTTTTCTATCATATTCCATCTTTCACGAAAACAAATTTCTTTCTTCGAATCTGGATTGGCAGGAAAATAAGTTTCTATGGCTTTGTAATTCCTGATTCGATCCAAGAATCCTTGGAGTGAGGGATTAATAGGCTTCATTTTACATGAATATATATATCTCTTATATAAAAGAAGACATATATCAAGTATTGCTGTATTGCAGTTGCTGTCTTTCAGAAAACCTAAGATTACAAATTCTGGTGTAAATTGTGAAGAGATATTACAAGACTCTTTTAAACGGTCTTGAAATTCAAGCAGTATTGACTTTGAGACTGCGCATTCAAAGAAAAGGTGTAAAATAGTCTCTTTCGTATTCCCACAAAATGTACACAATTCAGTTTCTGAAAGTTTACACTTAAATAGTTTTGAGTTGGTATACATTATATTTTGAATAATTTTATATTGAAAAGTTTGAAGACTTCTATCATCAGTTAATTGATAAGGCTTTAAGTAAATAGTTTTCCAATCTTCATCATTGAAATATTTTTCTAAGCGGTCCTTCCAATATTTCTCATTTGTTTCCGATCTTATTGAATTCATACCTCGGAAGAGTGGATAAAAGGTTTTACAAGTTTTATTTGAATTTTGCACAGTCTCAATTTTTTCAGTTGTTATAGAGTTCATTCTCTTATTATCTCTCGCATATGCTTTCCAGGATAAAGGGAGAGCATTCAATACTCCATGATAGATGGTGAATGGAGTTTGTAGATCATATAATTGACAGAATGTATTATATTCCAGAAAGCCTGAATCACCCATTAGATCATTTATAAAGTAAACTCCATGTTTTATCCATTTTTTATCAATAAAAGGTTTTTTATTGATCTGTATATTCTTATTCATATGTAATGGCTGGGATTGTATCTCTGCAGGGGCTGTGGTGTTATTTTGGTCTAATGGAGACCAAAATTGTAAGAGGCATTTCCAGAATGGGTTAAGTTTCCTGCTAACTAAATCTAACCCCTCCTGTTGCAAGAACCAAATATTGTTCCCTCCATATTGTTGAATCTCATCTAAAAATATGGTCTTCCATCCAGTTGTTAATGAAGGGTCGATTATTTTTTTAATCCATGACATTTTTAGTGCTTTTTCATACGAGTCCAGATGGGGGAAATTTAACCCACCTTCTTCCTTGTTGTTGATCAGAACACTTCGCTTAATTTTGTCAGGTTTTCCAGACCAAAGAAATTCAAACAATATTTTTTGTATTCTATTCTTGATGTTCTGCGATGGTGATGGGAGTACTGTTAAGCAATGTGTAAGAATAGGTAGTGCCAATGTTTTTATAACCGTAGTTTTACCTATAAGACTGAGTTGTCTAAAAGACCAATCGTTTAATAATTTTTCTATACTATGAACTTTATCTGCATAGTTTTTTTCAACATAGCTTTCCCCAAAAAGATCAAACTTTATACCTAATATCGTTACTGAGCTATTATGGTTCCATTCCACTTGCACATCAGTTTTCAGTTCCTCACCACAGCCCCGTTTCGATCCAATCCAAATAACCTGAGTTTTTTCAAAGTTTACTTTCAAACCTGAAATTTTAGTGAAATCACTTATGAGTTTAAAGGCAGTATTAAGAGAGTGAATGTCATCCTGGAGGAAGAGGCTTAAGTCATCAGCATACTGTGTTAAGATAAATTCCGAATCATTCAGTTTTATCCCTTTAATATCTGGGTTATACTTGAGTGCTGCACTGAGAATTTCAACTGCTAATATGAATAAATATGGAGATAATGGGTCACCCCGCCTTACTCCTCTAGAGATATTGATTCTGTCTGATAGATTTCCATTATTTATAACATAACTGAATATGTCTTTGTAAAATGTTTTAATCCATTTCACTATATCTGGCCCGAATTTAAAGAATTTAAGGCATTTGTCTATAAAATTCCATTCTAGGCAATCAAATGCTTTTTCAAAGTCCAGTATTTTGAGGGTTCCTGGAATATTGTCACGGTCACACCTATTTATCAAATCAAAAATGAGTCTAGTAGATTCTCCTATGTATCGCCCAGAAAGGAAGCCATGATAATTATAATGAATCTAAACTCTCGGGTATGCTGTTAAAATATTCACCTCCGTCAAAAACGGCCACAAACAGAAATAATATAGTAAAATATAAACAGACTGTGTTCTTATACCAATCAGAAATATGGCATAAACAGTGTTATTGTCAAATGTTTTTCCTTCGTGATGTGAACAAAAGCAAAAAACGTTACAGAACCTGGCTTTTGTTTAGATCCGGATATGGTAAACATAAAGAGCGTTATTTGTTACTGTTTTCCTGATATGGATATAATAAAGAGCGTTTATATAATTTGTGCGTGATTAACCAATCGAACTGCGCTGTGTTATGTAAACAATAGAATTGCGCTGTGTTATGTAAACAGAAGCAAAACTTCTGTAACACGAGCAGGTTCTTGTTTACGTACACCATCGTACGTCTTGACGACAGATACTATGTGTTATGTAAACAGAAGCAAAAATTCTGTAACACGAGCAGGTTCTTGTTTACGTACAGCATCGCACGTCTTGACGACAGTATACTATTTACGCGCTGATTATATTTGGCATATGAACAAAACTATATATATTTTAATATTCCTTCTGTTGATGGCGATTTGAACAAATATGAATATTTCTGCAACGAACGCCGCCCGTGCCTGTAAAGTTTTGCACCTCATTCATAATTTACAGTGTGATGTTTTAGCTCCACTCACCTTAAACTTTTAAAGGCACGTGAGGCCTTAGTTGTCGAAAATATTCATATTTGTTCCAATCACCGTAAACAGAAAAACATTTAAAACGCATAAAGTTTCGTTCATATATACCATGCCCAACAGCATGTTATCACGAAGACCTGATATATTTTACCTAAGCAAGAGCCTGATTGTGTTACAGAAGACAGCACAATGCTACTGGCTAATCACACACAAATGGCATAAACGCTCTTTATTAGTTCCATATCAGGAATTCACCAACAAAGAACTCTCTTTATGTTTACCATCATAATATAAACAAAAACACCAGAAAAGTAACTTTTTATGCTTTTTTTTTTACATAACAACGGTCAAACATATAACAATAACATACTGTTTATGCGATATTACTTATTTGTATACGGACAAAGTCTGTCTACATTTTGATGTTCTTTCTGTTTGTGGCGGTTTTTGACGGGTGGAAATATTTTCACAGGTACCCACCGCCAAGGCCAACCGTACCTTTAATCGGAGGCATTTCACGACTGAATCAACACTGTCAGCTCATTACACTGGATATTCCCGCAGAATTTTGGGATCGTCTTGCTATGTATTGTAAATTACATTGTGGGCCCTAGTTTTGACTGCCTTTCACCCCATGTCCAGAAAATCGAATCTACTCCCACTCTCTCGTAAATATTCAGATACAATTAATATTTGTAAACGATCAGCTATCATAGTTACTGATTCTTACCTTTTGGTTACCATCCGATGGTAAAAAAAAGACAATCCAGTTTAGACAACGAATTCTTAGTATACCTATTACAGCTTTTCCTGGCTCCAGATTTTGTTCTGTCAAAGTTTATTGTAAGATTTCACTGATGTCCCTGCTTTGTCTGACTCTGCTGCGTTTGAACATCATAGGGTTCCTATCACTTATATGAATCTTACCGATAATTTACGATCCTTAATGGCTAGGACTGATCGAGACCCTAACAAATATTCGTCTCACTCTTTCCCGGAGGGGGGGGGGGTAACAAATATTCGTCTCACTCGTTCCGCGGGGAGGGGGTGCATATTGGGGCTTCAGATCAAAAGTAAACATTCAGAATATTATTTTTTCGATGTACGATAAACTTTCTGTTTCCAAATATATGTCTGACAGTTTATTAAATGTGTAATTTTCTCTTCCAGGAAACGTTAAAACAGTATTGTTTATGGGTGATTCTATAGTTAAACATGTAACCCTAATATGTGCTGCCTATAATGAAAGTCTAAGAGGCTATAATATCGAACATATGTCGGCCTACATACAATAGTCAGAGTCATTAGTTCGGACATTCGATTGCGTCTTGTTTCATGTAGTTACCATTAACATTGTATCCACATTTGAATTAGATGATTTTGAATCTGCTTTCGGTAGTCTAATCGGCATTCCCCTAACACTAGCAGTTAAAGTAAATGTTTCATCAATATTACCAAGCACTCTGTTCTCTTACATACCAGCACATTATCTGATTATAATAAAACCTGTTTTAGGTAGGTAATCTGCTTAGGATCGTCTCATTTTGGGTCGATAATATGCTGAAAATGAAATTATGTGCGCACAATGACACAGATAAGCCGACTCACCACTTTTTATGTGTACACTCTTTAATAGATGTTTTCATTGTGGCCCGCTCCATAAAATGAAATAACTGGTTAGATATACGATAATAGCATAGTGTGTTTTGAGATGTGTTTGATCTCAATGAGTTAGAAGTATGAAAAATAATACTGCTAACGAGTTGAGATAAAACACATCTCAAAACACACTATGCTATTGTTGTATTTATCATATGCCAATCGACACTACTATTTTTTGTCAAATTAAGCCAAATTTAAGTCAGTTTTGAGACAAAGCAACCTACATTTTGGTCATTTCGAAGAGCAGTTCTCGTCACGCATGAATACGCAGTTACAGTACTGTGATGAGGTCGCGGATTTATGGAACACTTGGATGATTTGTCAGCAATAAACAAGATATAAGTCCTGATTTAATATTAATCCATGTTCAGAAATCGGAACTGTGAAATTCTTTCAATCAAATGTCCCCTGTTTTAAACAAAAAGCTAATTATTTCAAACTGTTATAGTTCAGAATTCGCTGGATTGAAAATAGCCACGCAAATTCTGAGAAAAGTGTACATTGTAAGTTTTGCAAATTTTGTGCGGTGCAATCCGTCCAAAAAAATGGGAACAGAACAGTGAAAGTTAAAATTTAGGGACATTTAATCATGTTTCATTGAATATTTAGCTACATTACTGTTTTATTCTACTTGTATGCATTAATTTATTCGCTTAAACCATCCGAGACGCTAAATTAGATGTGACCAAATTTCGAGGCGAAAGTTTTTGTTGATACGTCGCCAAGACAGCAACGTCGCGAGGTGAAAGGTCACGTTGCGCATAGTCCTTACTTGGAGTATAATACACATGTAAGATATAGCTAAAATTTAATACACAGTATAACATCCAACCGGTATAAGATAAAGTCCATTATCTGCTTATTTCAGAGTCGAATAATCACATTACGTACCTATTTCACAGTATAGGTCAACTATGTTCGTATTTCCGCGATGATATGTTTCACTAAGACCCGGTGATTATGCCGATACAAAGAGCGGATGAGAGCGCTGTGCTTACGCAGAGGAGTTACATTTGGATATTCGTTTCGCCCTTCTTATTGCCAGGCGGTAATACCGGTCTTCATTCGCCTGGAAGGATAAGGGTTTGCATCTGAATTCCATGGGATCCCACTTTCTTAAGAATTCCTTTATGGAACTTATTCAACAAATGTGATTGTGCCACTATTTTTCATAATACATTTCTTATTGACCAATCAACCCAATCATATTTTGTCTTATGTTATTAATTTGTTTATCGTTATTATGTGTGATTACTCTGCTGTAAAAGGCGTTATGGTTAACACATTAAACTATTGTATTCTATTATATTAATACAACTGATTCTCAAGGATATTGTGTCCATCCAATCTTCAATTTCTTTTGGTACTATTTAGCCACTCGTCTTTTCACTATGTCGGTGATATAGTCACTCATTTACTTGATTTATTTAACTGTTATTGTATGAGTTCCGGAATAGAAGTAACTTTTCGAGTGTCTGGGGTTGATTTAGTTATCTGTTATTGTATGAGTTCCGGAATAGAAGTAACTTTTCGTGTGTCTTTGTAAAATGTTTTAATCCATTTCACTATATCTGGCCCGAATTTAAAGAATTTAAGGCATTTCTCTAATAAATTCCATTCTAGGCAATCAAATGCTTTTTCAAAGTCCAGTATTGTGAGGGTTCCTGGAATATTGTCACGGTCACACCTATTTATCAAATCAAAAATGAGTCTAGTAGATTCTCCTATGTATCGCCCAGAAAGGAAGCCATGATAATTATAATGAATCTAAACTCTCGGGTATGCTGTTAAAATATTCACCTCCGTCAAAAACGGCCACAAACAGAAATAATATAGTAAAATATAAACAGACTGTGTTCTTATACCAATCAGAAATAAACAGTGTTATTGTCAAATGTTTTTCCTTCGTGATGTGAACAAAAGCAAAAAACGTTACAGAACCTGGCTTTTGTTTAGATCCGGATATGGTAAACATAAAGAGCGTTATTTGTTACTGTTTTCCTGATATGGATATAATGAAGAGCGTTTATATAATTTGTGCGTGATTAACCAATCGAACTGCGCTGTGTTATGTAAACAATAGAATTGCGCTGTGTTATGTAAACAGAAGCAAAACTTCTGTAACACGAGCAGGTTCTTGTTTACGTACACCATCGTACGTCTTGACGACAGATACTATGTGTTATGTAAACAGAAGCAAAAATTCTGTAACACGAGCAGGTTCTTGTTTACGTACAGCATCGTACGTCTTGACGACAGTATACTATTTACGCGCTGATTATATTTGGCATATGAACAAAACTATATATATTTTAATATTCCTTCTGTTGATGGCGATTTGAACAAATATGAATATTTCTGCAACGAACGCCGCCCGTGCCTGTAAAGTTTTGCACCTCATTCATAATTTACAGTGTGATGTTTTAGCTCCACTCACCTTAAACTTTTAAAGGCACGTGAGGCCTTAGTTGTCGAAAATATTCATATTTGTTCCAGTCACCGTAAACAGAAAAACATTTAAAACGCATAAAGTTTCGTTCATATATACCATGACCAACAGCATGTTATCACGAAGACCTGATATATTTTACCTAAGCAAGAGCCTGATTGTGTTACAGAAGACAGCACAATGCTACTGGCTAATCACACACAAATGGCATAAACGCTCTTTATTAGTTCCATATCAGGAATTCACCAACAAAGAACTCTCTTTATGTTTACCATCATAATATAAACAAAAACACCAGAAAAGTAACTTTTTATGCTTTTTTTTTACATAACAACGGTCAAACATATAACAATAACATACTGTTTATGCGATATTTCTTATTTGTATACGGACAAAGTCTGTCTACATTTTGATGTTCTTTCTGTTTGTGGCGGTTTTTGACGGGTGGAAATATTTTCACAGGATTCCCACCGCCAAGGCCAACCGTACCTTTAATCGGAGGCATTTCACGACTGAATCAACACTGTCAGCTCATTACACTGGATATTCCCGCAGAATTTTGGGATCGTCTTGCTATGTATTGTAAATTACATTGTGGGCCCTAGTTTTGACTGCCTTTCACCCCATGTCCAGAAAATCGAATCTACTCCCACTCTCTCGTAAATATTCAGATACAATTAATATTTGTAAACGATCAGCTATCATAGTTACTGATTCTTACCTTTTGGTTACCATCCGATGGTAAAAAAAAGACAATCCAGTTTAGACAACGAATTCTTAGTATACCTATTACAGCTTTTCCTGGCTCCAGATTTTGTTCTGTCAAAGTTTATTGTAAGATTTCACTGATGTCCCTGCTTTGTCTGACTCTGCTGCGTTTGAACATCATAGGGTTCCTATCACTTATATGAATCTTACCGATAATTTACGATCCTTAATGGCTAGGACTGATCGAGACCCTAACAAATATTCGTCTCACTCTTTCCCGGAGGGGGGGGGGTAACAAATATTCGTCTCACTCGTTCCGCGGGGAGGGGGTGCATATTGGGGCTTCAGATCAAAAGTAAACATTCAGAATATTATTTTTTCGATGTACGATAAACTTTCTGTTTCCAAATATATGTCTGACAGTTTATTAAATGTGTAATTTTCTCTTCCAGGAAACGTTAAAACAGTATTGTTTATGGGTGATTCTATAGTTAAACATGTAACCCTAATATGTGCTGCCTATACTGAAAGTCTAAGAGGCTATAATATCGAACATATGTCGGCCTACATACAATAGTCAGAGTCATTAGTTCGGACATTCGACTGCGTCTTGTTTCATGTAGTTACCATTAACATTGTATCCACATTTGAATTAGATGATTTTGAATCTGCTTTCGGTAGTCTAATCGGCATTCCCCTAACACTAGCAGTTAAAGTAAATGTTTCATCAATATTACCAAGCACTCTGTTCTCTTGCATACCAGCACATTATCTGATTATAATAAAACCTGTTTTAGGTAGGTAATCTGCTTAGGATCGTCTCATTTTGGGTCGATAATATGCTGAAAATGAAATTATGTGCGCACAATGACACAGATAAGCCGACTCACCACTTTTTATGTGTACACTCTTTAATAGATGTTTTCATTGTGGCCCGCTCCATAAAATGAAATAACTGGTTAGATATACGATAATAGCGTAGTGTGTTTTGAGATGTGTTTGATCTCAATGAGTTAGAAGTATGAAAAATCATACTGCTAACGAGTTGAGATAAAACACATCTCAAAACACACTATGCTATTGTTGTATTTATCATATGCCAATCGACACTACTATTTTTTGTCAAATTAAGCCAAATTTAAGTCAGTTTTGAGACAAAGCAACCTACATTTTGGTCATTTCGAAGAGCAGTTCTCGTCACGCATGAATACGCAGTTACAGTACTGTGATGAGGTCGCGGATTTATGGAACACTTGGATGATTTGTCAGCAATAAACAAGATATAAGTCCTGATTTAATATTAATCCATGTTCAGAAATCGGAACTGTGAAATTCTTTCAATCAAATGTCCCCTGTTTTAAACAAAAAGCTAATTATTTCAAACTGTTATAGTTCAGAATTCGCTGGATTGAAAATAGCCACGCAAATTCTGAGAAAAGTGTACATTGTACATAAGTTTTGCAAATTTTGTGCGGTGCAATCCGTCCAAAAAAATGGGAACAGAACAGTGAAAGTTAAAATTTAGGGACATTTAATCATGTTTCATTGAATATTTAGCTACATTACTGTTTTAATCTACTTGTATGCATTAATTTATTCGTTTAAACCATCCGAGACGCTAAATTAGATGTGACCAAATTTCGAGGCGAAAGTTTTTGTTGATACGTCGCCAAGACAGCAACGTCGTGAGGTGAAAGGTCACGTTGCGCATAGTCCTTACTTATTGGAGTATAATACACATGTAAGATATAGCTAAAATTTAATACATAGTATAACATCCAACCGGTATAAGATAAAGTCCATTATCTGCTTATTTCAGAGTCGAATAATCACATTACGTACCTATTTCACAGTATAGGTCAACTATGTTCGTATTTCCTCGAGGATATGTTTCACTAAGACCCGGTGATTATGCCGAAACAAAGAGCGGATGAGAGCGCTGTGCTTGCGCAGAGGAGTTACATTTGGATATTCGTTTCGCCCTTCTTATTGCCAGGCGGTAATACCGGTCTTCATTTGCCTGGAAGGATAAGGGTTTGCATCTGAATTCCATGGGATCCCACTTTCTTAAGAATTCCTTTATGGAACTTATTCAACAAATGTGATTGTGCCACTATTTTTCATAATACATTTCTTATTGATCAATCAACCCAATCATATTTTGTCTTATGTTATTAATTTGTTTATCGTTATTATGTGTGATTACTCTGCTGTAAAAGGCGTTATGGTTAACACATTAAACTACTCGGCTGCGTTTGAACATCATAGGGTTCCCATCACTTATATGAATCTTACCGATAATTTACGATCCTTAATGGCTAGGACTGATCGAGACCCTAACAAATATTCGTCTCACTCTTTCCCGGAGGGGGGGGGGGGGGGTAACAAATATTCGTCTCACTCGTTCCGCGGGGAAGGGGTGCATATTGGGGCTTCAGATCAAAAGTAAACATTCAGAATATTATGTTTTCGATGTACGATAAACTTTCTGTTTCCAAATATATGTCTGACAGTTTATTAAATGTGTAATTTTCTCTTCCAGGAAACGTTAAAACAGTATTGTTTATGGGTGATTCTATAGTTAAACATGTAACCCTAATATGTGCTGCCTATAATGAAAGTCTAAGAGGCTATAATATCGAACATATGTCGGCCTACATACAATAGTCAGAGTCATTAGTTCGAACATTCGACTGCGTCTTGTTTCATGTAGTTACCATTAACATTGTATCCACATTTGAATTAGATGATTTTGAATCTGCTTTCGGTAGTCTAATCGGCATTCCCCTAACACTAGCAGTTAAAGTAAATGTTTCATCAATATTACCAAGCACTCTGTTCTCTTGCATACCAGCACATTATCTGATTATAATAAAACCTGTTTTAGGTAGGTAATCTGCTTAGGATCGTCTCATTTTGGGTCGATAATATGCTGAAAATGAAATTATGTGCGCACAATGACACAGATAAGCCGACTCACCACTTTTTATGTGTACACTCTTTAATAGATGTTTTCATTGTGGCCCGCTCCATAAAATGAAATAACTGGTTAGATATACGATAATAGCATAGTGTGTTTTGAGATGTGTTTGATCTCAATGAGTTAGAAGTATGAAAAATCATACTGCTAACGAGTTGAGATAAAACACATCTCAAAACACACTATGCTATTGTTGTATTTATCATATGCCAATCGACACTACTATTTTTTGTCAAATTAAGCCAAATTTAAGTCAGTTTTGAGACAAAGCAACCTACATTTTGGTCATTTCGAAGAGCAGTTCTCGTCACGCATGAATACGCAGTTACAGTACTGTGATGAGGTCGCGGATTTATGGAACACTTGGATGATTTGTCAGCAATAAACAAGATATAAGTCCTGATTTAATATTAATCCATGTTCAGAAATCGGAACTGTGAAATTCTTTCAATCAAATGTCCCCTGTTTTAAACAAAAAGCTAATTATTTCAAACTGTTATAGTTCAGAATTCGCTGGATTGAAAATAGCCACGCAAATTCTGAGAAAAGTGTACATTGTAAGTTTTGCAAATTTTGTGCGGTGCAATCCGTCCAAAAAAATGGGAACAGAACAGTGAAAGTTAAAATTTAGGGACATTTAATCATGTTTCATTGAATATTTAGCTACATTACTGTTTTATTCTACTTGTATGCATTAATTTATTCGCTTAAACCATCCGAGACGCTAAATTAGATGTGACCAAATTTCGAGGCGAAAGTTTTTGTTGATACGTCGCCAAGACAGCAACGTCGCGAGGTGAAAGATCACGTTGCGCATAGTCCTTACTTGGAGTATAATACACATGTAAGATATAGCTAAAATTTAATACACAGTATAACATCCAACCGGTATAAGATAAAGTCCATTATCTGCTTATTTCAGAGTCGAATAATCACATTACGTACCTATTTCACATTATAGTTCAACTATGTTCGTATTTCCGCGAGGATATGTTTCACTAAGACCCGGTGATTATGCCGATACAAAGAGCGGATGAGAGCGCTGTGCTTACGCAGAGGAGTTACATTTGGATATTCGTTTCGCCCTTCTTATTGCCAGGCGGTAATACCGGTCTTCATTTGCCTGGAAGGATAAGGGTTTGCATCTGAATTCCATGGGATCCCACTTTCTTAAGAATTCCTTTATGGAACTTATTCAACAAATGTGATTGTGCCACTATTTTTCATAATACATTTCTTATTGACCAATCAACCCAATCATATTTTGTCTTATGTTATTAATTTGTTTATCGTTATTATGTGTGATTACTCTGCTGTAAAAGGCGTTATGGTTAACACATTAAACTATTGTATTCTATTATATTAATACAACTGATTCTCAAGGATATTGTGTCCATCCAATCTTCAATTTCTTTTGGTACTATTTAGCCACTCGTCTTTTCACTATGTCGGTGATATAGTCACTCATTTACTTGATTTATTTAACTGTTATTGTATGAGTTCCGGAATAGAAGTAACTTTTCGAGTGTCTGGGGTTGATTTAGTTATCTGTTATTGTATGAGTTCCGGAATAGAAGTAACTTTTCGTGTGTCTGGGATTGATTTAGTTAACTGTTATTGTATGAGTTCCGGAATAGAAGTAACCTTTCGTGTGTCTGGGCTTGACTTTCCCTACTTATTGGGTAGGCTCCCTATGTTTAGTCACCTTGAACCGCAATTTCTGGCAAACTAAGCGACGTATACATACAAGAATGGTGTACCACAATATCTAAATCAAGCAAGTACGCATTTTACCGGATTATAAAGCCAAACTTTGAAACAGAGAATTATCTAACCCTAGATGATAACAGATCAGTTAACTACATTATGGCCTTTCGGACAAGAAACAACAAACTCCCTGTAGAACATGGTACTTGGACAAATACGGATTACTCAGACCGAATTTGCACACTATGTAATCTTGAAATCGGCGACGAATATCACATGGTACTGAAATGTAGGGAACTTAATGAACTTAGAATAAAATACCTGAAACCCTACTACTACCAGGGACCTAACACTCACAAACTAGCCGCTCTTTTCAACTCCCGAAATCAAGACAATTAAAAATCTATCAGTTTTTATTTAGAAGATCCTAGAAATATTCAGGTCCGCCTGAGGCTTATTACCACCCGCCTGACATATTGAAACAAGAAAACTAAGATGCATGCATCAGGTCGGCCGTGAACTATCTACCATAGAATTGTTGTAGCTATCGATTATACATTTTTGAACACCTGTCTGTATGTATGTGTGTATGCATGAATGCATGTGTGTATGTGTTATAGACTCTAACACTGCTCGACTGATCCGACTCGGATTTGGTATTTAACGTGTCAACTTGACCTCGCTCATAGGCATGTTTCTGGACCTTGACCGATCCGATTAAAAAATTGTGTGTAGGACTACTTCGATCCCGGGAGCAATATAGACGGGTCCAATTTCACGTGGGACCATGTTCTCGATCGTGCTGATATAGGCATGTTTCTGGACCAATTGAACAATAGTTTGGCCAGACTCTGTATATACTGGGTACTGTCCAGATGGAGGCGATCACAAAACAATCCCTAAATAGCCCGAACGAAGTCGAGTACGTCAGCTAGTTTAATATATATTTTGGACATTTGTCTGTCTGTTTGTCTGTTAGCTATGGCCGGGAAAACTGCCGGACAGATTTGACGAAATTTGATACCTAGGGGAAATTATTTCCAGGGAGTATTTTGGACGGGTCAAATCTTGATCCCGACCTGACTTTCACATTCAAAAAGATCAATTCAAGGTCAAATCTGGTAAAACGGAAGTATTTCAACGAAATTTAATACCTACTGTTACTTTTGTCCCAGGAGTGTTTCGGGTGGGTCAAATCATGACCCTGACCTGATCTTGACATTCAAAATTGTCAATTCAAGGTCAAATCGGGTAAAGCCGGGCGGATTTCGACGTGACTTTTGTCCGGGGAGTGTTTTGGACGGGTCAAATCGTGACCCGACATGACATTCACCTTTAAAATGGTCAATTCAAGGTTAAATCGCGCAATTCTCCGAAAATCAGAGGGGAACATCCCGGACGAAGTCGGGTCCACCAGCTACTATTATATATTTCTAGATTTAGTTACAAACTAAATACCTGTATATTGTACAAAGAAATGTTTGACAAATATATCTGTATCAATATTACCATACGGGTCATTAAAATAGATACGACGAAACAAATTTTGAAGAGTGCATGTATCAGGTAAATTTTTATATTTCAAATGATGACAGGAATGCGGAAAGTTGAAGTACCTACGTAATACTGGCTATCCGAATGAAGAGATATACATGTATATAAAAACCAAAATAGAAGATGACTGCTGGCGACAATGTTTTCCAAAAAAATTCAAAGCATTCGAGAGCTCCCATCTAGTTGTCAGCCCGAAGATCAATATGAAGTTTGGTGACTATCAGATGAGGGATATGTCTGTACAGTTGCTAAACAATTCAGTCATGCAAAAGAGGATCAAACAGTAAGATACCAAATTGCTGCCTGTGGTAATGTTTTTTAACGAAATTCGGGAAAATTAGATTACTCTCACCCTGGTTATACAGAAGATCATTGTGGAATCTGGTGACGATCGGACAAGGGGTGTCGTCTGTAGGATCAACCAAATTAATTAGCCATAAAAATAGTAAAATTCAAGATCACCGCTGGCAGTGATGTCTTCACAAGGACAGTTTGAGAACAAAATATGACTCACATCTAGCGGTGACCCAAAATATCCACATGAGAAAAAGTTCTCCAATAAAAGCTGGCTGCAGGGTGCGCCAATTGATTCAAATTCTAAATTTAGCAGGGTGTACTGCTTGTGGCCATGTTTTCCCCGCAAATTTGATAGACTGATGGACAAAACCACTGAATCCGTTGAATCAATATACATGTATACATGGATTAATTTATATGCATTGTTATACACAGTACTGGTATATAAAGGTACTGAAAATAACAATATTACTAGTATACACAAAATAAACCATATATCATGGATATGGGTTCTAATATCCGAATATGACAGCTGATAACTTGGTGTGAATTGAAGAGTGGTGGTGTCTCAAGCATATCTAACCCTCCACGTCAGTAACATGCCATTAAATGTCATAAGTATAATCTAGCTTGAGGACAGAAGTTATCCATAAAACCCCCCTTAATTCAACCAGGTCCTCGCGCGATGTATGAGTAGTAATGGTGGGCACTATGGCCCAGTACCCCCCAGACATGGGCACTATGGCCCAGTACCCCCCAGACATGGGCACTATGGCCCAGTACCCCCCAGACATGGGCACTATGGCCCATGGGCCATAGTGCCCATGTCTGGGGGGTACTGGGCCATAGTGCCCATGTCTGGGGGGTACTGGGCCATAGTGCCCATGTCTGGGGGGTACTGGGCCATAGTTCCCAGCCTGAGGATAGATGTTCCTGTCATTGATGTGACATTTCTGATCGAAAAAATGAAAATGGACTTAGACATTTTTTTCATTACTAATTTAAAGTTTGTATAATTCTGACCAGAGATGACACATCGACACGAACAGAATCAATTGGTGGGGATCCTACAGTGAAAACGATTTTGTTGAAATTTATCATTTTATTTTTCAAAAACAAGAACAAGAACAATGAACAATAATATATTATTATACATCAATAATATTAACAAAGAACAATAATTTATGTACAAAACAAGGTCTCAGATTTGAAGAAACTTAATTGAACATCCTACAACATCCTACAACATCCTACGCTGAATCAATAACAAAAGAGTCTATTTTGTGGAGTTGTTGACACATTCGTTGTTATCTGGTCGTCGTCTTCTTTGCGTTGTATGTATATCAGCCGTCGATGTCCTGGTGAAGTTTAATTCAACAGCAAATTTGCTTTTCTGTATAATCGACCATAGTGCTTTCCAAACCATCGAACTATTGTTCTGTCATTCTTGAAGAAATCCCGAGAATTGAATAATCTTTTCATCCTCTTTCCTTTCATCATGTGGTGGAGTGCGAATATACAATATAATCCACACACATTTGTCGCACGATGTTGATATCGTGTTGTATTCATAGTCCATGCTGATGAGTTCCTTTTTATGAATGGTAACATATATCGTCTCGGTGGTGGTAGTCCAAATGAGTCGAAGTATACAGCTGATCTTCCCTTGAATAACATCAAGGTCCAGTGTTCTCCTGGCTGATCCGATGAGTGCGTGTTCACAATATATGCTTGAATATGTTGTGGTTTCTTCTCTGGTAACAGATCTCTAGCACAAACATATGTGTTAAGTATACGCAACCAGGAATTGTCCAGAATATATTGAAGTTCAGCTGACTGCATCGTTGTAATTCTCTTTGACTCGCTGTGACCACATCAGAGTCCACTCTGCATCGAATTTTTTGCGGTTGAGCTCCAAACTGTTTCTCAGATGATCCCACATAAGGTATGCTTCGAACTTCTCCTTGCAGTGTGGGTTTAACTCCATCAGCTTCGGGAACCATCTTTCCATAACATTGTATATGTCAAGTTTAATCAGTGCTAAGTCGATAAACTGGTTTGTCCAATCATCAGTTGTAGAGAACAAACACAGAACATGTTCACGTTGACTAGGATGTTCTATTTTACATCCTTCACAGTTTGCTGACACTTCCTTGCGAATAATTTCTTGTAGTTCTTCAATCGTAGCGTTGTTGAGTGTGTCCAAGATCAGTTTTAATCTCGGAGCAACGTGTTGTGAACGTCGGTATTCTTCATAGTAGTTCCATAGCTGTGTTGTGAACTCCATCCTAATAGTCAGTAAGCACTTCTCTCAAAGCTGTGATCTCTATTTCACTGTCGAATTCAGCATACACCAAAACGTTGACGGCTGTAGTGAGAGCTGTCAAGAACTGAAGCTCCAAACGCAGGTTCCCTGTCTTTATAGGATGTAGATGTCCCTCGTCGCTTCCTTGGTCCGGTGTCAAGTCGAAACCCCACAAACAATAACCATTCATATATTCTTTTAAATTAATGCCAATTGATTTGTTGACACCAAACATTCCTAAAGATTGATACAAAGATAAATATGATCTGAGACATTGTTTTGTTGCGAAGTTTGGTTCAAATGGACGGTTATGTATTGTATGACCGTCTTGACTAACTTCCAATTTATTCAAACTGAAATGTTTGAAGTGGAATGGATTGGTACCCAAATCTCCATTCATATCTTTATTTTCGACCAACGCAATAAAAATTCTCTTTGGTAATTGTCCTTGAAATAAGTGGTCTTCAATTTTTGATCTAAGTCCAGTACTAATTGTGAAAGTTTTTATTTCTACTCGTCTGATAGGTATTTTCATTTTTGACTGGACAATTTCTTGATTTAATTTATTTGAGACCGCTGGAAAGAGACTAACTGTTCTGACATGGAACACTGCTGATTCGAAAACAATTTGTCCATCCTCGCCGCCTATGAGGCAAAATTTTGATGGTGATCTGTTTAATCTGATACGAATTTCAATTCCATTTGGTAAATATTTTTCTTGAAGAAACAGATCAGTGTGTAAGCGTCCACATAGTTCAACAATTTTACTACCACCGATCAAACTTTCTCTAGAAGTTAATCCAGCATTGCCACCACCTTTGGTATTCTCTTCAAATTGTTCTGCTGTATCGCCATACCACATTTCTAAATTTGCTAATTGATTATCTTTATATTCTGGAGAGTATCCCAACAGATTTTCGAAATATGCTCGGTATGGGTAAGTGTCAGAATTCGAAGTTATCAATTTGTTGTTCAAGTAAACATCGATACTGCTGAACATGCTATGAAAGAAATTGTTAACAGGTGCTAATTCCGTACCAGCTAGCAAATTAGTTCCATCTTTTTTTGTAATTTTGAATTTCACATAAAGATAAGATTGGTTAATATCTGTCCACTTTTCGGTTTGAGATGGTATGACAAACTCTATCGGAGCAGAATTATTCAGCGGTGCAATCGGATGATTTTCGATCCACTGCGATTCTGACATTGTAGCCACCGTTGGTGGAACATGTGTTATATCAAGTTCCGATTTATTGCATTCGCATGATCCATTTACCATTTGTGCCATGATTAATCAAAAATATCAAGAGCTCGACTGCTAGGATGTTTTTTCGACTGACTTTTTCGGCGTTTGACAGCTGAATGATTCATTTTTGAATTCGCTACTCTTTTTCTAGGTTTTTGTCTCGAGTTCAAAATTTGATTTTTAGCTTGTGTGCCAAAAGATTTTAAAGCTTTTTTACCTTCAGACATCAACGCTTCTTTCGGACTTTTACCTTGATTAATAATTTCATCTGCAACACCAAAAGTGTGTTTTTTCGCAAGTTGTAAAGCTGTCCGACCAATCGGTTTTAGAAATGGTACAGCAGATCTCATAAGTGATTTGAAAATTGAACCAATACCGTTACCATATTGCCGTGGTACACCTCTATACACGGGAAACATTGTTTTTAGAACTCCTCTCGTTTTCTGAAATGCAGCTTCGCCAAAGACTTACCACCAATAAACTGAATTGATTCTCCTGTGTCGCCACTTATATTTACACTAATTTTGTCAAAGTATGACTTTGAAACTGGAACATAATGTAAATTTAAAAATTCATGTTTTACATGTAATCCGTCGATATCTCTTTTAATTCTGAAAGAAACAACTCGTAAAATTTGTACTTCAACATTTCCAACAATTGTGAAATCGGCAATATCAGAATAAACAAACATTTGATTATGACCAACAAACAAATCTACACCAAACGGAAATCTACTATTTGAATAAAAATCTTCAGAAGCGTTTTCAGTTTTGTAACCCAACTTGTGCAAAAGACATTGTGGTAATTCAATTCCTAGTTTTGGGATACTTAAACTCTTGCGAATAATTTTCACACGTTTTGTAACTTTTGAGTACTTGATGTGAAATCCGTATTCGTTTTGCATTGCTTCTCCAAGTGTTTCATCAATTACATCTTGCATTGTATCAAGTAAATCTGTCGCAGAGGTATACGAACCTTCGCGTATCTGTATTTCAATCGCACGAACGCCATCAGGTCTCGTAAATATCTTTTCTTCAAAACGATTTTGAAGAACAGACAGTATTATTGCATCAGTTGTAATCAAATTGAATTTACACGAATCCCCTGTAACATTGTATGTTTCTGAAGGTGTTATCAGTTCGACTAATGCAACTTCCCATTTTTCTTTATCAATTTGAATTGGTTTTGGTAATTGTACAGTAAAACAACATTGAGTATTGTTTGGATACATTACCATTGAACTGTCGCTCGGAATTGTAATGTAGAAAGAATTCATACTTTCAAAATTTCTGTCGACTGATTTTTCAAATATTTCAAACGCGGTGTTGGTAAAATGTACCCCAAAGAACTACTGAGTAAAATTAACCACAGTTCGTTATTTTCACTTTGTAAACTTAAATGAACAATTGCTGTAGCGATTATACCAACAATTATAATAATTTGTGTAAAATATGTTACTTGATTTTTTGCAATTTTTTCTCCACAGATTTGAAATTGTGATGGAACATCGAGACCAACTGAACCATTTTGAGACATGTTAAAAGTTTTATACCAAATTTGTGGCAGGAATCCAACTGTCAAATTTTTTAGGATAACCACCCCAATGAACTTTAATTTCTCTAACTGATTTACCAGCAACTTTTCTTGAACGTTTACCAACAACTGATTCAATTTCGTAAACTTTATTATCTTTTATATGTTGAATTTCTTTACCATAAAATGATCCTGCGATGTTTTCACCATCTAAATCTACTAATTTGTAAGTTAATGGTGTACTTTTACAAACTCTACTAATTTTGAAAATTTCTTTTGTCCAATTTGGAAGATATCCTTTATCAAAAGTTCTCTTTGTTTTATTTATTCTAACAAAATCTCCAACTTTCAACATCTTATCTTTTTTCGTTTTTAACTTTCCATAAAGATTTCTGGAAACTTCAATTTCATTTTCTCGAGTTACTAAAACTGGTGCCATCTTAATACTTCTATGAAAACTTTTGTTGTAAGAATTCACAAAATCGTGCAAAACATCAACGTATTTCAAAGTTTGATTATGTGTAAAATATTTCCACATCTTTGTTTTCAATGTCCGTTGAAAACGTTCAACTATACTTGCTTTTGTCTCTGGATTCTCTGTTGTGAAAAAATGAATTTTCTTAGATTTCAAAAATTGTAAAAATAATTTATTTTTGAATTCGGAACCTTTGTCAGATTGAAATGAAGCTGGTTTTCGTTTTGATGATTTGAGAATTTTCTGAAATGTTTTAACTAAAGTTTTACCAGTTTTATCTTTAATTTTTTCAACCCATGCAAATTTTGAGAACACATCAATAACACAAAGTAAATATCTGTATTTGTCATTGTGCTTTTGCAAAGTTTGCAAATCTGCCAGATCAGCTTGCCACTGAATATCAATTCCTGCAACAATAGTTTTACGTCTGCGAAATTTCCGAACAATTGGTTTGTGCAAAGTATATGTTTTTTGCCATTGTAACCATTTTTTAACATCTGAAAGTTTAATTTTGTTATTTGTTTCTTTTGCATTTTTAAAAAGTTGATTTGCTCCACTGAAACCACCAACTTCTTTTGGATTGTAGTAAATTTCAGTTAGAAGTTTGTCAAATTTTATGTAAGTGGGGACCATTCTTTCAAAATAGATTTTCTGGTTTTAGGAAAACTTTGAGGTGTGAAAATATCAACTGAACGTTTTCTTGACTTGCCACTGCTAGGAGTTGCATGAGGTGTATGAAACTCATCACCAGTGTGACCTTTTAAATGTCTTTGTATCCACAACCATCGATTCCTGTTACCTACATAATCTTGTGGTACATTAAGTTCCCCCAATCCACGTAGGAATGTTTCATAACCAACTGGGTCAAAACCTTTTCGGTGACGAACAACATCGTTTATCAAATCAATTATATTTGATCCAGTAACTGTTTCTGTTCCATAAATTAATTGTCCACGATCATCCCATCTAAGTTTAGGATTAGTTGACAACAATGTTAAAATTTGTTGTGCTTTACCACGAAGTTTAGATGGAACACTTTCCAATATATGTTCACTCATGTTCCCAAAGTTTTCAGATAACTTTTGTTCAGGTAAACTGAATTTTGAATTTAAAGATTTTTGTGAAGTTTTCAATTTGTACAAATTTTCTCCAAATAACTGTGACTTTTCTGATTCAGAAATATTTTTATCATAAACTGATTTCAATTCTTTGTAAGAATCTGAAACATTTGAAATTGCAGGATCAGGAGGTAATTGAGGTTTATTCATTTCTGACATTTTCCATTGTTTGAAATCTTCCAACATTCTGAATGGTACAATAACCATTTTCTTCATATTTATTTGAGATTTAGTTTTTACAAAATATTTTTAACAACTGCACCTAATGTTTTGCTAATCAATGGAGCAAGAAATAATAATGGTAAAAAGCCACCTTTTTGATTCAAAATTTTCTTCTTTTGTTGCAAAGGTTTGTTCTTGTCTGCAAGATATCTGATATGTTTACGCTTCGAATGTAACTTGCGGTTCTGAGCTTCATTCAGTTTTACATTACCTTTTAAAAGATTTTGACAACATTCTGAAATGCAATCCATCACTTGTTTCGGAGCATCGTTGATCATTTTCTTTTTATATGCAGATGGAACTTTACTCATTGCAACAATCAACTCCCCATATTTTTTTATCAGCGGTACTTTCCGGCTCTTAGTTTTTGAAGGCATCTTCACAGTCTAAGTAGTTGTCTCAAAATGAGCAGAAAAATTATATGTTTCATCTTTTATCTTTTCTGATTGAACCATTCTAAAGCTTCGAATGCCGATTTCGATGGATCAGACAACGGCATAAATTTAGAAAATTCAAGATCA
The DNA here is from genome assembly GCA_032622095.1 of Siphonodentalium dalli. Classification (NCBI taxonomy): domain Eukaryota; kingdom Metazoa; phylum Mollusca; class Scaphopoda; order Gadilida; family Siphonodentaliidae; genus Siphonodentalium; species Siphonodentalium dalli. Next base: position 106,474,307 of record CP136062.1, read on the forward strand.
ATAACTGGTTTTTTTTGTAACGGTTGATGTTGAGGGTTCTGCTGAGAAGGTATAGGTGTAAATTTAGAATGTTGATTTTGTTGAGTTTGCATCGGTGTAAACTTTGAATGATTTAGAGAAAGCTTTGTTTTACGTTTAGATTCTTTTTGATTACCCCTTTGTTGTGTTTGCATCAGTGTAATCTTTGAATGTTTTGGAGAAACCTTTGATTTACTTTTAGATTGTCTACCAGTTTGTTCAAATGAATTTTTCAAAAGACTTCTAATTAAAACTCCCCCAAGGAACCCACTACCACCTCGTTGTAAAATTAATTTGCGTTTTGTTTCCATATCAGTTGATGGATCAGAGATTTTTTTAAGAACATTTTTATTTCTCTGAAAAAACTTTTTTGTCTGTGATGGTAATTTCCAATCATGTTCAAGAAATAATTCAGCTGCAAAAGTGAAGAAATTTATAATTTGTGACAGTTCATCATGACTAAACATCTCGGTGGACGACATGGTTCTAAAATGAAAAAAGTAACAACAACTGAATTTATACTTTTGAATAAATGACAGGACCTCGGTCATTAGCTGTCAACCATTTATGGAAAATATCAGTTCTAATTCGCAAATAATTTTCTGTTCTAGGATGAAAATCTACTAAAATATATCCATGATTTATTGAAGTTGCATCTTCGTATGCTTGTTTCAAATGATTGGTTTGCATTTGATGAGCCAAAACTTTTATTTGATTTTTATCTCGAACGCTTTGAAATAAAACCATGTAGTGTGCATTCAAACTTATAGTTCTGCTACTTTTTGATTTTTGGAACATGTTTTGAGTAATGTAAATTATTGAAGCATTTCGATGATGACCTTTTCTAGTAAACCAAAGCATTATTTTGTCTTCATCTTGTTCCCCCATCATGTCATCGAAAACAACAAGATGAGGAAATGATTTATCTGATACAATTTCCTCATCATCGTCTGGAATACCATCGATAAACTCAACGTTATCAATTTCTTTTATACGATTGTATGTGTCTTGCCATTCTTTGTAACACCAAACTATTTTCTTTGGTGGTGTTTGGAATAAATCGTGTTTAAATTCAATAACTTTTTTAACAAATTCTGTTTTACCTGATCCACTAGGTCCGCTGATAAAGAAATTACACGGATGTTGGAAAAGTAAAGATTCTTCCATGTTGTCACTTTGATGTCTAATCAGAGAGTGAACTTAACGACGTGTGAATTTAGTTCTTAAAGAGAAATCTCCAAAGCTGTAAATATTTCCATACATTTCAATAATCCAATTATTATAGTCTTCTATTCTTCTGTACTTTGTTCTGTAAATATAAAAATCATCCCCCAAAATGTTTTGAATTTTTGCATGTGTTGACATTTTTTTTGTTAACAAATACCCATAGATCCTAGGAGCTGATTCAAAAGTTCCCCCAGCAAGAGGAAAATGATCTTCATACTTTGTATAATGAATATAGTCATGTTCATCAAAAGTTCCTAAATCTAAATCTAAATGGGGTTGATCACCACCAAATATCCAAAAATCAGATATTTTTTCAATGAGAAAAAATGTTTTGAATTTAATAAATGATTCAATATATTTTTGAGAGAAATGAGAAGATATACTTGACTCAAGATAGGCCAATCTCTGTAAACATTCGCCGACATCACAGCATCGTAGTATTGCTTTCTTTTCTCTTTCAAACCAGACTTCTTGTAATTCCTTCTTTATCTCTGGAATAAGCGTTGACTGTGCCACCAAATATCCATAAATCTTCTCAGCAATTTCTGGAGGTACTACTCCTGCCAACATCTTGACATGAAATGACTCAACATCTCCATCCGTATGGATATGTATGAATACCATCGACGAGTTTTCGTTTTGTGTACACCGATCTGAAAGTTTTGGTTTGACACTCACTAATCAGTTGATGGTTCTTTTGTCTTTTAATTCTGGAAGGATACTCAACAACAGTTTTGAAATTTTCACGATCATTAACACATTGTACCATTGTTTCAAAATTAACTTTTTGACTTGTGCTGTAATCAAGAGTGATACCTTTTACCTTACATTTGGTGTATCTTCTCCCATCTTTGATGTATTCATATCCGTAGTTCTTTGGCCCAAGTCCAACAAATTTGACAATCTTTGCATCTGGATGTTCGTCGCTCCATTTCCCCAATCTTCCTTCGATAGTTTTGATGTTCTTCTTTGATGGATCACTGACATACATACAGCTGTCTGTATCAAAATACAGCACTCTATCTCCAAGTTTTTTTAAAACTTTATACAATTGTAATCTTGCATACGCTGTAACAAAAGAAGCAACAACAACATTTGCTGAATGATGAGGTTCAATATTATCTAAAATATCAACATAATTTACCAGAATGAATTTGTCACCATCAAGAAGTGTAACATTTTGAACAATTATATTGTTACTAGTAAGCAATTCAAAATAACGTGATGGTTTATCCACATACTCTGTTTTTGACATAAGATTTCTTTGTGCATTCTTACCCCATATACAATTAATCATAATTTTAGATATTTGGCGTTTTCCTGGATTCTTCTCGATGTTCTCCAATTTTATACCCTCAGCTGCATAATAATCCTGTACAAACTTTTGCTTCTGTTCTTCTGTCTCAATACCAAATGGATAACCACTACATTCCTGTTTGATCTTTAGATGTTTGTCGATATAGGATTTGTATATTTCATCTGTCCAATCTGTCCAATGCCAAATTTGGTACACATCAAGTATTTTGTAGCCAACATCCATTGCTTTGAATAATTCTGGCGTGGTCCACACTCCGGTTATAGCTCGATCTTCTTCTGAATGGTTACATGCCTCGTTCTCATTGATGGCACAAGTGTTGCACAGAGTAAAAACCATTTTCTTGTTACAATGAATCGGTAGAACTGGAATATACAATTTCGATGGTGGTAAAATTGTACATTTAACAAGCCCCGCATAGTCTCTAATGTGTTCTTGATCGATCTGCTCTTGGCTCAAAATTTCTGGATGTCCAACAGGGTAGAATTTATATTTGTTGCAAAATGGATACAACGAACACACATCGATGAACTTGATTTCTTTTGTGGAATCTTGATCAATTTCCTCGTACAATTTGATGGCATTTGTACGTCCACCAAACAATGCTTCTCTTGGCAAAATGGGGTCTCGATGTTTGTAGAAAGATTCCATTTGTTGTTTGAATTTCACATCCGATTTCATTCTTTCGTCGATCTGATGCTCCCAAATTGATTCAACTCTGTAACCAAGACTTTCCAGTTCATCTTTCTTCTGTTGAGTTCTTGTATATAATTCTTCCATGGTGAGCATCGTATAGGGATTCTTGTATTGTCTGTTGTTGTAACATTTTGGACATCCATGAAACAGACATCCATTCATCTCAAAAACTGTTCTTGTGGCTTCCTCATATCCATCGACGTAGTGTCCACCAATCTTGATTTCTCCTCCATTCAAAGCATGTTTGATTGTTATCATACGTGACAATGATATATGTTGAAGCCAACGTATCGCTTTCATGGAATAGTTTTTAGCACATGGGTATCCACCATCTGGAATGATTCCAATTGTTTTCTCTGGCATTGAATTCTTCCTCCATGCCAAATTGCAAACTTGCGCCAATGTTATTGACTCAATGAACGGGTCAATCTGTTCTGTTTCCAATATGTATTTCCTGAATTTTCCACATCCACGGCGAAGAATATCTTCGTCTGATTTGCAGTACTTCTCCATCTCTTCTTGGAAGTTGAATATCACGTAATTTTCTATTTTCTCATTGTACCATTCAAAGAATTTCTCTCGATTTTCCACGCTCATCATGTCTGGTTTGTAGTAATCAGAAGCCAAGTAATGTCCAATGTAATTTTGAAACTTTGGTGAATTCGCCCAATGTGGAAAGTGTCCTTTCGCCATCTCATTCAGCTGAAAAGTTTGTGGAAACTTTGAAAGCGGCATCATCAGAAAACTCAGAGAATCAATAACTTTCACGCTGTTGCATTTTAAACTGAGAATCTTGTTTCCATTCATGATCAGTTCTGGTTTATGAATTCCACTTTGTATGAGTGCTTGAAGTAGAAACTGTGCATCGTATCCCTGAGCATTATGTGCTATTGCAACACATCCTTTGTGATCTTGGTGGAATAACCAGTTTGTGAAGTCTGTTAAAACGTTGTCACCCTTGAATACAAATTCTCTGGAATCCGGTCCGCATGTTTCACATTTTTCTTCGATTGGTTTGCACATGCAATCTCCACAAGCGGTATGTGCAACACAGAAGTTTGGAATATGAACACCTGTGTCTTGTCTGCATTCAAAGTCAAAGAATACATATGGAATCTTTGCAGGTTTCTTTTCCGATGATTCATATTTTGGAATGTAGCACCTGTGATCTGCTTCAACGATTTCTTTGCAATGTTTGCATTTCTTCAACCCCGCACATATATGTCTGCTTGATTTATTGATGAGAATTTCTTCATCACAATTGTTGCATAGTTGAACCAAATCACATATTTTTCTTTTCTGTTTTCCTTCCGTCTTCAAATGGTTGTCGAAACATGATTTACTTCTGAATGATCGTTGACACGTTCTACACTTCACCCAATTTGTGAAATTACACTGTGTCAATGACCAGCATGCACAAACAAATCTGCATCGATGATCGCCACGCATATGGAATCCAATGTCGCAGAATTCGCAGTAGTAGCTGGTGCCTAGAAATCCTTTGATTGATGTTATGGTGTCGAAGTGATTGTTGTTGTAGTAGATGTGTACACATTTGCTATCCGAACACATTTCTGCAGGTTCAAATAGAAATCCAGCGCCAGCAAATTCATTGTGAATTTTCACAACATATTCTGGATACAATATTTCTTGAATCTTGTGGAACTCATTGATACTGCAAACTGTATCGTGTGGAATGCCAGCACGGTTGAGTAGATTTTTTGCTGCATCTGTTTGTGCTGTGTATATTGATTGTCTTATTCTTTTCCATATCTTTGACCAGCACGCAGATCCATCACTATCTGCCTTACACATTCCGACGACAATAGATCTTGCCATACACATAACATCATCAGCATTTTCAATCCGGACAATACTTCTTTTTACTTTTGTCAACTTGTTCTTGTCTGCAAATGGTCCATAATGTAGTGAGTGTCGTGTACCACCTTCCGGAATATCTGTAACGAAGATTTCGAAATTGAGTGCACCGTCATGAATTGTAAAGGCTGCATTTGATTGAACCACATTTTGAATATTATCCATGAGTGTCCCACCATTCAATTCACTGGCTTTTGTGAATGGAATGAAAATGCTCATATCAAGTCCTGGATGATTTATCGTAACTCTGATTCTTGTCTTCTCATTTGCTGAACATTTCTGTTTCAATTCTTCTGTCAACTTCTCAAATATCTCTGGAATGTTTTCGATTGGATCTGTAAATTTCTCGAATTTCACACCAAATTGTCGTGATGCTGATTTAAATTTTCTGGAAAATTTCTCCGAGTTCAGCTCCATTTTGAAATATTTTGTTGGATTGAACACAACACGCTCTCTAGCCAGACTTCTCTTTCTCTTCCCACCAATTTCTCTATTCTGTCTTCGACCGCGTCCAATCTGCCCATCACTAGAACTTTCTTCACTTTCTGCCCTATCAGTTTCCATATCGCTCTCTTCACTTTCTGCCTCATCAGTTTCCATATCGCTCTCTTCACTTTCTGCCCTATCAGTTTCCATATAGCTCTCTTCACTTTCTGCCTCATCAGTTTCCATATAGCTCTCTTCACTTTCTACCTTATCAGTTTCCATATCGCTCTCTTCAATAACTGCAGGCCTTGGTCTTTTTCTAACAATATCTTCTTCGCTGGCGGCGTCGTCTGAAACAGGTCTTTTAATTCTCTTAAACATTTTTGTCTTGAGTTTTGTCAGCAAAAAATATTGCGACTGGCTTCTTCGGAGTTGAAGTGTAAAGTGTAGAATTACACCTGCTTTTATAGCTTTTATAGCATTCGCGATGAAAATGCTATAAAAGCAGATGTAATTCTACACTTTACACTTCAACTCCGAAGAAGCCAGTCGCAATATTTTTTGCTGACAAAACTCAAGACGAAAATGTTTAAGAGAATTAAAAGACCTGTTTCAGACGACGCCGCCAGCGAAGAAGATATTGTTAGAAAAAGACCAAGGCCTGCAGTTATTGAAGAGAGCTATATTGAGCTACATAAAGAAGATTCAAAAAAATCTACACAGCCACAGACTAGAAAAATTCAAGATAATCTTGTCGAAATGAGACAGATCTCTGCCAATTTGTTTAAACTTTGTAACAAAATGCAATGGCAAGAGAAACAAGAGAAAAACAAAGCTGATAAAAATTGGAAACCGCCATATGGTTACTGTTACAAATGCGGACAAGAATCCCATTGGTCCTTCCATTGTAAAACAGATTTCGGCGACAAAAAAAATGTGAAAACTATACAAAAATGTCTACAAGCAGTAACAATACAAGAACAAAATGCAGATATCAAAACTGAAGAGATGTCTACAACATCAGATGTTTTCAAACAACCCCGACCTGTTGATCCTACGAATGATTCACAGAACAAATCTGAAGATAAAAATCCAGATTTTGAAAATTCCAAGAAAACTTCCAAGAAAAAGAAGCTGAGACCATTCTACATTCCAAAAACAGATAAACGAATCGATACAAACATTTGAAAATTATGTTGTGTGAATAAATTATGAATTGAACAATCGTGTTTTGTTTTTTTCAGCTATGAAAGAGTAACCTTTTGGGGAATGTGGGTGGCCCTGAAAAGGGCCGTTTTTTCTTTTACAGAATTCATAAAAATTCTGCCAAATCAGGATATATCCCGTTGGGATTAATTGTCACAGACCAAGTAGGATTTGATCTGTGCGCCGCAGCAGCCTGAGCGAAGCTGTCAATTGCTGCATTGCACAGATCTTTCTTCGAGATCTGTGACAAGATCTCCACGAGATCAAGATTGCTTGATTCTTGATTCTTGATTGCTTGATCGCATACTTCAGGCGATGGTCGTCGCCGAGCCAGAAAATCTCTTAGCATCTGTTTCTGTACCACCTTTTGTTCAGGAGAATCCTGCCATTTCCTATATGTTCTTATTTTCGTCTCCTCTGAATCTCTCTTCCTCCATAACTTCTTGATAAATTTCTTTAACGACGGCATAATGAATGAAGTTCACTGAAAAAGTGAAAATATTTTTATACATTTGACACGGGCGTCAATGAAATCACATGTCGCGTTGGCGTTAAAATTGACAAATATTTCCTGACGTTGTGTTTTTTCAGAACCGGATCAACATGCATATTTTTCTTGATCATTATTGCATAGCGATCAAACAAATGTTTTTAATTTCGTTAGATCATTATCTATTATTTGGTACACATGATTGATATATTTATTACCTCGTTAGGCAAATATGGAATGTTTTTCTAGTTTTTGTTTTTGGAATTGTACATATTTTATACATAAAACTGAACACAAGATTGTTACACGGGCGTCAATGAAATCACATAATACTTTGGCGTTAAAATTGACAAATATTTCCTGACGTTGTGTTTTTTCAGAACCGGATCAACATGCATATTTTTCTTGATCATTATTGCATAGCGATCAAACAAATGTTTTTAATTTCGTTAGATCATTATCTATTATTTGGTACACATGATTGATATATTTATTACCTCGTTAGGCAAATATGGAATGTTTTTCTAGTTTTTGGTTTTGGAATTGTACATATTTTATACATAAAAACTGAACACAAGAAACATACTGAACATTTTTCTTCATCATTACAATTGATAACTTTACTTGGTCATCGTTTATGAACGAAGATGAATTCATATGTTAAAACATCTTAATTAATTGCATATACTATCATGAATTTAATCTATAACATATCGAAATAGTAAAACTAACAGATAATGCACTGTAAAGAAACACAACGCCTGGAAACATTTGTCATTTTTAATGCCAACGTGACATGTGATTTCTCTACCGCCCGCGCAATCGTGATATATGTTCAAACACGGCCGTGAACAATTTTTATTCTGCATTCAAAGATGTCCGAAATCCCCGAACCGTTGATGTCTATACTAAGAGGAACGATAGGGCTAACACCCCAGATAATGCGGGCCGGACACGCAAAAGAAGTAACCGCCAGTGCAAAACTGGTTATGCAAATATGCAAAAAACAACAGCGTTGGAACAAAAGCAAAAGTCTCAAAAGAAAATCGTGGCGTGAACTTTGATGCCATACAAAACGGCCCTTTTCAGGGCCAAAAACAAAAACGGTCCTTTTCAGGACCAACCAATTTTTTCAAAAAGAAAAACTTTTAGCATTGCTTAATAACTAATAATGTTCTTTGTACCCTATGTTTTGTTTTGAAAAAATCACGCCACGAATAATTTAAAACAAAATATACTTGCAAATATTTGTTGTTGAATAAAATATAAATTGAACAATCGAGTTTTTGATTTTTTCAGCAATGAAAGAGTAACCTTTTGGGAAATGTGTGTGGCCCTGAAAAGGGCCGTTTTAAAATTATCATCTGACTTTAACATCGTTTTGTGTTTTTCTTATATCTTGACATATCTTTCCCATGAGAACCAATAGCTTTTGCGAATTCATCACTTTTCTCTGTATCTTTAGATTCTTTACAAGGAAGACGAAATCTGACTTTTGTCTCAGTAGAAGGCTTCATGATACTTTTAGGTTCTTTTTCTTTCGCCGATAATATTTTTTCTTTTTTGATCTGTTTCTGTTCTTTCGATCTCTGAACATCATGAACCCTGATTGGTATATCTATCTCTTCTGCAACGAAACGAAGATTCACTTTTACTTCTTGATGCGTTACTTGTGTTTTCACGTCAATATCCCTGCGAAGACATCTCAGTTCATCTAAAATCGCTTTTAAAATGAGTGTATCTCCACCTATAGTCATTGTCGTATTAGCTTGGCCTGTTGACTGTGGTGCCGCATATGTATTCTGTACAACAGGATTACTGTATATCTCACTCTGAAGAAATTCTGTTAACGGATCCATCTTTGATAGCAATGCAATGTAACGTTGATCAAATTCGAAAATATTTTTATACATTTGACACGGGCGTCAATGAAATCACATGTCGCATTGACGTTAAAATTGACAAATGTTTCCTGACGTTGTGTTTTTTCAGAGACGGATCAGCATGCATATTTTTCTTGATCATTATTGCATAGCGATCAAACAAATGTTTTTAATTTCGTTAGATCATTATCTATTATTTGGTACACATGATTGATATATTTGTTACCTCGTTAGGCAAATATGGAATGTTTTTCTAGTTTTTGGTTTTGGAAATGTACATATTTTATACATAAAACTGAACACAAGAAAACATACTGAACATTTTTCTTCATCATTACAATTGATAACTTTACTTGGTCATCGTTTATGAACGAAGATGAATTCATATGTTAAAATATCTTAATTAATTGCATATACTATCATGAATTTAATCTATATCATATCGAAATGGTGAAACTAACAGATAATGCACTGAAAAGAAACACAACGTCAGGGAGCATTTGTCATTTTAACGTCAAAGTATTATGTGCTTTCTCTACCGCCCGCGCAATCGTGATATATGTTCAAGACGGATCTTCAGACTTATTCTACATTCAAAGATGACTGCTGTAAACATAACAGATCTTGACGAGATAATGGCCGGTGGGGTATACTGTAAAGCAGTGTACGGTGAAGAAATATCGCTGTTTTGGAGGGCACTCAGCCTCGGGGTTTACGGGACGACCGATGGATGGATGATTCTAAGAGATGCGGCAGTTGACCTGTACTACGCAGAGAGTGACGAACTTGGTGCGTCGGCACAAGATTTACGGCGCACACCACTTCTGGCTGAATCAAGATTGATGGTTGAATTAGCGGCGACTGTTATACAGCGACCTATCGTCATGTTTGATGCTACCAAAGGCGGCTACAAATCAACACCAAGATTCAAGTCATCAATAACTCTAGTGTGGATCCCACACGTTTGCCACGAGCATTATTGTGAATGCGAAATATGGATGAGGCGAGGAGACAAATCAATTGAAGTTTTGGCGAACAAAGAAGTTCAATGTGGCGGATTCTAAACTATAACAAAAATAAAACGGCCCTTTTCAGGGCCACCAAATATTCGAAAAGAAAAACTCTTGATTGCTAATTGATATTTTCCAAAGTGAGATTTTCCTTTTGAAAAAAAATAATTCTAAGTCCATTTTCATTTTTTCGATCAGAAATGTCACATCAATGACAGGAACATCTATCCTCAGGCTGGGAACTATGGCCCAGTACCCCCCAGACATGGGCACTATGGCCCAGTACCCCCCAGACATGGGCACTATGGCCCAGTACCCCCCCAGACATGGGCACTATGGCCCATGGGCCATAGTGCCCATGTCTGGGGGGGTACTGGGCCATAGTGCCCATGTCTGGGGGGTACTGGGCCATAGTGCCCATGTCTGGGGGGTACTGGGCCATAGTGCCCACCATTACTACTTGTATGGTCGATCACATGATGATCTAGGGGGATTATAATTGTTGTATAAAAACAGCACTGCATGTAAATATAAAATAAAATAGTGCTACATCTCATTACAGATTATTGCCATATATAATCAGTGACTATACAGACAGTCTGACAAAATAAAGTTTCAGTGACACTCTATCCGAAGCGGGGAATAATTCCATCTGTTACAGTCAATGGAGCAATTATGAATCTGGAAAGGTGAAATTTCTAAGTAATACTAGATATCGACATGACGCGATAACATATAACGTAAATGCAATATGGCCGCTGGCGACCATTTTTTTCTATAAATAAAAAAAAATATTTGATAGCTCTCATCTGATAGATCAATATCAAGATAAATATGAAGTTTGGTGATGATCGGATGAGTGAAGTGGACTGTGCTAAACGGTTTAGTAATGCTTAAAAAGATTCTTACCTTAATATTTTTATGTTCACTTTATAAACTTCACTGAGTCATCTTTGTCATGTATTGATTTTGATATCTTTTGTTAACAGTTTATAAATCGTGTATGTCTCATGTTTGTTATTTTAATTTATGTGTTTATTATCATTAAATCAAGTTGCATTCCTTAAAAAGATTCTTACCTCAATGTTTTTATGTTCACTTTATAAACTCCACTGAGTCATCTTTGTCATGTATTGAATTTGATATCTTTTGTTAACAGTTTATAAATTATGTATATCTCGTGTTCGTTATTATACTATATACACTTTATAGTGTGTTTCAGAACGAAAAAAAAAATGAATAAAATCAACAAATTTGTAAATTTAAAAACAATTCAAACGTTGTTGTATTCCATGTCCCATCCCGGACATATACACCAAATTTCAATAATATTCATTGAGAAACAACGGACCAAACGCCATATAAGACCCCGTATACATCTTTTATTCCGAGCTGGCCTTTTATTCCGAGTTGGCACACGTCGATTGGGGCGAGTTAGCCCTGGGGCGAGTACGCCGATTCCGGCATCTTCTCTATTTGCAGCAGGTATACGTTTACGCTGGTTTACGCGTAATTTAATTTACAAAGTTCCCCAATTGGTATCGTAAATTGAGCGACCTTATTTGACAGAGAATGCTTCTGTTATTGATTATCAAGTTGCTATACATTAAAAACGACAAATTCACATGCTCGTTCAAGCGCAGTAGTCTATTTTCCCCATGTTAAAGGACATCCACAAATACAAAATAACGCTAACCTACTGCGAATGTTTGACACGACAACTGTTAACATATTTGGGCTGAATTCATCTGACGCGGTATTATTCCTCAAAATAAACAACAAAACCATCGTTACTTGGAAATGTAGTTTGGGCTAACATTTACATAAATCCTCCACATCATTTATCCCGACACACACGTCAGATGAAAAACAGACATGAAGTAAACGGCCAAATTGGCCGAAACAACCGAATACCGTCCAACATTTCTATATTCCATTATTATGCCATATATAATATATACATGTATACCTGTACTGAAATATATTGTATATTGTATCCATATGTATCTGTAATGTCTTAATTTGACGATCAGAATAAACTAATTGAATTGAATTGGGGGTCATTTCGGAGCTGTTCACACATTTAATTCTTTTATACTGGGACATGTGATACCATATGGATAATTTGAATTGTTATTGTGGTATTTTTTTCTTTGTTCTTAACCATGTTTGTTATAATTCTAATATATGAATGCATATGAGTGCATTACCGTGTATTACATGTGCATGAGACAAGACATTGATTAATCTCGTGAATTTCTCTATATGTATGACTATTATAAGGTAGGATACAACAATTTTACTTTCCTTTTTTTTGGCCGACCTGCGGTTTGGCGGATTTAGTAAAAAAAAAAACCTATAATTGCAAAGTATATTATATTTTATGTATATTCTATATTATGTAGTATAGTATGTAGTATAATTGTAGTTTTATGTATATTCTATATTATGTAGTATAGTATGTAGTATAATTGTAGTTTTATGTATATTCTATATTATGTAGTATAGTATGTAGTATAATTGTAGTTTTATGTATATTCTATATTATGTAGTATAGTATGTAGTATAATTGTAGTTTTATGTATATTCTATATTATGCAGTATAGTATGTAGTATAATTGTAGTTTTATGTATATTCTATATTATGTAGTATGTAGTATATTATGTAGTATAATATGTAGTATAATTGTAGTTTTCGATTATAAACTGAAGACTGATATTATGACACTTATGATCGATTTGATGAACGTACAATATATCATTTGTATTTTGGTGTTTAACACATGTTATTTACATGCATATATTGGGGAATATCAAGCTCCTTAATATATTTTGGCAATAAACAATCAGTGATATCCTTCTTTAGATGATTTGTTTTCTGGTTTGTCATTGGCTACCTTTTACAGAAATTTAAGTTGTGGACCAATAAGATTGCAGGCTACGTCATACATTTAGTTTGTATCAATCCAAATCACTGGCTGCGCATACCAACTGTCAGGTGCATTTTACTTCAGTTAAGAAATCTTATATTCTTGTCATTAATTTTTTTATTTTGGGAGGTCATAACTCCAAATTTTCTTTGTTCTTAACCATGTTTGTTATAATTCTAATATATGAATGCATATGAGTGCATTACCGTGTATTACATGTGCATGAGACAAGACATTGATTAATCTCGTGAATTTCTCTATATGTATGACTATTATAAGGTAGGATACAACAATTTTACTTTCCTTTTTTTTGGCCGACCTGCGGTTTGGCGGATTTAGTAAAAAAAAAAACCTATAATTGCAAAGTATATTATATTTTATGTATATTCTATATTATGTAGTATAGTATGTAGTATAATTGTAGTTTTATGTATATTCTATATTATGTAGTATAGTATGTAGTATAATTGTAGTTTTATGTATATTCTATATTATGTAGTATAGTATGTAGTATAATTGTAGTTTTATGTATATTCTATATTATGTAGTATAGTATGTAGTATAATTGTAGTTTTATGTATATTCTATATTATGCAGTATAGTATGTAGTATAATTGTAGTTTTATGTATATTCTATATTATGTAGTATGTAGTATATTATGTAGTATAATATGTAGTATAATTGTAGTTTTCGATTATAAACTGAAGACTGATATTATGACACTTATGATCGATTTGATGAACGTACAATATATCATTTGTATTTTGGTGTTTAACACATGTTATTTACATGCATATATTGGGGAATATCAAGCTCCTTAATATATTTTGGCAATAAACAATCAGTGATATCCTTCTTTAGATGATTTGTTTTCTGGTTTGTCATTGGCTACCTTTTACAGAAATTTAAGTTGTGGACCAATAAGATTGCAGGCTACGTCATACATTTAGTTTGTATCAATCCAAATCACTGGCTGCGCATACCAACTGTCAGGTGCATTTTACTTCAGTTAAGAAATCTTATATTCTTGTCATTAATTTTTTTATTTTGGGAGGTCATAACTCAAAATTTTCCCACCGCCCTATTTTTTCCATTTTTTTGCAAGAAAAATATTTTCGATTGCCACCGAACTTCATATGGATATTCTGGGTGAACATCAAATGGGAGCTATATTTCCCCCCCCCCGAATTTCACCGGGGGGGGGGTTCAGGAAAACATTTCCGCACACTAGGCGCAAACATAAATGTTCCGCCCTCATGGTAGCCACCCCCCCCCTAATTTTTATTTTTGCCGATTCAGGGATAGGGACCCACCCCCTCCAAACTGCTTCAGATGACTAGTTTACTCAGTTTTTTTCTGATCTCATCCAATCAATGTTCCGTATCATGATTATAGAAGCATTCCTACTTTTTATTCACCAACGAGACTTTAAGTTTCAAAACAATTCTCCAATAAATGAAGTCTGTATGGTGTGCTGATGGATTGTCATTTGAAATCCAAGATGGCTGCTGGTGGCCATGTTTGTTTTAAACAAATTTTGGGGGGAAAATGGAGGCTCCCATCTAGAGGTCACCTCGAATAACCATATGAAGATTGGTGACGATTGAACGAGAAATGTGACATGTAAGGTGTGCTAAATGATTTGGTCATACAAAGAGTAGAATCCAAGATGGCCGTTGGAAACCATTTTTTTTTTAAATTGTTTTTTTTTTTTTTTACAAAATTCGGGAAAAATGGTAGGCACCCATCGAGAGGTCATACCGAAGATCCATATGATGTTTGGTGATGATCGGATGAGGGATAAGCTCTGCAGTGTGTGTTAATTGATTTAGTGATGCAAAGAGTAAATTCCAAGATGGCTGCCAGTGGCAATATGTTTCATAAAAAATTATTCAAATTTGACAGCTCCCATCTAGAGGTGATCCTAGACCCATATACCGAACATTGTTGTTTTAACACCGAATATAAGTTTGTTTTAACACCTTTGTTTAATTTTTTTTTTTTATTTTTAAGTCTATTTTTATTTGAAGAGTTCGGTGAAGAGTTTAAATTTATTTGAAGAATCTATTACTGTGTTATGTTTTCATTTATATCAGGTTGAATAAATTATTTCAAATCATTGATAGATCTTTGATGAAAACATTTAGCAAGCTGACCTTTTTATTACACATTGGTGTCATCCCTCATTATTAACTGATGGTGAACTCAACCCCCATACCAAGAGTTAAGTGCATACCTATTACATAATAGAAGCATTCTTAAAACCTTTTGTCCCATTATTTTGAAGAAAAATGACAGGGCCAGGAAAAATGTAAGCCGGGCTGCTGAACCACATACCCACCCCGCCTAGTGTTCGGGAAAAAAATTGCAGACCACCCCCGCCCTGAATTTCATTGAAAAACACTGTTCGCCACCGGTCATTTTGAATTTTACTCTCTTCATGATTAAATAATTCGGCAGACATACATGCAACATCCCTCATCCGATCGTCACCAAACTTCATATGATTCTTCAGGGTGACTTCTAGATGGGATCTATCCACCGCCCGAAATTCGTTAAAAATATGCCCCAAGCAACCATATTTGGATTCCACATGTCAATCCACTCGCACACCATGCAGCCCACCACATTTATTGGTGAAATGAAAACTATAACTTTATCATCCTATTCGGTGCTTAGCTAACTCCTCACCCAGTTGAGATACAGTGTCTTTGACACTTTCATTTATGCAAGTGTTTTGTCAGTTACAAGTAATTCTGGCTTCATCTAGCCAATTTTCAAATGAATATGGACAGTTGGTTTTCTCAGAATAAATTGTAACCACCAAACTTACACCGGTGTAGTTTTTTCTCAGTCATTTTTCGATGCCCGCTAATCCACTGAGCACGTTGCTGAAAAGATTTTTGTGACTGCAGTTATGCCGATTCATGCGATTGAATATTACACTTGAATATTACGATTGAATATTATATGCGATTGAATATTACACTATGGGCTATGCAGTCTGAATGGTAAATCTTCCTTCATGTGACGTCACATGAGGGACAACTAGCGACACAGTGTCAAACTTGAAAGGCTGTCAAAATTGGCTTTTTATCTACTGATTGTGTATACAGAAACGGCTGTGTTCATATGGGTAAGTTGGCCCCAGGGGATCTTATTCGATAGGACCCGTTGACATCAGATGTCCTAAAAAGGGCACTAATTGTCAATTCAATTAAATAATTAATTATATACTCAAAATGGTTGCAATCTAGTTAGTGAAAATTGAAACACAGGGATAAATTGACCCGTAGAGTATCATCAGATAGATGCCGTTGACCACATACGACTTTATAGGGCATATATAAGCAATAAAGAGCGTTACCATGTAGAACAATTGGTACAGATTGTTCACCTGATCAGGGGAATGTAATGAGATATGTGCATAATGGCTTAGAATAAAGCATTATTTACCTTTCTTTTCAGTATCAGTATCATTTAATTCTTTCACCATAGTGCAATGGTAATACATATAGCAATATATAAACAAACAAAAAAGGTCGCAATGACGATGGTTGTGATAACTTTAAGGTTCAGATGAACCAGGAGAGCAATTCGCTCAATTTATGTATAATGTGTATGAATCTACAAAGGTTGCGTATAATACTTGGCTTTCTGTTTGAGAGAAGAATGGACAGTTTGTGACGATTGGGATACTTCCAATATGCATGCTTTATGTATAGTTTCCGTTCTTGGGATAGAGAGGGACACTCAAGTATAAAGTCATACTCGTCACCGACAATATTTGTTTCACATAAAGTGCACGTTCTCTCCGATAACGGTGTTTTATTCCAGCGCCCAATTTCGATTGGTAAAACATGATTGGCTGTTCTAAATCGAGCTAGAGTAACTATATTAGTATCTGATCCGTGAAAAATATATGATTCTTCACAGAAACCGTGTTTGAAAGATTTATAAGTATTGCCTTTACAAGATGATGTCATCGATGAATGCCAGTTCTGAACGAACTGATCCCTCATTTTATTTTTCAAATCCTTTATTAATCGTTTCTCGTCGATTCCGCGATTCTGAATGCTCCAAATAAAAGACATGCCTGCTTCATTTAGAATTTGTTTTATCGATTTAAACCATGGGGACACAAATGATGTTTCATCGGCCATGGATAAGGCAAGTTTAGAAATTTTTCCACTCAACTGATTTTCTGAATTTGTGACAAGCTTAGTCCAGAATTTCATTATTTTTAAGTTGATATCAATATGCATTGGATACCTCACAAACTCCCCATATACCATACAAGAAGGTGTTGATGTTTTTAAACCCAAGACCATTTTGCAAAATTTCAGATGTATTCCCTCAATGATAGAATTGTCACCCACACCCCAAACCTCACACCCGTAAAATAGGATTGGTGCGACTAAGGTGTCAAAGAGTTTTAACTGTGTTGATATTGTTAGCTTATGCGTACGCGCGATTTTTATTTTCAGATGACTTAAAAGGGGGTAATAAATGATGTGACCAATAAAGAGTGTTCAGTACCAGTCTAGAAGATTGTATGATTGGAAGAAAATTAGTCATAGTTTACATGTATGTCGTGTCGTTTTATATAGGTCGTAAATGGAAATCATGATAGAGGTGTTCGACTGTAATTTTTAAATCGGCCACGAATTTCCCCAACATCTTGTGGAATGGCAAATGCTATTTATCTTATCATGTAATATATTTGTCCCACTTTAAGTCATCTGATGTCAAAGGTAATTAATTAATGGGTTATTCTCATCCATCATTCGTGGATGGGACATGGGAAGATGCGCCTATCCCGTGCCATTCCCCTGTTAATGTGATCCATCTGTACCAATTTTCATTCACAATGAACGCTCTGTATCGCTCATATATGCCCCTTTAATTTGTCTGAAGTAAACGGCATATTCACAGGTCAATTTATCCCCTTGTTTCACCTACCAGATTGCAACCCATTTTGGGCATATAATTAATTATTTAATTAAATTTAGTATTACTGTCATTTTAAGACATCTGATGTCAACCGGACCTACCTACTAAGACCGGATCAATTTTCAATTGTACAAACTTTCAGCTCCGATGATCCAGTCGTTTCTGTATCAACAATCAGTAGATAAAAGCCAATTGCGACAGCCTTTTCATGTATGACATCACACGAATGAAGATTAACAATTCAGACAGCATAATCCATAATGCATCGTCTCAAGTCAACATTTATACATTTATGTATATGCATGTTGCTATGACAGTATTTCTGTGTGAATGACGCGTGTGTATCGAATAAATAGAGAGTCTGTATATAGTAACGGACACATCCACTCTGGCTTGGTCTTTATCGTTTTATTCAATGATTTTTTTCTATTTTTGTTATTCTATATATCCAATGATCCCATATCAACAACGTTGTGATATTCACATTGAACACCCTTTAAATAGGAATTGTCCTGTTTCGGGTTAGTGCTGTCGAATAGGGAAGAGTCTCATTCGCACTTAAAGGTTTCGTAACATAAGTTTTGAGTGGATGTTCCTTCAATGAACACACAATTATGTACCTGTTAAATGTGCTTTTGTCATGTATTTGTATTTAAATTAGTATATCTCACATACCATGTTTATTGGTTTATTGAAATTAAAGAATTGAATTGAATATTCAATCGCATGAATCGGCATAACTTCAGTTATGGACGGCCTATCACAAAATCGTTTCGGCAACGTGCTCGGTGGATTAGCGGGCATCTATACTGACGTGTAACGGTGTGATCCTTTAACTAAAAAGATGAGTTATTTCCTCTCATCATATGGACGAGAAGCGTAGCAGGGGACTGACCTCTGAATTATAGGTTGCTATAGATACTGTTGAAATTCAAAGGGAGGAAATCCACAAGTCAGAAAAGGCGACAGAATTTATTTGAACTAAATTAAATTTAGTGAATCAAATACTTACGAAGATCACAAAAACTGAAATTTGGTAATGTGGTACACTCACTGGTTAATTAGTTCAAGTATATTTAATTTGGTAGGAAAATATGTCTTAAAAACCAGGACGCTTTGTTTTTGAAACTGTGCCAAATTACACAAACGGTATTTGTCCGAGAACTTGAAATAAACCAGTGCCTGTTAACCATTTCAGTGCCAAGTCCGATTTTTGTATCAACCCATATTTCATTGATCATTTTTCAAATTTATTGATTATAATAAATTTGAAAAATGATCAAGGAAATATGGGTTGATACAAAAATCGGACTTGGCACTGAAAGGGTTAATGCATCATCTAGTTTGAAGAAGCGACGTTGTCTATGAAAGATTAAAGGCACGTGAGGCCTTAGTTGTCGAAAATATTCATATTTGTTCCAATCACCGTAAACAGAAAAACATTTAAAACGCATAAAGTTTCGTTCATATATACCATGACCATCGCGTAAACAGCATGTTATCATAAAGACCTGATATATTTTACCTAAGCAAGAGCCTGATTGTGTTACAGAAGACGGCACAATGCTACTGGCTAATCACACACAAATGGCATAAACGCTCTTTATTAGTTCCATGTCAGGAATTCACCAACAAAGAACGCTCTTTATGTTTAAAATCATAATATAAACAAACACCAGAAAAGTAACTTTTTATGCTTTTGTTTACATAACAACGGTCAAACATATGACAATAACATACTGTTTATGCGATATTTCTTATTTGTATACGGACAAAGTCTGTCTACATTTTGATGTTCTTTCTGTTTGTGGCGGTTTTTGACGGGTGGAAATATTTTCACAGGATACCCACCGCCAAGGCCAACCGTACCTTTAAGTTTATTTTAAATTGTTCATGGATACCAATTCTGAAACAAGCCATCTCTAAGTCACTTTAACCCTTTGATGACGAGAGCTGTGAGAATGCATTGGCCTAACAATTTGATCATTTTTGATAATTTTTTCTTACATTCTATAACAAATTTTATCATTTTTCATCATTATTTCTTACATTCTTTAACAACATTTTATATACTTTTTACATTTTGTATTACATTCTTCAACAATTCTTTTAGGTCAATGCATTCTCTTATATAGCATATATAAGAGAAATCATTGGCACAGGGTTTTCGTAAAACATCAGGAAGCTCCAGTCATAAAAGGGTTACATTGACATGGATAGTGGCGCTGAATCTATCTCGAATCTCGTCGTTTGTGGTGCCCCATTAAGGCCATTTACTCAGGTCCATTGACTTTATATCACTGCACGGAACTTCCGGATTTCTGAAACAAGACGAGAAGAGAAGATTTGAGTTTTCATTAATATAATTGGTAGCTGAGGAATTCCACAAGGGAGAGTTTCTGGGTGCTCTTATGTTAACCCTTTCAGTGCCAAGTCCGATTTTTGTATCAACCCATATTTCCTTGATCATTTTTTAAATTTATTGATTATAATAATGTGATACATTGATGGAAAGAGCTCTTAGAGCTCTTTCCACCAATGTATCACATTATTATAATCAATAAATTTTAAAAATGATCAAGGAAATATGGGTTGATACAAAAAACGGACTAGGCACTGAAAGGGTTAAACGATCTGAACACTGGTAATGGTCTGTTCAGGTGAGAAGTTGTTCGTATGATATGACTAATTGCGATCAATACTCAACAATGTCTGTACTCAACAATCTCATTGTTGTTCATTTCGCGCCCCGCGTGTATAATGTGTCGCTGATTCTTGGTATACAGTGGGCGCATGTGCATTTTATTTCTATAAATGGGAATTGTTGGGACGGATTAAAAGTCGAATTCGACACGGAAGCCGAGTCCGGTAACAGGTGTAGCTGTTCAACAATGTATGACGTACGTTGCATATCTTCTACTGGATACATATTACTCCAACGCCTTCAATTTACTGAAACAAATATATTTTATATTCTATAATTACAATCATAGGTATATAATATATCATCTTGAGCGAGTTACCATTTCTGACTATGGTTTTTCTTGTTGACAATTGGCACAGATGTGCTTGCAAACCATGAGTTGCATTATGCATGTGGGGTAGATGGCTATGCACATTTCACAGGTATATGTAATTGCAATTTTGGCATATATGGCAAATTTTTGTACGCCAAAAAACAACACATCTTTTGTACCCTGTTGTTACGTCGGGTACATTGGTTACATTTTATGAGCACAAATTTAGCAAATTAGAAAACATATTTCCTGAACTAATTTCAGGCCCATGGGTACACGGGGTAGAATTGTATATCATGCCATGAATATCTACTCTGGCTAACGCCCGTAGAGACCATATTCCACCAGTTCAAAACCTGGGAACTTTTTGAAGTTTCGACAAGGAACCGTATAAAGTCGAAAAATAACTCGGGGAATATATCTCTCTTGCTCAATAGTTTACTCATCAGTAGGCGAAGGTCCCAGCTCGAAATTACATTATTTAATGGACTTTGGGGGCGATTTTGCTTTGCGCCATTTACACTCGTGGAATTTCTCCAGGGTTATTAATTAAATGTATTTTGCTATATTATCTCACTAAAGTCACTAAAAAGCATGCAATGTCGAGCTGGGACCACCACATGCTTGGAAGTAGATTATCGAGGAACAAATATAAACACAGAAATATATGCCCTGCCTTGTTTGTTCAATGTTATAAAGTTCCCCGTCAGAATGGGTCAGAACATCAATAAGTTCCCATGTTTTTCACTGGTGTAATGATCTCACTGGTGTAATGACCTCACTGGTGTAACCATCTCACTGGTGTAATGATCTCACTGGTGTAATGATCTCACTGGTGTAATGATCTCAACGTGCGTAGATAAGAGTAGAGATTCACTGGTGTAATGATCTCAACGTGCGTAGATAAGAGTAGAGATTCACTGGTGTAATGATCTCAACGTGCGTAGATAAGAGTAGAGATGCACTGGTGTAATAAAACTGAACAACGAGCCACTAACACGAATTGGAAACGTTAGACCGGAACAATATATGAAATTTCTCGGAATTAATATTGATGAAAATCTCACCTTCAAATATCACATATCAATGATAAAAACAAGGATATCCAATGCAATGTACTGCATCAATAAGGTTAAACGTATACTTCCCAAAAACTGTTTGAAAACCTTATACTTTTCTCTAATCCACAGTCATCTCATATATGGGTTGCCTATTTGGGGTCATGCTGACACTGGAAATATTATTTTCAAACAACAGAAAAAAGCCATCCGTATCATGGCAAACAGAACGTATAGAAGCCACACAGAGCCCATATTTCGCAAAGAAAAGATTCTGAAATTTTATGACTTGTATCGGTTACAATCGGCTACAATTGTATTTGATTGGACAAAAGGAAATCTTCCGAAATCATTTGATAATTCGTTTGAATATACAAAGGCTAATACTCGACAAGCTGGAAATTTGAAAGCAGTAACCCCGAGAACGACTGTTACTTCTATATTACCCAAACACGCGTTTCCGTGCACATGGAACTCATTGGATAAAAATCTCAAAAATATCAGATTTCGAAATAGATTTAAAAAAGAATTGAAAAATAAATATTTATCGCAATATGCAACAACAGTTAAATGCAACAACTCATTTTGTCAAGACTGTAAAGTGGCTTAAGAGAGCATTGACCCCTAATCCTCCCATCATTGTAGTCATTGTAATCCAGTCTGGTATGTTCACCTTAACATTTTGGCGGGACGAAACGAGAAATTGCTTCCTACATATCGATATATGAATTCCTCGATAACCTGAAACAAATACTTGCTTCAGCAACAACGATCTCTCAATGCATTTGATAATCGGAAGCCATTATTTTCTTAACCAGTAAATATTCGAAACAGCCCCGGCCATACCCCCATCATTAGTGACATATTTAATATAAGCCCATGATTACAACCAATACATATGTAGTAACACATATCCATGTAGATGCATCCCATAAGTGGTTTGGATACTTTATTTTTCTATTATGAAGTACATTCTATCCTTTTCATTATCATTTCACTTCATTAGTTGCCACTTCATGTTTATATATGTAGGGGCGACAGGAAGACGGCCCATCTGGGCCATGTCGCTCCTGTATAATATCATTTTTGTTTGTTTATTATCACCATTGTCATAAGCTTGTGAATATTATACAAATAAACAATCATCATCATCAACGTGCGTAGCTAAGAGTAGAGATTCATGGTGTAATGATCTCAACGTGCGTAGCTAAGAGTAGTGATTCACTGGTGTAATGATCTCAACGCACGTAGCTAAGAGTAGATTCACTGGTGTAATGATCTCAACGTGCGTAGATAAGAGTAGAGATTCACTGGTGTAATGATCTCAACGCGCATATATAAGAGTAGAGATTCACTGGTGTAATTATCTCAACGTGCGTAGATAAGAGTAGAGATTCACTGGTGTAATGATCTCAACGTGCATAGCTAAGAGTAGAGATTCATGGTGTAATGATCTCAACGTGCGTAGCTAAGAGTAGTGATTCACTGGTGTAATGATCTCAACGTGCGTAGATAAGAGTAGAGATTCACTGGTGTAATGATCTCAACGTGCGTAGATAAGAGTAGAGATTCACTGGTGTAATGATCTCAACGTGCGTAGATAAGAGTTGAGATTCACTGGTGTAATGATCTCAACGTGCATAGCTAAGAGTAGAAATTCATGGTGTAATGATCTCAACGTGCGTAGCTAAGAGTAGTGATTCACTGGTGTAATGATCTCAACGCGCGTAGCTAAGAGTAGAGATTCACTGGTGTAATGATCTCAACGTGCGTAGCTAAGAGTAGAGATTCACTGGTGTAATGATCTCAACGTGCGTAGATAAGAGTAGAGATTCACTGGTGTAATGATCTCAACGTGCGTAGATAAGAGTAGAGATTCACTGGTGTAATGATCTCAACGTGCGTAGCTAAGAGTAGAGATTCATGGCATGATCTAGAATATCTTATACTGTATAATACTCACGAGGAATCAGGCAAATGGAATATATCCCGTTGTATTTTCTTTATGTTGCTGTTTGTGCACATTATCTTCGCAAGCGTCATCTTCTTTATTTCGTTTAATTGCTCTGGAAATATGTTACCATATGATAATAGTCGAAACACATTTGACCACATCTATATTATGGCCAGTGTGTCCTGGGTATTTCGGCTTTCAGTCGACATAAATGTATACAATACATATGATTCTTCAAACTTTACAATCATGTACATTTACGTTGTGTTCAATGACTGTCCATTTTCAAAACATTGAGATCCGAAACCATCCGGGATATCGCCCAATATAACTGTCTATTATATACAATTTGTATTGTGGAAATGATCGATATTTCCATAGTTTAAAAAAATATATATATAATCTTTACTCAAATGAACTAGACCCAAAGTTAAGACACAGCCTATGTGTTTGGGTCCATACACAAATGAACATATACACAAAATGTACATGTAATAATTCAATAGTGAACCTATTTCGTATCATGGAAATTCACTAATAATAATTTAATAAGAATCGCCAGGATTGCACTAATTACAACCTATATATATATGGTTGTCCCGAAATTGCTGTACTGCTGATGGTTATAGATAAGAGTTTAGAATGTTGTAATATTAAATTTAAGATTTCCATACTGACAAATGGGATTCTTACCTAGAGTGAAACCTGTGTCGGCGAAGTTATTCTCATAGTAGAATCTATCTCCCCTTCTCAGCGCGTCGAATTGTCGTGCAATCAAACAGGAGAATGTGGGACCAACAAAACCTCCTTCGACCTTATTTTCTGAGACACCTCCAGAGAACAGGTCTATATCATGTGTTGACCTATATAATAAACAGTCATTGTCACGTTCATGTTCAAAATCTTGAAGTGCCGATAATATCATCTTCAAATATTAGGCCAACCAAAGAATTTAATTGTTTCTTTGGAAATTTTATATTTCAGATTAGTGAGTGGGGACGGTTTTTATTTTTGAATGTGGGAGCCACACTGATTATACCGGTACTAGAGTTGTATGCTCTTTCATTACAACCCAAAAACAAATCAAATAAATAAAGGGATAAACTGTGAGAAGGAAGATGAAAGAATATTATATTTATTTTATTTTAATATATAACTGGTCGTGTATTAACTGTTATTTGTGTCTTCTTTCATTGCTGCATTGCAATAACTAATCTTATCCTACCTTATCTTATCGTAATATACTCTCACCTGTAAACCTTCGCCAATTTATCTGCCATTGTCTGCTTGTGGTCTACCAATCCGCCCAGTGTGGTATCGAAATGTTTCGCCTCGGGAAGCCCACATACGGCTCTGAATTTATTGTACGAAGGCAGCCCGTGGTCACGACCTCTCTGAATGTTCAACGCCACGAGGTCGAGACTCTGCCCGGGCTCGCTCTCAAACAGCCTGTCCGCAACTTCCGCCGTGAAAAGGGGATCGTTTTTGGGACATTTATCAGTTCTCAGCCCATTGAGAATCAGATTCAAACCATTTCCGTTATTTTCAGATACATAGATTGGTCGAAAGAATATATCGTGTAAATTCAAATTTTTAGACAACGAACTGGTACCATCCTTCTGGCTAAAAGTGGTCCTAATGAGTGAATGTCCGAATCGGTATGCGGCCGTCGAGAAACTGTTGAAAATGCTTGGGTTTACATTCTCCGAGTACTTGGTCGAGAATCCCGTTTCCTTTGGTTTTGGGAGAAACTCTCGGATGACTCTATCTCCGACCACATGTGGGATATACTCTGTGTAACTAATGTGCTGCATTATTGCTCCGATGATTTTTCTCGTTTCTTTGAAAACAATTTCATCACCTGCACCCGTCATCACTTTGTAAAGTTGGTTTGCGATTCTGTTGTGTTCCCGTACAAATATCGTGTGCATGCTGGACAAACCCGGCTGCTCGTTAGCTCGCACATCGCCTATTTTGAAAACAAGTTGATACAATAAGTTATTTTTTACTCTCATCATGCATTGTGTTTCTACGGCAGCATATTAGCAACAGATGTAGAAACAAATCGCATCTACAACATAGCAAGTGGTATACATGCAGCAAGTATAGCTATTTTATAGCCTATAGCTTACCTGTAGCTACAATAACCACCAACTTGCAGCCACAACCTGCTATCTTGTAGCTTAAAGGCCCACTTAATTTTCGAGTCTGCGATTATTTTTTTATAGTGACTTGATATACGGTTTTAATAACAATATATGCCATAAAATATTTTTAAAATACGATAATTCATCACTATTTGAAACATCTGTGTCTCAGAAGATGCCCACAGAGAAAGAGAAAACTGCTGAAGACTACCTCCATCTGACACCAAGAATGCAACAGAATTCAAACTTTTTCAATGAAAGGGTAAGAACTCTATCTATAATATATAGAGTTATTCCACCTGCATTGAAAATAATACTGATTTTTACTTCAATATTGATGAAAAACGCGTTTGCAAGTCAACAAAAACAACATGTCTACAGTTTATTACACCGGATAAGTTGATAATACAATGTGTTGGAGCTTCCTCTTTCAAATGGTATATAATATGGCATATATTTTATATAAAGTAATCTGGGGGTTCGAAAATTAAGTGGGCCTTTAAACTTGCATTTTGTTCTGCATCTAGTGCTGTAACGCTACCGCATATATCATTTATTGCTGGTCGAATAAAATGTATACCACGCGCGTGGTCTAGTTGATTCGCGACCACCCGTCAGTTAGATACACTGGATGGTCAGCAACAGCAGCATCAGCAATGACGTCGTCGACAACAAAAACAATTTGGAACTGCATCAACCAAATGTTTCTTGGCATGTATATATTTGAAGTTTAATTCAGTCGTCCATATGAAACACTCGCAACAGGTCAAGCAACTTGATAGAACATGCAACTTGATAGAAAATTCAAATGGATATAATAAGCTTTATAGAACATGCAACTTAGAACATGCAACTTGAAAGAACGTGCAACTTGATAGAACATGCAAGAGTGTGTGAAGCACAGCGAACTTCACATTATTGCTTTGTTTATTTTTTGTATCTTTACCGCTATCAATTATGCATTATGTGAGCATATATTTACCAGAGCCCCCACGTGCAGGTCGGTCTGTTTGAAGATAGTAATATAAAGTTTACTCTAAATTATATCGGGCTATTGTAGAGAGCATCGGCATTTCAACCAACACCCGGTTATCTCGGTTGACTTACCGGCTTTGAAACAGTATTCACCGACAGCTTGTTTCTGACATGCTCCGTCTGTTGTATCCTCTGGCAACAGGTCGTATTTATTTGATAACAAACGCCCTGCAAAAAGAAAACAACACCGGTAAGCAATCAGCGCATGCCGAATATATGTCTGGCCAACAATGAATTAGTTACAAATGTAACTTGAACATCATTTAGACATATATGGCATCTGGGCAAATATTTTGGTCCTGTCAAGAATCCAAACATCGCCAGTGACACGCGTACGATATATATATCTCGTACGCGTGTCACTGGCGATGCGTGCATGGATTCTTGACAGGACCGAGATATTTGCCCAGTTACCTTTTTATGCGACCAAATCATAGATTATGGCAATAAACCCCATGGAGATATCACTCCGACTAATGGTCTCTAGTTCAAAGAATTCAACTATAAATATCGAATTAAAGGTGTACCAACTGATTCTGAAACAACTTTTGTAGTAAACTTGAGTAGACTAAATTTCTCTCCCAAACCAGACCAATATATAGAACTGGAATGGAAAGACAAACATGGTATTTATTGACAAAATATAACCAAGCGGGGCGGTTGTCATATAAAGATCATTTTACCACAATGTCGGTATAAAGTATGTAGACCATATACTGGTCAATTAAATTTATATATATTATTACACCAGGATATTCACCTGTTTGCTGAAAACTATACCGAGCCATACATGATATATAGCTCAGATTACACATGATCGCGAAAAAATATTTGCTGTATATAGTTAAGGTTTACACATCTCATTATAAATTGTTCTTCGGTTTAAATTTAATTGTCTTCAAATGTTTTACAAATGCGTTTTGCGTATGGTATTTTTGGCTGGGCAACCTCTATCTGAAACTTATGATTGCTCACTATGACCTTTCCAAAACACGATATCGTATCAAAATCGTTAATAAGGAGTAATTATAATTACAATTCATATTATTATTATTTGAAACAACGATAAATTTTTATTTATTCATATGTTTCCTTGTTGTCATCGAATTTAATTCTTCCTGAAAAAATAATTATATAGTGACCATATATAATACATATATCCCCAGCGCCTACATTCAGTTGCTTGCATAATCAGGTTATAGACACCTCGTGGTATCTTCTGAAAACAAAAGCCATTGAATATATAGGTACTTACTGCGTTACTGCACATTGCAACACGATAGCAATTGCCATATCGACAAACTAGTTTTTAAATGTCAGCGAATTGAAAATTTTCATCGACAACATCGATAATCGGAAAAAGTGTGTTTTCTAGGGAGATATAGGAATAATGATTTGTGAAAGTATATCTTGATATATACAACGCTGGGAGGCACGAATAAACGTGATCGGTAGTTGTGGCGCCAGCAATTCTCCGACGCAGGGGTTAAGATCCCCCGGCAGGGGAGTAGATATAGCTACTGCATGGGCTGACCATTGCAGATTTCCCTGATGGGGGGGGGGCTAACCTCCCCCGAAGTTGACTCTCCCCGGTGCCCCCCTGATGGGCATGCTTCAATGTCGGGACATACCTCCGGCGAATTCTCTCAGAGATTTTTGTACCTCGTCGCTAGATCCGTATACATTCGAAGCGTCGATAAACGCCGTTATAGCGTTCAGCTGTTCAAGATATCCATCCTTTGTTCCACCTATTAAAATAAAAAAAGAACGTTGATGCACAGTCTCCTTGGAATGTTATTTTTTTATTTAAATTCGCGCAGTTCTATTTTTTGCTCATTTTTGAATTCTCCCACTTTGAATTCGCGCACCTAGCAGCGCGAATTCAAAACTGACAAAACTATTTTCGTAAATGGATTTGATGGCAGTTTCATATCTTAATCGTCAATGAAGATAGGTGTGCACATTAAACACCATCACGACGACTTTGCATCGTGCATAAATTAACATAACTGCATCATCAATGTGTTGTGAAGACTGGTGTTTATACGCCCCAAATAATTATTCTGATATTGAAATAGTTATAAACATAATTTAAATGAACTCAAATAATTAAAACCGAAACCACGTATAGAAAACTTTCATAAGAAAAATTCAAAACTTGGCTGTGGGTTGTGTTGACATAATTATCAACTAACTCAGACTGTTTGGTCACGGTGTCACGTCAGGCTTTGTGAATACGGCGACGTGCTTTCGTGAGCTCCTTTCGTGCACCTTCAGTCTGCAATATGTGTATTTCTTACAAATATTACAACATCAATGATGTTACCATGATTTGTTGCTATATAATTATGACATAAATGTACATAGCATTAATGGTTTACACGTGGTTGCTCGCATGTACATTATAGTCATACAAGCCTAATATTCGGTCCAACCTTCCGCAATGTATATACAATGTATGTAAATCGTCGACATATAGCCGTCTTGTTTCTCTGTAATTGGTATAAACTCAGGAGTCGTACTATTTTTCGCCCAGTTTTAAATTCGTGCACCGACGGGTGCGCGATAAATAGTACTGCGCGAATTTAAATACGAGTAAGGTTTGACCATTTATATACTTGTTGTCACGTAGAAATTGTTTCACAGTAATATTGTTTTTGTTGTTATGGAGGATGTTTTTCAGCACAGCCCATGCAGGTTGATTTCATGTTTCCTTGGTAACGTTAATGTTTTTATGATAATAGCTGCGTTTGGCCATTCTTATTGTAGTGATCAATCTGCTTTTATATGCTTCGCATCTTTCATTGTTACTTTTAGATCTGTTTTGTAAGACGTTTCTGTACAATGTATTCTTTCTCTTGTTTGGGTTAACTATTCCTGTTGTTACCCATGTGTTGTTGTTTTGAGTCCTAATTATTTTCTTTCTGCGTTTTGGAAAGCTGTGATACATAAACATACATGTGAATCATGATTGTATTAAGAATTGATTCGATATAATCATGATTAGATATCATGGCCGAGGGTGTCTTTCATATTGAAATTCTCATCTATCGATGACATATCATCTGCTTTCATAATATATCTATGATTTAAAAAACGTTTTTTCGAGTCTTTGAACGATTCGCACCCTAATAGATAATGTATTTCATAATCTAGACTGCGATTATCCGGTAGATCGGTATAACTCCAGCGGCTTTTTTCTATGTGTAGCTGGTTATTACATGTGCGATATCAGTCTAAAGTTACCCGATTTTTAGTATAAAGGATATTAAGATAGTCTTCAAATTGTATATCAGTTTAAAATTCTATAATTTATTCCCCTGCTACTATATGAGTTTATATCAGCTTTCTATGTGTCTCGGAATCTGCTGATAAGACCACACTTGATATAAGAAATTAGTTGGTCAGTACAGGGGATTTTATCCAACTTCATTATATGGGACTAACCCCAATCTGCCTTGATCTGACGGATTTTGTTTATCCAATGAAAAATTGAGGCTGACTTCTCAGTGAGCTTCAATTCTAATGAATATAAGATTTTACAGTATATATTACAGTTAATATTGACCACTTTGAACCAGTACTTTATCAATCGATTGATATTTCATTAGGTACAATGCCACTCTTTCCGTTTATCATATGAGTGCATGTAGATGGTTTTAACTTGAGAATATACTTTAAAAAGTATTTATGTATGTTCTCAAATATTTCAATTTTGCCGGTACCCAAAATCTCGCACCCATAAGAAAGTAAGGGAACAACTTGCGCACTGAACAGATCAAACTGATTTATGACTGAAAGGTAGTGTGATCTTGCTTTAGTGATGGTCGAATACATTGTCAGAAAGGACTTTCTTTGCTTCTGAGTATGAACCAGACTTGGTGTGTGTAATTCCAAGATAACTTATATTTATTTTTATTTTACTATTTTACATCAATTTGATTTCCATTTTTTTTTTAATCTTTTTTTTGTTGGGAGACTTCGCTTGGATATCAGCATGAGTTTAGTCTTAGTGGCATCAACTGTCAATTTCACATTTTGCAGTAGTTATGAACAATATTTGTAATTGTGTGGGGGTTTCTGTCACGAGAACAGTGTCATCTGGCATGATATGCACATATAATTAAAAACAGTTTCATGTAAGTGTACAAATGATTTTTAACGTCATTGGATAGTTTCGGTAAACCAAAAGCTCCAGAGGACTTCAAGTCATCTTGTATGTGATTTAGGTATAATGTGAAAAGGATGTGTGAGAAATACACTCCTTGACGGACACCTGATAGGCACGGGAAATAGTTTGATTGTTTATTTATTTCCTAATTTCACTCTGGACTGGATATTTAAGTACATACTGCGTTTACATGTGTAAACGTTTGCCATCTATCTCAAAATATATGAATGTACAATATATGCTTCTGTTTGGTGTCCTAGTAATTTCGGTCAGCATGTGGAGAATAAACATATTATCCAAAGCCTGGCTGATTTTCATTCATAATTTCATGTTCTTCTAGATATACTGTCGACATAGTTTTATCCCTGGAACGTAATATAAGAATAGAATAATTAGGTTTAATTTGAGACATGAATTTTACGAGTCATTGTAATCTCTGTGTCGTCAGAATAAGGGTTATATCAGAGTGTTACTCACGCAGTGTACATTGCACGTTGTTTGTGGTCTGGATTGAGCGAACCAGTGGCATACACGATCGCTTAAAGTGGCGATCTGGACTCGGAATATCAATTGGAAAACAGGCTGACCTGAAGAGAAAGTGAAAATTATTTTTTCTGAAGTTGTCATTATCGCGGTGTTTTGTTATCCGAGCTATTTGATAAAACTTGAGATAAAACGAACATTTTCATAACAGCAACATTGTGCCCCATCGGCACCTATTCTTATTTGTAAATATGTTGTGTCTCAATACTCATGTAATTGTAAAATATTAGCAGTTTTAAGAGAAAAAACTAATTTATTACACGCCTGTTTCTATAAGTACAGTGTTGTTTCTGTTTCATATTTACAAATCCGTATGGAATGTACAATCCGTATGGAATGTACATTCCATACGCATCTCGTTGACATCAAATGACGCACATGACGCTCGTCTCAACCATGAAACCGGAACTATACAATAATAGCATAATCACACATGACCAAAAAAAAGCCCAGTTTGTGCACAAAAACATTGTAAGCCTGTTTTAATGCAATTATTATTAAACCGGTGATGTGTAATAAACACAGAACGGCATGTGTGTTAATGGGTTTGTTGATACGGCACTTGTGCGATCGTTGAAGTATATAACTCGAGGCTGCGCCTCTCATTCTATCATTCCGCGCTAAAACTCGTGCCGTATATATCAACAAACCCATTAACACGCACGTGTCGTTCTGCGTATGAACTGAATTGGCATCGCAGCAATTCAGTGGGACCTACCAGCAAATTAGCAGGATCACTTAACCGGGGTGCAACTTTCCGTCCATGTATGATACTATTTTTACCACTCTCGATATTTAAATAGGCCTAAACCCTTTGATAAAGCCCCATTTTACAAGTGACACATGCGTAATTATAATACGAAACCAAATTTCGAACCAGTTGACACTCATTCACCCTCCATGTGTGTAGAATTCACGAAAAACCATGTTTTTAAGCAGGCGTGTCTATTAACAAAAAACTACGCATTGTCAGCAAATTTATGGATAATTATCATTCGCTTTCATCATGTAAACAAATCTTGACCATAAACGCTTTATTGTTTCATGTTGAAGACAGTTTATAGGTTCAATTACTTGAATGCACGAATACGTCTTATAGCAGTGATATAAAGTCCACTTCAAGAATTATAAGAATATAGAAAAATAGTATCATTTTTTTATGGAATGTCCACACTATTTCGCTCTCAGAAATGAAAATTTCCAAATTTAATGAAGAATGATAACCTCTGCATTTATACACGGTACTAAATCTTATTCCTATGATGTTTCCGAAATGTCCGTAGGTAATGTCTTGGTCACATATGACCAGAAACATCGGACTGAGCTGTTAATTACATAGAGAATAATCACTTGATTGAACTGGTGACGTGAAATTAGTCATGAGAGGCAGGGACATTGTACAAGCACGAGAGCACGTTACGCTCGAGTGTTTTACAAAATAGTCCCTGCCTCGAATGAATTATAGTTCACGTCACCAGTTCAATTAAGTTATTATTCTGTTTATTATATTCTAATATAAACATCTGATTTAACAGAAATCCGAATAATACGGCCAATATACACATGACGCATATATTTCGATAGCGCGTGTATATGAATACATAACGAGCTAGTTAAAGTGACCTAATTCACTAGTGAAAATATCGTTTATAATCACTCGATAAATCAAGGTAAATCACACATAGGAATGTAATGATACAATACAGTGATTGTGCTCGAATCTGTTATTAACTGACCATGACTCACCTCTTACTGAGTGTCTCTTGCGTTACACCCGAATAATTGTTGTCGATATCCTCCACACAGCAAGTCAAACCGGTCCCACCCTCGCCTATTTGGTAAACAAAAACGAGATTGTTTTATGAAATAAAGAAAAGACATGCGAGTTTAACACGCACGTAGACAACAACTTGTCTGTTCAATAATTTGTTGCAGTGTTATATTGTGTTTCATTGTATCAGAAATTACCAAAGGCTCGAAACTGCAAGGTCGATAACAGGGGAGGGTGGGTGAACAGTTATACATTTATGCCCGCATGTATGGCACAATATTATAGTTGGAATGTTTACACCATATATATGTTGAAATTGTTCTCATTGATTGATATTCCAACCAGTAGTTTCTCAGGGAATTTCTTTTTCCAGAATGTTCCAACCATAGGAAAGATCCGACCCCACTAGTTGCAAATGTATTTTCGAGTAAATTTGATATAGAACATGTTCAACGGATAGGGTGCAGTTGGAAATACTAAGATGGACACCCACCCCAATTGAGATCCACTAGCCACGTCCCTGTACAAAGATACGCAGGTCTGTGTCAAATTTTTCAACAGTTGGAAATTTCATACCTGCCAAAACATTAGTTGGAAATTTAACACCTACAATAGGTTGAAAATGTTCTCGTAGTTAGATTTTCAAACAATTTATTGGGGGGGAATTAATTGTTTTTTTGACAAATATTTGCATATTTTCCTATTTTTTGTAAATTTTTTGGACTGAAATGGTCATCAGTTGGACATTTTCCAACCTTTGGGGGGGGGGGGGTGGGGGGGGGGGTGACAGGTTGAAAATTTCCAACACTTGGAAAGCTTGTGTCCTGGTCCCTCCCCCGTGGCCAGTCAAAAACTGTTAGTTAATTTAAGAAAACAATATTGTCATACATTTGGTCAACATTGTCATTGGAATTGTCATCAGTTGGAAATTTTCCAACCTAAGTGGGGGTGTCAGGTTTGAAATTTCCAACTCTAGGAAGCTTGAGGCTAGTCTAGATGCTAGGATTTTGCGATTTTCTTGTTCAGATCTCAAAATTTTCGCACACCGGGCCGAACCATGGTCCCTCCCCCGTGAGTCGGTGACCAATACAAAACTGCTAATTAGTTTAACAAAATGATATTTTACTACATTTGGTCAAACTTGTGGACTGAAATTGTCATCAGTCGGAGAATTTCCCAACCTGAGGGGGAGTACTGGTGAGGTTTGAAATTTCCAACACTAGGAAAGCTTCAGTTGAGGCCAGTCTATATATGATAGGATTTGCGATTTTCTTGTACAGTTTTCAAAATGTTCTCACACTGGGCCGAACAACCATGGTCAGCTCGATGTGTCCTGGTCTCTTGCCCGTAGCCGTGTGCATTTGTCTGGAGTTAGACCACTAGATGTTAGGATTTATGCAATTTTTCAGGTTAAAAATATCTGAATGTTCTTATACCTTATACCGGGAATTTAGAAATAGAATAGAACCATGGAATTATGCGAAACTTGTGTTTGATCTTATTCTGATTCAAGGGGGGGGGGGGGGGGTGCAGTTGGAATTTGCCAAGGTGACCACCCCAACGGAGACCCTCCAGCCACGTCCCTGCCTCCAGTGTCTATGATTGCGCGTACGTATTTTTATCAGATACTTTCTAACATTAAAAGGCAAGTCCCGCATATAATATTCTAAACGTAGGGTTGTTTTCAGTTCTTTATAAAAAGTTCCTCTTGGTGAACCTTTTATATATATCCACCACTGCTGAGTAAATTGGTCTCTCAAAATAACTGAAATTTCATTTTTCTGGCTATTTGGTAATTATGATTGGTCAGACCATGCAACACCAAGGCCAACTGAATGTAAAATAGTTTTGATACTACCGACATTTCTGAAGGTTTTACCATCATATTCCATCAGTTCAAATAACATAGTGTAGTTTCTTCGCTAGAACTGATCCTTCTCCTTTCATCGACCAATAACCCATCATCCTTTCTTTTGCTATAATATTCAATGGATATCTCCCTAGCTCGCCGTATACCACATAAGTCGGCGTGCTAGTCTTCATGTGCATTAAAAGTTTTAAAAATTTCAAATGAACAATCTCAATCGCTTTCATATTTTCAAATCCCCAAAATTAATGTCGTAGCCGTATAACAGAATTGGAACAACAGTCGAATCGAATTGCCCTACAAACATCATTGAAATTCAGCAGGACCCACCAGCATAATAGAAAATTAGCAGGACCACGTAACCAGGGGTGAAAATGTTGCACGAATACGTGATGGCAGTGGTGAACAACAGACCGGCGAAGCGAGCGGAATTTAAGGCTCTGCCATGCAGTTTTACTAAAACTACGATTTATTGCAGCCTATATATAAATAGATGATAGAACGACACAAGTGTGTGAACTGATTAACGAGTTTGTTGTGTGACGCGATGGTAAAACGAGAGCGTAGGCTCGAGTTTTACCTCGCATCACAACAAACGCGTGCAATAACTCAAACATGTTCACACAACTGTGTTGTTCTATGTTTATTGTAAACTGGGAAGATTGTAGCTCCATGAACTGGTAATATACTGGAAATTAGGTTGATATTGTTTAATTGGACAAACGTGTGCGTTATGTAGACTATACCTCATAATTTAGTGACGAAACTTTCTGTTAAAGTTGACGTCACCAATGACGATTGACGTAACGTGTTTGATTGTTCAAGAACAATACAAAACAGTTTATCACGTAATTAGACCCTAAACCCGGCCTCATATATTAGTAAGACCCAAGTGTATTATCGTCACGCGCAATGACGTAAGAGCTTATTAAAGCCCCTGTCACACTCCGCTGCGATCAGGCCGGCACTTGCATTGCGCTGAAAAGGTACCAACATATGAGTAACACACAGGAGGAGCGCGGAAAACTGTCCAAAATTTTTAAACAAGGTATGCTCCTATTTCGTTTACCACGTTTTTATTGCGCTCTTATTACGACCCATTGCGTTACTACTTTGTCAAGCCTCACGCGCTCTCACTGTGCTTCCTCTGAGCTATAAATGTCCTTAGTGCGTCCAAGTCGCTGTCACTGTGTTGCTAGTACGTTCTCAATAAGTTTTTAGGTTGTGGGAATATACCCAACAATCCACAATAGACTAGTTGTCCGATTAAACCCCTGTCACACTCCGCTGCGATCAGGCCGGCGCTAGCATTGCGCTGAAAAATTATCAAAGCGCCAAGCTAAACGCATTAAGGTATCCAAGAACCGATTGGTGACGCAGTTGACACTGGCTGGGACGGGAGAGGGTCCCCATGATCGCCTATGAGCGCCAGAGCGCCGCGCTTGTTTTGTGCATGCACAAAACAAGCGCAGAGGTTCGGCGTTCTGACCAGGGCGCAGTACTGTCGCCGTGGCAACGAAAAGCGAGCGACGTGAGCGTCCCTTTGACGTAGCAAGGATGCATACGATGAATTCCAGCGTGACGGAATCACCAATCGCAGAGCTTTTTTCAACTTGTACCCGACCATATATGTGATTCATACCAATGTTATTTCGCCTACTATTTTTTAGAATGATGGAGCAAAGTGATATAATTACGAAATACATAACGGAAGTTGATACTCATTTAAAGAATGCATCGGTATAAACAAAAGTTCGGCCGTGACGGAATCACACGAAAAGTTCCCTTGTGTCGAGGGTACCCTTCATTATCAAGATAACTATGTGAATTGTTACACATAACATACTTGAATTGGCTCTTTACAAAACGGGTTAAGATTTCCCTTGACAAACAACATATTTTTATTGTATAAATGTACAATGCAGTGTAGATATTTACCAGATGGTGAGCGTGACGGAATCACAAGATTTTCGTGAAGGAATCACCGTGCGATTTTTTAGGTATAGTTTTTTGTGTAACAAGTGCGGACATTGTCATAAAAGCATAAAACTTGGCACATGTGTATATTAGGTCCCACGTATTATTTTCAGATATGGGGGCAATCACGAAAATATTTTCCATGTAAACGGTTGCTATGCGACTGTTTTTACCTTAGAAACGGGTTGTTTGGTAGGGGTTAAACCGTCATTTTACTAAAATATATGTGCAAAAAGGGGATACTATGGTAATTGAGGCAGATTGTGATATGGGAAATGTGACAAAAATAACATTTCCACACATGCCTCACTATTAACCTAGAATGACCCTTGAGCTGCTTGAAAATGATATTTGGGTTCATTTGACCTTATTTGGCAAAATATGAAAATATGCGTTGACTGCGCATGCGCGCATAATTGATCACCAGTCACACAATATCTGGTGTTTAAGAGATTGTATAGTGAGGGCAATGACCATTCCAAAATATATTCATTGGATAGTAATAATGAAATACAGAAGAACCAACAACATTCCTCGATGACATGCTTATGATACAAATACCCATTATCGGTATCCATGGCTGCTTTTTCGTGGAATTCATGATACAAGCTACTCGTGGTCGCAGCAAGAAATCATCTCTTTCATATCTCTCCCGACCTTATTGCGATTCCACGTGGTATTGTGGACTGGTTCTCGATTATAGAGCGTCCACACGATATTTCTACTGCAAATATGGCTCTCGTTATATGTCCAAGCGTGGCAAATGGCGTTCTTCCAACGTTTGCAGCAGGCTTACAGTACGATCCCACTTTGAAATGAGATCTGCTCACCCACACCATCGGAGTTTAAACTGGAATCCGATGTACATGTATTCCGTCACGAATGTGGCACATAATATATAACATGGAATATGCAATAAGAATAGTGCACGTGAAGTGGCACCTAAATGGAATCCAATGTATTCTGTATATAGGGCCAACATGTGGTACATATAAACAGGCATAAACAACCATGGGAATGGTGCTGTCGGCCTCCATAGGCCATGCCATTCAAAAATGAAAAAGGCATATATTATGCCGATCTATTTAGCTACGCTGTTCCCTGACGAAATACCGCGTTATCACTATCATACTATAGTGGAAAAGTGAATCGAAACATATGCTCAATTTAAATTATGACTATATATCCGGAACATATATAATTGGAACATGTCTACTGTGGATTGTTGCATGGGTATATTCCCACAACCTAAAAACTGACTATGACGGAAGCACGCAGGAGGCGCTATTTATACTCTCCGCGCCCACACAGAGAACGTTTTGCAAACTTATTGAGAACGTACTAGCAACACAGTGACAGCGACTTGGACGCAATACGGACGTTTATAGCTTAACGTAAGCACAGTGAGAGCGCGTGAGAGCGTGAGACTTGACAAAGTAGAAACGCAATGGGTCGTAATAAGAGCGCAATAAAAACGTGATAAGCAGCATAGTTTTCCGCGCTCCTCCTGCGTGTTACTCATATTTTGGTACTTTTTCAGCTCAATGAAAGCGCCGGCCTGATCACAGCGGAGTGTGGCAGGGGTTTAAATCTTACTGCAGTCGCAGAGGAAAAGCTTGGTTTCTTACTGCGATCACGAGTAGCTTGTATGCATCCTTGCTACGTCAATGGGACGCTCACGTCGCTGGCTTTTCTCTGCCACGGCGACAGTACTGTGCCCTGCATGCACAAAACAAGCGCGGCGCTCTGGCACTCAGTGACGATCATGGGGATCTTCTCCCGTCCTAGCCAGTGTCAACTGCGTCACCAATCGATTCTTGGATAATTTTTCAGCGCAATGCAAGCGCCGGCCTGATCGCAGCTGAGTGTGGCCGGGGTTTTAGCGCAACGATGTCGATGTCAATGCCGGAACTTTATTATTATGTTAATTATAATATAATTATGATATTCGATTTGTGTTGATTGTGAGATAAACATGGGTGATAGGGGTGGTTGAACAATTTTGTCAACATGAAAAGACACATTTAATGCTAGGCTCGAATTGAATTTAGTGCACTCGGTTAATAAATTTCGTATAGAATTGCGAATCATTATAGAGATCCTCTATTTATAGAACGTTTTAAAATATTCTGTATTTTGCTGTATTTCGCGAAAAATAACGAATAGTTGTGCAATAAAATATATACAACTGTAATAATAATCAACAAATCACACTGATATCTGAGAACACGTTACCTGATTCTGATGGCGTGAGCGTGATGTCGTGATCCAGAAACTGACCCCACTGCATGGCCACGTGAGTGTAGCCTTTCTGCCACGTGTTTCCGTCATCTAAATCGTGAACAGTCGTGCTCACAAGGCGGGCGCTAGGTAGAGGTTCCCCGTCGCTCGAAAGAGTTCGAGGCTCCGATATGCCTGTGATGAAATTGCATGTTATATATACTACTGTATATTTTTTGTCATACTAAAGGTTGGAACATGCAATACATCATTCATTAACAGGATAAGGTTTGTTCGAACCCCAAAACTTATGTATATATATATATATATACATTATACAAAATTTGGTAAGAGGTATCTCAAAGCATACCTACGAGGATGATTTGGGAACAAACTCGTCGATAGCGGTGAAAACAAATTGTACCTATATTTTTGGTAAATTTGAGATAATTTCGTTCGTGTCGGTTAAGTGTTTTAAATCAGCGGTCGCGTACATATTGCATCTGTATAGACCATGGGAGGAAATATATAGCTATCGTCGTTCTGCAACTCGTACGGTACCACATATAGCGTTGATGATTAAAATAAATAGAAAGCAGTGCGCGAAGATAACGAAATATACGTTTTCCGGACAGGCGCGAACATTCCGCTTCCGATTCCGGAACTTCAATGAAAACAATTGGCGTAGCAACTGTTCGGGCCCGAACATTGTGTTCGGATTCGTATTTTTTAAAGACTTCAATGCGTCTATCTGGCACATATACTGTTGGTAGAAAGGTATTCCACGTTTCAAGTATTTATCGACCTATATTTCGATGCCGGGAAAAATATAAAAGTGAATATATATTATTAGGTGTATTTTGGAGCGCAAATCGTCATGTGACTTTATTATGAAATACATACCCTCAGGAAAATCATCAGTGATGTCACAACTTATCGTGGAGCGAAAATTAAGCTATGGTTGACTGCGTGTTTGGAGGATTATCCAGTTAGCACGAACTTTATGTTTTTGGATATATATATAAAGGGGTAATTTAGGAAAAGCTTTGGATATGTATAAATGTATAGGAATGCCTGTCTGTGTGCTCGCGTTTTTCTCCCAGACCCCTGGACCGATTTCAACTATATTTGGTGCGGTGACCCAAGTTACCCGCGCGGATGTTATAACGGTGTTAGTCTTTTCAAAATTTTGATTAAAAAACTTAATTAAAAGTCGGTTTCAAAAAAATTAAAAGAAACTTTCTAAAGAAGTTTCTAAAGAAATAAGATAATTTCCAGGAAAGATGAGGCCTATAAGCAGAATGCAGACACCAGATGGTGAATATAGTGACGCTATATAGCCCACTGTGACGTCACTAAATTCACCATCTGGGCGGGGGACCTCATTCTGCAAATGTACAGTACCATATTTTGAGGCATGAATGCTATTATAGTCACGTGGAAACTGAATATAACCAACACTCTTACTAACCATTTTGGTAAGCACTCAGCAGGGTGTACACATCTGGCTTATATTTCATATTTATATTGACTGCATCGCTCTTGCCGAATTGAGAAACATACTATGGCTTGATTTTATAGATCATTTTGGAGTCGAAGCCTTCATGTATGCGGACAACATGGGGAAGGAAGAATAGTTAGCTTGCTTCCTCGGTCATCCTCCATTTAATGTTCCAGGTGTATCTGACTGGAAGGGTCTGCTCATTCTTTTCGTCAGAGTCACTGTGAACATCTGGAAATTTGATCATTTCGACCCAGGTTAAGCTAGAGGTGTGACTGGCCCAATGGGACTAAGGATAACCCGTGTTTTTAAAACACTAAGATGTTTCACATGTCAGTAAACATTAAGATAAAATAATAAAATAACATATTCCCATTGCGGGTGCACAACCCTAACCCTAATCGTAAACCCATTGACCGAAAAATGTAGAAATAAAAGCTGGGACAAAATTATGCATGTTGCGAAAATGTTATAAGTCGAAAAAGGGGAATAACTCCACAAAAAAAGTCTGACAGAAGTCATGATCGCAGGTGCACAGGTTCCCGTGGTACTAAATATTTGTGCCAAGTTAAAAACAATTTAACTAAAAATGTAGGAATAAAAGCTCGGACACAATTATGTTACTAAAAAGGGGGATAACTCCACACACAAAAAAGTCCGACAGACGCCAATTCAGGTGCACAGGTTCCCATGGTGGTTGATGTCTGTGCCAAGTTACACGGAAAATGATTAAACACGACTGAGAAAAACTCCGGACAAATGTGTGTCCACGAACGAACGGACGGACGACGGACGGACAAGCTGATTCTAGTATACCCCCACAACTTTTTTTGCGGTGGGTATAGGGAGTATAATATAATCGCCACTAATGTCATACCCGTCAAGTGTTTTACATCCTATCATTATAAAAGGACATGCGATGACAGTGATAGCTGAATTTAATCAGAGTTTGTCGCTCTACTTATGACGACATAAATGCCATACTGCCCCACCATATATGTGAGATGAAACCCGTCATGGGAAATTAACTTTTAAAATGTAAATAATCCTAACCAGGGCCTGGAACCTACGTCACCGGAAGGGTAACCCTACATCAAAATAACTGTAAATAAAGTTCGACTCGCTACTTCGACATCGTTATTTAAATAAATACAATCGATTTCGATGTAATATTATAAGCAAAGGAGCTATGCCACCTGCAAATCTCGACAAATACAGAAACCGAAAATCGGAAAGAATTGCTTATAATGAGAATTTCGCATTCGCAATTCAAAATCGCGTCCGATTTCCTATTTTCGTGCAGGTGTTAACGCCAACATTTCATGTTTCGGGATATTATAAATGTTAAAATTTGAATCAATAAAAAAAAATTAACTTTCCCGTGGTTTGTTTGTAAATTTCTTAAGACACAAAGAATTTGTATGAATTTGTCTATTAATGTTAACGCCCACATCGCGTTAACGCTCACATAATATTGGCCTGTTTGCACTCAGAATTGAGTCACCATCCGTATAATCCGGTAGATGAACTATTAACGATCGTGTTCACATATACACACTCAGTTAAATGCGTTACTATACACAAATGGCTGTTATAGAGATGCCAATATACTATTTGATAATACTATATATAAAGACGAGCATAAATTCATGGCATAATCATTGTTTTTACGTTCTCGTTGTATATTCGTTAGTTTAATTAAGTTTATCTACTGTCATTCGTTCTCTTATTCCATATTCATTGTAGTACTACTTTGTTATTCCATTCTATTTCCGTCGGTTAAATGCATGTTAATATGTTCATATTTCCAGTTTCGTCTGATAGTTGTCGTTAAAACATTATCATGCAATAAAGATTTCTTTAATTATATTCTATTACTAACATTCATTGTTTACCCATGTTTATTGATAATGAATTGAATGTGTTATTCGGTCCAGGAACCTTCGTTGTCAAACAATCTGGTCACGCATAAATTATATTCGCAATCCAAAACCAAAACATCGGGATATATGTAACGGATAAATACATTTTCAAACACCCTGTCCCACCATCAGTCAATAATCATAAAGTATGGTTAGGTACTCAAGTCCCAAAAACTAATTGGTCACATATATATTAACTATAGCAGGTTATATAGTGAATTGTGAACATAATATGGTTCCTGTGGCTGGATATTCATTTAGTTTGGTTATGTTTAACATTATATATTAAATTTTCTTATATAAACTGGATAGTCCGTTTATTGAATACTTTTGCAGACAAAAATGATATATACAAGGAAAAAACCAACTTAAAGTTGAATAGAAGAAAAAATACAACAAAAAAGAGGCATGTTGTGTCGTCTAAGAGAAGAGGACAACTTATATTCTCGCCAGCGACCAAGCGTCGGAGAATATGTATACGACCGAATGTTAGTCCAGTGTGTTCGAGATTTATATATAACACTCCAGAAAAACTCAGAACTCCGTGAACCCCAAGATCAGACAGGAAGAGGGTTAAACGGTCTCCAACATCGACTAAAAAGAAGACTCGCGTCCGGTTGTTCCCTGTTGAGAGTGATCCGGAGAACGAAATGATTAGTCTTATCCCAATCGTGTTGAAAGAACTAATTCGGTGTGATCTTCAAGATGTGCCGCTGGAATTTTTCAAGCTTGTTACTATTTATTTGGCTTCGGGGGTAAATAATATTTTATTCGAGTCGAGGAACCCACCAATCAAAGCTCAGAATGGTCAGATATCGATTTTTTAAATCTATTATTTTTCACCACCTGGAATATTTAGTGGCCCAGTAAAAGTCGACGAGTAGACTACCTCGGACCAAATTTGCGGATGAAGATGGTTAACTCGAAAATCAAGTAGCTTTTTGTCAGATATTTGACAAACCGACAAAATGTTGAAAAATAACAGGTTTAGGCCAATTTTATACTATATTTGACTGTAGTTAGCATTAGTTTTGGTTGTTTAACCGATTCTGATAACTGAAGCGGGCATTAAAAAAAATATTTGTTGTTGGAATCTGATGATATGGGGGACCATCGAATCGGATTGATTAGCTTTAACTTTGATTTTAGGATAACTTATTAACCTGATCGTTTACAGAATACATCTTCTACTCAAATTACTTATTTGTTTATATAATATTAGATTATATATATTAGATTGTTGTTATTATCGGGAGTTTATTGAAAATGGCGTAGGCCTATAGTACCCCTTAATTAGTTTTAAGTTGTTCTATTTACTTATCAAATATCAACGAGCGAGTTAGATCATGACACGAATCTCTACTATATGGCGAACGGGCGGTAGCCATAGTAGAGATTCATGGCATGATCTACGAGCGAGTATGAATGGTTGCCGGCAAAACAAATTTAAATAATAATTAAATACATGTGAATTTAATGCTACTTCCCTCGCTAAGATCCCCCGAAGATTCCCGCTAACATCCTCCGGAAAAGGGAGGGATATCCTGAATAGCACAGAACATAACACGGCGTTAGAATAACGTTGCGTTTGTCTCTGGGGGAAATCAGTCAGAACTAACTGACTAACACCACGACATTCAAGAACTATTTTAGAGTAGGGTTCATAAAAACTGTGCGAAGTGTTTCAGTTTGACGATGTTGTGTAACTACTACGAGAGTGCGACTTTGCGAGCTTGTGATTTTAATTAATTTCTATTAATTAACA
This sequence comes from Siphonodentalium dalli, assembly GCA_032622095.1. Classification (NCBI taxonomy): domain Eukaryota; kingdom Metazoa; phylum Mollusca; class Scaphopoda; order Gadilida; family Siphonodentaliidae; genus Siphonodentalium; species Siphonodentalium dalli. The sequence goes on from CP136062.1 coordinate 106,519,288, forward strand.
GTTTTTTCTTTTATTAATTTCAGAAACATTTGAATTTGAAACAAAAATTGAATAATACAACTTAAAAGCTCCTTCCTGGTTCAACTCAAGCAGTGGCGATATTGCGATTTATTCATTTATCAAACGTTGGTTTATTTTAGCCTATAATTATATATGATGCATCAACCAGAATGACATTTTTTCTTATTCCCTATAATAATATTGATATATAAAGGTCATATAATTACTTATTATTTTATTCATTTATGTCTTGTGATAGTAATTCCGTGAAAAACGTATTAATTAGCCTGCCATAATACAAGTGAAGCAGTCTACTTTTGAGCCGATGTATACAGATTCGCCTCGGCAATATTCGGGGGATCTTAGCAAGGGAAGAATTACACTCTTGCTCTTCCATAAGTTCCATTAACTGTGAGGCATACACTACTCACTGGTCCTAAAACTAATTGTGATATTCGGCAATTGAAAGAATTCAGCCAAATTGCCGATTTTGGAATCAAATGTTGATTATATGTAGGCGTTACCATTTATGTCACAATTCCAGTTTTAAAAGCCAATGTAAGCGTTACTATTTCAAAACTATGAAACATGCCTCGAAAATTGGTGACGGAAACCACCTGAACGCGATAATCTTTACAACCGTTACATATATATCTCGGTATAGATGACTGTGAGCTAGCAAACAATGTTTTACAGCTCATAAGCAATGATTTTTTTAGTGGTTTATGTACATAGTTTGCAAAAACGATAAATACCCACTTCGAGTCGCACCGAGCAGCCGCCATTTTTCGGTGAAAAACTTTGTTTTATGACGTAGGTTCCAGGCCCTGCTAACTGTAAGCATGGATGATTTTTTTTATTTTGATTGATTTGATTTTGGATTGATTTTTTTCTTCTCGCCGATTGTCCCATTTATAAACATACCAGATGACACCGTACAACACATAGACGATACGATATTAACTCGCGATTTCGCAACAAACTATAACAACATCATAAAACAATATACCTATATCTCTTGACGAGAATCCATTGTGTGGCATACTATAACGTGATATAAATTGTGTTTGTTACAAATTTATTTGTTTGTATATAGTCATCAAGTTATGTGTAATGTGCTCAATATGTATAGTTATATCATGTATGTAATTATAAATCTTCATAAATGGAGGAAAATATTTTAAAGAATATATATAACCAACTGTCTTACTAACCATCTTGGTATGCAGGGTGTACAACTCTGGCTTGGGGTGTTGATGCAGAACCCCACAGTGGATGCCGTTTGTTGTTGCATCTGCCATCACTTGTTCTGTACCTTGATGTCTGGCATCTCGGAATAATGAATGGGCATGCCTGATCGGGGAACAGGTCCTTGAATTCTGTGGAACTATAACAAAAGATTTTTGCATGGTATGTTACGTATTTAATTTTCGACATTTTATCGTGTTTTCAATGTGCAATTACGGAATTTAAGTATAGAACAATAACGTTTACCTAGGGTGTAAGTACTGTCGAAGGACGCCATTAGAAGAACATGTGTATTAGTGATGCTGATTGCAAGAAATAAGTAGGATTCACCTTAAGACTTGTTTATAGTTTATTATTAATCAGATATGACATTTTTGCCAGAACGGCTTGTTATGTGAATATCACTTCAATGTGCCCGTAAACCGAGTAATATCATTTTACGACATCACAAATCGAATAATATTGAACTCTACTTCACTGCTAAATAATGTGAATCTATTTTGTGACGTCACTCATTTGAAAGAGTTGTCAGTTACTAACAGGCGATTTAATTAAAGGTACTCAATCCGATCAGTCCCCATACCATCAAGACACAACAACAACATTTCTTCAAAATATACGTTTTAGTTATCAGAATCTATTTATTGCAACAGAATAATGCTAACCACTGTCAACTTGTTGTTTATCAACATTTTATGGCCTTATTATCACTAATGTATCGCGAAATTTGACGATATTACCACTTGGTTTTAGAGTAATCCATCTTCCGTTTGACCGCGTTTTTCTGGGCCACATATTATTGCACATCTCGAGAAATAAACTTCAAAAATCGATATCTGATCACTCTGAGCTTTGATGGGTGGGTTCCTCGACTCGAATCAAATATTGTTTACCCCGAAGCCAAAGAAATAGTAATTTAGGAGCGTCTGATCGGATTGATTATCTTTAATAAATGAGGTATTACTTGGTTGGTTTGATAATCGGTCTCAAGCTGAGAGTTTACCTCGGGCTGACATCGGACATAATATCAAACCAACCAAATGGCTGTGTTGAGTATTTAAAGGTACGGGCGGCGTTCGTTGCAGAAATATTCATATTTGTTCAAATCGCCATCAACAGAAGGAATATTAAAATATATATAGTTTTGTTCATATGCCAAACATAATCAGCGCGTAAATAGTATATTGTCGTCAAGACGTACGATGGTGTACGTAAACAAGAGTCTACTCGTGTTACAGAGGTTGTGCTTCTGTTTATATAAAACAGCGCAATTCTATTGGTTTTAATCACACACAAATGATACAAACGCTCTTTATTATTTCCATATCAGGAAAACAGTAACAAATAACGCTCTTTATGTTTACCATATCCGGATATAAACAAAAGCCAGGTTACGTAACGTTTTTTGCTTTTGTTTACATAACAAACAGGGGGGGGGGGGTCTGCAAAAAAATTCCGTATATAGGGCCGGGGTGGGTGGGTGGTCCAGAGGCGGAAAAAATGGTGTTTGTAATTTTTTTCCAAAATGGGTTTTTTTCAAACAATTTACAAGTACTGACCATGTAATGTTGTTTGTAAGCATGTTAGTACCATGCTTGTTGGTATAGGGCTATATAGGCAACTAAAGTGACTCTTTAGCCTCAGATTTAGCAACATTCTGGATTTCACAGTATCCCGGACCACTTCACAGTGGACCACCGTGTTAACGTTCAGGAAACTTATGATCAACGGAAGAAATATTTAGTAACAAAATTAATATATTACCCAATTGTATTATCTGAATAAAAGTAATAAAACTCTATCACAAATTGGATACTACATGGTGAATACTCAATGATGACTACTAGTAGCTATCATTAACCTGATTGTTGCATAACATGAAATTGAAAAGGATATCTCATAAATTTCTAATGTCTGAAATACTGTCTTGTTCTGGCATGTAGTCAAATTCATTCCTTCTGGTTATTTCTCATCTTGAATGATTGCAAGTAATGTTAATTTGCAACAATTATCCAAATAAAACTGAATTGGTTATGATGAATGACATTACTGTTTACTGCTCAGACAATCCCAAATGAAGGTGACGCTATATATTCTCATTGAATTTCTGAACTTCATCTGGGAGCTTTACTGCTCAACAAGACGAAACTAAAATACTAATTGTATACTGTTATCACTTACAAATAGATGAACTGAAATAATGTGATGCATTCAGATGCATTGATAAATGACATTCAATTCTTCATTCTGGTCTATCACCATACCAAACCACATCAAAATTTGACAACCGACACTTAACTTATATTGCAAAAACTTTGTATGGACTGAATTTCATAAAGTCGAACAGGGCCCATAACTCTGGTAGGCATTGGTGGTCACAACCCGCGATATTATACATATTCGTCCCCCATTTCTGGTCCGTCACCATGCCATAGGGCATCAAATATGACATCTGACTCTTGAGTTAAAATTCAAAATGTTTGTACGGACAGACGGCTCGAGACGTCAACTATATACCCGCCGACTAATATCGGGCAGTATAATAACCATATATCTATGTGTATACATAACCAAAAAACAATTCCCCTCCCACCCCATCCCGTTGGATAAGACTAAAGAGTTCTTTGATCATGCACATATAATTGCGGAACCCCTGACCTGTTTACCACTAGTACTATTTACACTGGCCAGTCTTCTCTGTCAGACACAACACACTCGATATATTAAGGCTATAATGGGGTCTAGGGCAATTGTGACATATAGTGTACCTACACAATGCTTAATTAATATTGTTAGATACTGAAAACACCAGGAAACACATGGAAATACAGTATATTTTTCATTTTTCTGATCTGTGTTTACCAATTAGTAAGGCAGTTAACACAGTTATTGAAGAACGGCTAAAAAAAACCTCTGAAATTTTGATAAAAACATGAGAAACGGGGGGTGGGTCCCCAAAATTTTGGAGGAGGCCCTATATGTGCAATTATTTTCCAGACCCCCCCCCCCCGTAACAAAGGGAAAACATTGACAATAACATACTGTTTATGCCATATTTCTGATTGGTATAAGAACAAGGTATGTCTATATTTTACTATGCTGTCTGTTTATGGCGGTTTTTGACGGAGGTGAATATTTTAACAGCATACCCACCGCCAACGCCGCCCGTATCTTTAATGCGTGTATATCGGCACTCTGGGCATCTTTCGATCTATTTGTATAATTTGGAAGTTCAAATGAGCCATGTTCGTTTAATTTGGAAATATGTGGCTAAGTTTGTTTCACCCAAACTTACTCATGAAATTTGTTTATATCTTTTGTCATAAAGCATATATTATGAATTGAGTTATGCCAGCGTAGTTGGGCGCCAGTTGGTAGATAATTTGATTTGACTTAATTATGCTTAAATGAACATATAATATTAGCGCATCGAATACTACATTTTAATTGCATGCTTGTGATATGTCCAGAAGGCAAAAACGGTCCGGTAAAACGCGAATTATTTACAGGATACTGAAATGAATTAGTAAATAATTTACAAATAATGAAAGTTAGAGCTTTATCTTGCGTTTGCGGAATATGTCAGATAATGTAAGTTGTGTTTATCTGCAATATCAAATTGCCCTCTAGCGCAGTGTCTAGCGACATAATCATTGTAAGCGTTTGATCATACTAGCATAACTAATTATATGTCTAGCCGCACAAGCCTGTTGTGATAGTTGCAAGTTTGGTGGAGTTCGGTAACTCAGTGGCTAGAGTGTCGGCCTTGTTATGGCCACGCACCGGCGGCGTGAATTCGCGCCCGCGCCGGTGGACTGTCGTCTCCGCAACAGTGGCTTGGTCGGATTAAGTTTGGTATGCAGCCACAAGCTGTTTCAAATCTCGCGCCAGATTGTGACCCTTGCGCAAGGTCACGTGTACTGTGCTCGATTCGTCGTACCCAGACGAGAAATAGGGACCTGGTTATTGTCGTAAGCCGCTCCAGTGAAGCGCCTGTAAAATGGCAGCAGACACAAGACTCAACAGCTGGGGTAATAATGTGAAGCTCGTGGTGCTGACGATAAGCGCTATATAAGCACCCCTATTATTAAGAAGAAAGTATGACACCCATATACCTTAAGACTTGTTTATAGTTTAATAGCACCAGCTTACGGCCATTTTAGTGGCCTTTGTCATGTGGAATCACTCTAGATTTCCAGATATTTAGTTGGTTTCACATAACACAAGCATGCAGTTAAAATGTAGTATTCGATGCGCTAATATTATATATTCATTTGAGCATAATTAAGTCAAATCAAATTATCTACCAACTGGGTCCAAACTATACGCTGGCATATATAACTCAATTCATAATATATGCTTTATGACAAAAGATATAAACAATTTTCATGAGTTTTGGGTGAAACAAAATTAGCCACATATTTCCAAATTAAACGAACATGGCTCATTTGAACTTCCAAATTATACAAATAGATCGAAAGATGGACGGAGTGCCGATATACACGCATTAAATACTCAACACAGCAATTTGCCAGCCCTTCCATCGCACGCACACATGTGAGACAAACGCTATTTTACCATGTCAGGAATAGACCAACAGTGTTAAGAAGAATCGGAGGCAACTATCTTTCTACGATAATGCTGTAACCCCAAAAAGACGAAGTACTGATAAATACACATATGAACACGATGTTAGAGTCCCAAACAAAAACATCCATTTGCATGACATGAAACGGAAAAGAGCGTTCCGTGTTAGTATATTCCTGACATGGTAGTTTGGCAAGTGTTTTTCAGAGCATGTGAAGCCGGTATAACAATTGTTTGTGTATTTATCGATCTATCGTATCAATCCCTCCGAATTACGTAGACAAAATATGGAGGTTCGAATGAGCCATGTCAATGTAACGTATTTTTTCATACTTTTTGTCTTTTATATTTTTGTTTCTTTATTGCTTTTTATTAATCTATATTTAGCCATTCACTTTAATTTTATTTGTGTTTTATTGTATCACTAAATGGTGAAATTCCTATTAATTTGGAATTTATACCAATACAAGTTTGAAATTGAATTTGTATTTGAACTTGAATTTGTAACGTATTACGACATATTTTGATTCTGAAACCGGAATGTGACAAAAGCCAGGATAATTTCAGCCTAACTTCAAACAGTTACGGTGCTTTAAATAATGTTGTTGCCATGCTGCTGACCTATAAATAAACAAACAAAGACACGCATAAACAATAATATAATTTTATGCAGCATTTGACCGATCATATAAACATGAAATGTACGAAACGGTCACTTGAAATCTTCAATCCGGAACATTCACCTTTCATTGCGTAGAAATGTTTACTTTATTGCAAGCCCCAGAGATATGCCTGGAGATATTACAAGAAAATCGTGTTAATATTTTCACATAAACCATGCACCGTGAAGTGGGCATTATAATGCATATTAACCCTTTACCAAACAGAAGGGCCCTGTGCCAATGCATTCTCTTATATATGCGAGTCGACCATAGGTCGCCTCGCATATATAAGAGAATGCATTGGCTTAACACATTAAAAATTATAAAATTGTTAAAGAATGTAAGAAAAAATGGTAAAAAGTGTTTAAAAAAGATTTTTTTTAGGCCAATGCATTCTCTTATATATGCGAGGCGACCTATGGTCGACTCGCATATATAAGAGAATGCATTGGCACAGGGCATAACTGTAACTATCACAATGTGGTCAAGGAGCCGGTTCCAATGATATCCATATGTGTATGGTTCTATTGAGACAGACCGAAGATATTTTAGGCTGTTGAAGCTTTATTTGGCCGGTTTTGGCCGGTTTGTTGGGTAAAGGGTTAAACAACGAATATTTAAGCTAATTAAAAATGAACATAAACTGTGTTTATAAAGGTGTTCATGTGGTGGTATGATGTTTATTTACTTTTTACAGTCACAAAGACAACAGAGCATGGAACATTAGGCATAGGTATGTCTTCACCTCAAACTAACTACTCTGGTTGTCCAATTGCAATGCAATAAGTATGAATTTATTGGGGGTTATAAGGTGGCGCATGCATTGCTTGTTCAACATTGGAAGCGTCATATGCATGTAAGTGCACTTTAAAACATGAGGTTGCACCACGGATACTAGCATCAAATGAAACATGGACAGGGCGGACCCCAAATATAAACTAAACACAAACTTGTTATGTGAAAATTCGTACAAATATTTCATTGAGATTCTATAACCCATGGCTGAGATACTCAGGCGGACGGACGCAAAACTCCCATTTCACATAGTCAAAATTCTATGTTTTGTGTCAGTTCCTCATATAGATATATATATATATATCTTTTTGCCCTCGCCTCGGCAATTTTGAATTCGTGGTACTCGCCAACCTCGCAACCACGTGATTCCTCACTGTGATGATAATCGTTGCATTTTTTTCTTAATTCTCCGAGTTCACTGCGGCGTAAAGTTATGTGGTACTCGTCACCGATCTCGGCACTGCATAGCGTGCATACTCTTTGAGTTATTTAACATACCTTGCTCTATATAAGGAGCTTGTTGTTTGTAGTTCGAAATTTGATAATGCGGTGGACCACCTGATTATTGCTAAGACTTCAGCTATAAGTGACATATATGATATATGTATTTTTAATAATTCTATAAAATGCGAATTTGCTAGATTTATCAATGGGGGTCCACCACCTTTGAACGCATACATCACGCATCTTCTGGTTAGCCGTATCCATGAGTAGTTCACCTTTCTTTATACTAAAGCAGCGTCGATGGGTGGTTATCCCATATACAATGTTCATATAATAAGTTCAACAAATAGGTCGTTTGTTTGTTGAGCTTCTTATCTAAACATTTCCCCCAATACATAGGGCTCCTTCTGCACTTATATTTATCTGTCGTCTGCTTGTATCACATTAATATCCCTTCAAATCTATAATAGACCATTCCAATGTATACCTTTTAACTGACTGGGAGTATCCATTTAGTGAAAAAAGGGTTTATGTAGTGCGCGTCATGATGTGGCTTCACTGTAGTACCACCAGTACCACCACATCGTCCCACCAAGGATGATCAGACAGAAAGGCGCCACATTGTGGGACCGTACGCATCGGGTACACACGAGACACGAGGGGGGCATTAATACCGGTATTGCTGAATGGTATTTCAAGACAATTTCAATTTCTGTATTGTCTCCGCCCACTAAAGGTAGACATTTATATTACAATACATAATTTGAAAAAAATTTAAGTAATGGCTATATATGATTTAAATTCGGGCAAGTTTGGGAACACCGCTTCGGAATTGCTATCGTCTCTGAGTGTCTTGATGACAATAGATGTTCTAGAATCGTTTGAAATAAGTGAATATTACATCTGCAAGCAGTTTAATAGTTTACGGGTGTGGTGTCTTGCTTTTGTGTAGTTGGAAGTTGGAAAAAGAGATCGAATTTTGTGCGTGTGAACTTCCGGTCGGTCGCCCAATTTATTTTCGACCCAATTTTCCATTTTCCGCCAAAAGAGCAAATGAAGTCCAAACACAAGTATCACATAATTATATTAATTGCATATATACATCTATCATCTTTATCCAAGTAAGTTCAACCCTCCTACACATAGCTAATGTCTCAATAAGCTTATATTGTTTTTTTTTTCATAAACACGAACCTGGTTCCCGAAAGAAGTTGCGTGGCTTTGCGAGCTAATCTACCCAGTTTCTTCATACCCTCAAGCGGTAATCTGCCGGTCGTCGCTCGTTTAAACTCGCTGGCAGTTTTTGCTTTGCTGTCATCAACGCCTAAAATGTTAAATTATTGTTGAATTCTATGATTAACTATTTCTATACTAAAAACGCATGAATAGTTCCCTTAGGAAATGTTCAGATAATAAGTTGTTTGTTGAACATATTATCTGAAGATTTTCCACCTATGAATATGAATCAGTCTGCTCTTGTATCATCTGTTTTTCTCAATTTTCTGGTTGTCGTCCGATTTTATTGCCTGAACACCCCTCGAAATGAATAATATACCATTTTTTTTTATCTATCGAGCTATTTTGAATCCCAGGACATGGCGAAAGTGAGTAATTATAGTTTGAGACTTGAATATTACGTACGTGACGCTTTATGTCGTTAGGTGTCGTTACACTATCATTATCAAGACGCCCACCTTGGGTCATTGGTCATACGAACACAAATTTTGAATTTAGACAGAGTTTGGGTCGATGTTGTTGGGTGGTCCGGAGCTCAGAAATATTTGTCCTGGTGCTTGCAATTTTTTCCCGATGGCTTTATTTGCCTTCGATTGAACTGAGGCTTTAAGTTTATGAAGGTATATCGTTGATGCATGCCGTTCGCTATAACATTGACAATAACATCACATTTGAGGGAATAATTTATAAATAACTGGAGAATATTAGCAAAAAAAAATATTATCATGATATAACAACTGAAATTGTATCATATCATGTTAATATAAAATGAACATGATTGTCACGAGATAACTATAGCTAGATATGATGCACTCAATAATTATCCAATTGATGCAGAGCGATGCATATGATAAATGTTCAATGGCTTATGCCATTAGTGATCCAAAGCCACGTACAATCAAGAAGTTTTCAAAAGCAGAAACGAACAGGATAAAATACTCTGTCTAAATTCGCACTCGTTGGCTATCAAAATATACATCTTTAATGTCCTCCATAAATGAAGAGTTGTTTAACACATACCATATATACATAGGAACATAGACACATGACGGTCAACATATTGCAGATGTAACTCATGCATAAGGCTCATATACATATTCCATTCCACTTTGATATTATATAAAAACAAAACAATAGAAGATAGAACAACCACATTGGCGGGCACGATGGGTTTTAAGAAAATAATTGTTATCCATATTATATCAGATTTAGATGACCCCTGTTAATTGCTATATAAGACATATATAAGATTTAGATCGGTATTTCGTGTATTTTGCGATCTTATATCTTCTTCCAGATTGCACAGTTGTGAGGTCCAAATTGACCATGCCTGTTTGAGGACAACAAGTTGGGAACACTCACCTAGGCTTTTGAACAGGGCGTTTTCATCGCGAATAGCTGCCTCCAGGATTTCGGCACCCAGCTTGATCTCTGTTAGGCTATCATCCAGATTGATCTCTGTTAACGCTAAGACTAAACTCACGCTAACCAAACCCAATATGAACGCCTCTTCTTTCATTCTGTCGAAATAATATAATATGCAACTATATTAGTCCGAAGGTTGTAGGTTATCCACCTACCCCCCCCCCCTCCACAAATTCTTACTTTACCAACTCATTTTGTTTCCTTCATATTCCCCTCATTGCTAAGTATTGTTCATTGTTGACAAGAACACGTATATATATTATGGAGGCACGGACTCAGTATGAGTGTTCATTGCTTCATATTTCCTTAAATCAGTGAGCGTGAATAAATTCTCATTTCTTATCAAAATGGCCATGTGTCGATCGGAATGGTACATTGAGATGTCCCTCAAACCAAATCAAGCTTGAAAATCGGTCCCAATTTTCATCCATGCCGGGGTTCGAACCCGCGCCAACCTCGTGTAGCCCAGACTGTGGTGATCTTACCCACGGCCTAACCACCTCGGCTACGGGGACATCCTTAAAAAAGAAGCCATTTCGATTCACCGAGAGTTAGGGACATGGGTTCTAATTATTGATCTGGCACTCTGGAAACATCACAATGCACTTCCTCCGAATTTGCATCTGTGACCATACGATTACTGGTACCGGTGTATATATATGTCAGAGTTATGGAGGCACGGACTCAGTCTGAGTGTTCATTGCTTCACATTTGCTCGAAATGAAGTATTTCCACATGTCTTCAAACGTGCCCAGAATGGCAAGATAGGAAAATAATAATCGATCGATCGAACAATGATATTACTGAAATAATTCGCCCAATTTCTGAAATATGAATCAGCCATTTACATTTAGCGACAAAGGAGATTCATTACATTACATTACCCCTTTTCCATTCATTAATCCCATTCTATAATAATGATTTGCAACGGTCATATTGCATAACAGGAAATAGTGCCAGGTGTACCCAAATGTATTATTGTTGCGCAAACGTGATTCGGAATCGGGGATGAGGAATTCGGAATCGGGGATGAGGAATAAAGAAGAAACTTTACGCCATTAAATACGTCAAAGAGACATATTTATCTAGGGACTATTTCGTTACGCGGGAAAACAATGCATATAGTTATGTGAAACGTCATTAGGCTTTATAGAAGCCGCTGCTATTTTCACGTCCCATTTATTGATTTAAGTATGTTTTATAGAGGTTTTGGATCAAGTAATAAATATAATTTACAACTCGTCCCTTGTTTATAAGAAAATTTACAAAAGTCGTCAGTAAATTTACAGGACTCGTTTTGTGAATTTCCATATAAACTTGGGACTCATTGTAGATCCTCTATAATTATATTCCATGAACCACCGGTGATATACAAAAAAAAGTGGGCGACAAGACTCTAATCGGTCTCGTGGCTGTGCTACCGGGCATCGTCTTGTTTGACCACTGTTGTCGCCAGTATACTATCTGATGAACCATATACAAAGAAGGAGCATACTCACAGTAAAACTAATTCGTGTATTATTTTCATAATATATGGAACATGGACTCCATTATAACGTAAATTTATCAGTATACTTCGATCTCAGCAGCAGGAACGTGGCTATACATATATAGGGTCTCCGTTGGTGCGTCTATATCTTGGATTTCCAACTGCACCCCCTCTTTGAATAAGACCAAACTCCCCAGTTCGTGACATTCCATTGTAACTGTTGGAAATATCCCGACCTGACACCCCATAATGTTGGAAAATTTCTCAATGATGATCATGGGAAAGTATGCGACTGTTGGTCTAAAACGTCAAATTCCTGGTTGGAAAAATCAAACTATGAGAGCAATTTAACCTATATGTCAGGCATTAAACTTCCATGCAACTGTTGAATATTTTGACCAAAGTTTAGGGGGCAACACACCAACCTCCTGTCACTAAGTCCCTGTTCAGGAGCCCAGCAAGAGCGATACAAATATAGTCCATTTAATCTCCAACATAACTGACAAAAGCGAAATAAATATACGCTGGTGCAGCATTAAAGATCCCGTGCCAGTGTATTCTCTCATATCATATATGCGAGTATGGGAGACTCGCATATATAAGAGAATGCATTGGCACAGGGTATTATTTCTCAAAAATTCAAGAAGCTCCATTCAATAAAGGGTTAAATTTAATCTCCAACTTTATATAACAATGCCAAGGTTCCTTACCTGTGACGATTCTACTCCAATAATTCGTATCAGCTTCAGAGTTGTTAAAATAAAAACATTCACCGAAAATATCTCTCACTTCCAAACTGGTTTCATCAGAAAAAAATTATGATTAAAGGCTGATTAGCTTTGGCCTTATATACTCACGAGTAATGTCGTGACTTACAGCTGGTTATGCTATTTTCGTTGATTAAAGCTTTCGGCACTCATGTAGAACTGTTAATAGTTCCTTCGGGGTATCGTAAATGCAGCACGGAGCCCAATTTTGATTACACCTATAGATACGTACTGGTGCGTCACTCGAATATAACCCAAAATAAAAGCTTTCAACATCATTGAATTATATATCTTTGTATTTATTGGGTGAAAATAATTGGCGCAAGCATAAACACATTTTAATTCCGTCGTAAATTAGTTTTAATGTAAGTAGTAATATAGGTCGTACTGTATCACAGATCACAGGGGCTTGTAACGCGCACCGCTGCATGCCCACAATGCACCCACCGCACGATATAGGAATCAGGGAGCTAAATGTGTTCTAGAGTCGGGGAGCGAGTACACCGCGGAACCCTAAAGGTGAAGGTAACTGAAGAATGACCTTCACCTGATACATGCGACAAGTTATTAAAGGATGACATCGCGTTTATTTGATTTGTACATAATATCTAAATAATTTAAACAGGTGAATGAATGGGGGAACGGATTTTTGTGAGCGGGAAATGTATTTAACTAGCTGTTGTAGATCTGGGTTTTTCCAGATCAAATTTGGCTGTGAGATAGCCCTGTCGTACACTTGGGGATTTATTTTAAAAAGTAAACACATGACCTATGATTTTTCTTGCATTTTCGTGATCAACTGGTGTCAATCTAGCTGGGTAAACATCACTGGTATGGCCTGCATGCTTCAATTCAGCGAATTTGGCCGAAACGTTAACACTGTCGCCTATGGGAAACCATTTAGTTCCGTGATTCCTATAAGAAAAATTTGAATTTTACGAAATTTCACGTCTCACCATGATAAGTTGTTATTTCCATATTTTCTTATTTTCAAATGAAAATGACCACATTTTGGACAGATTTAAAGAAGAAACGCATGGATTCGCCTGTAGATAGTAAAGAAAGTGATAAATCTGGTAATTTTCCATGGATGTCAGGTACCATTAGGGGGTCAGGGGGTCTAAAGCCCCCCTCCCCGCAATTTTGAGGAGTGTTAGCCCCCCCCCCCCCCATTGGGAAAATGTGTCATTTGACCCAATTAAGCTTTTCCGGCACCCACTAGCCTTATCTGGGACCGTAGCCCCACCCCAAGTCGAGGGGGGGGGGGGGTGATGGCATCACCACTAGAGTTACTGTCGTGCAAAACTGTCATGGCAGCTTTGTTAAACAGACAGTATGCCCTGCCATCTGGTAAAATTTCATGCCTGAGGCTGTGTCTGATGTTGTATCATAATGTTTCGATATTTAAATTGACTTATGGTTGCTTTACATTGCTATTAAAATATTTAATTTTTTTATTTTCTGTTAATTTTGGTAAATATTTATTATAAATTGCCAAATTCTGCATGAAAAGGGTTTAAAATTGGACAATATATCCCTCTCAAAATGTATATTAACATTTCCTCTTCAATTTAGTAATATTATGGTATATAAGGACATACTTCAGTTATACAAGATGCATTAGCTAGTAAAATTGAAAAAAAAGCTATTTTTTTTTGCTTTATTTTGAGGATTGACACTAATTTTCAGGATGCCTCATATTGGAAAAATAAACCACTATACTGCTCGATATAATCCATTTTTGATTTCAGTAAGGTCTATATTTTGATCAAATACTATAAGAAACGCTGTTATTCACACATATACATATATATATAGGAATCAGGGAGCTAAATGTGTTCTAGAGTCGGGGAGCGAGTACACCGTGGAACCCTAAAGGTGAAGGTAACTGAAGAATGACCTTCACCTGATACATGCGACACGTTATTAAAGGATGACATCGCGTTTATTTGATTTGTACATAATATCTAAATAATTTAAACTGGTGAATGAATGGGGGAACGGATTTTTGTGAGCGGGAAATGTATTTAACTAGCTGTTGTAGATCTGGGTTTTTCCAGATCAAATTTGGCTGTGAGATAGCCATGTTGTACACTTGGGGATTTATTTTAAAAAGTAAACACATGACCTTTGATTTTTCTTGCATTTTCGTGATCAACTGGTGTCAATCTAGCTGGGTAAACATCACTGGTATGGCCTGCAGGCTTCAATTCAGCGAATTTGGCCTAAACGTTAACACTGTCGCCTATGGGAAACCATTTAGTTCCGTGATTCCTATAGACCCGTGTGCGCAGTCCCTATATACGACATAATTTCCCTCGACGTACCATCGCTTGGAAAACTCACAAATTTATACCATTTATTCGAGAAATGACATCGAAGTCGGCATGGATAGATCGGCGAAGGGTTCCCCTTTCAAACAATACCATAAACACCGCTCATTTACATTTCTATCCATTGCATTCAATTTATCTTTGAACACATATTATCGTCTCACAAGTACAGGCTGCAATTGAAAATATGTTGTAAATTGCAACCTTAGGTCATTGTGCATGCAGGTCATTGTGCAGGATACACACAATTCCACAATTTCTAACTATTTCCTGGCTATATATAGTCCGTCAACCAGCCCATTATCTGGCATTATTCCATACCGCCTTTGATAGTCTACTGGAGAAACTTCTTTTATACTAAATGACAAGCAGTCACTCTGCCAGACTTGGATACTGTAGTTGTTGTGAGAGTAACAGATCATCTGAGTTAATAGACATGCAATTAATAATTCACCGAATAGAATTGGTGCACTGGTGAGAGTTATTTTCTAGCCATAGTCACATTAATGTTTGAGACAGTTGCTCGCTCTTTTTTCATACACACAATGATTCAGGCTTAAATCTCTTAGTTACATCAGGACAAGTTTATTTATTTCAGTTTTACATTTCTCGAAGCTTCTTTCCGAAGGGTGTCGGGAAGGACGTTTTTCACCTCACCGTCCCATATGCAACATGCCATAGTTTAATGTCATCACCACTAAGGCCCCCAATGATGTCCCAGTAACATAAATGTGGTGTTTTTTTGCAGTTATAATGTTTTAAACTGTTGGTTGCAAATGTCAAATTTGGGCACAAAAGGTCTTTTATAGTAAAAAGAATTGCATTAGGTTGTAAAACATGCGTTTTTGGCCTCTCGGACCACCGTGACCAACCACCCCGGCATACCTTCCTGCAAATTTGACTCACCACCTGCTGACATTACCTTTTACATTACATCGTACGCTGGACAGAATATCATTTTTAACAACAGACATGAATCTGGACAGCGCTATACTCCGTCATTCCTTCGGTGTAAATCTGCTCTCTTCTTCAGTTCGATTTTTTCGATCTGATTTGAACTTTTATCACTACCTTCATTATTCCTGCCGAAAAAGAGCTCACGCAGCCGCAGCCTACTTTCACACTCACATATACTAACTAATTGCAATATTGCAAAACCTCTCTATTATGGAACTTTCCACAACGAAAGACGCCTATTTAATTACACAGGTCATGTGCCGACTGTTTATCTCTTTTGACTCTCTTGTTGACTCTGACCTATGTTGACTCAGTACACATGTACATGTATACGATGTGCCCACTCGTCAGACACGGCTATGAGACACAAATATATCATACTAGCTGGTGGGCCCGAATTAGTCCGGGCTGTTTCCTCTCTGCTTTCATCCGGACAAAAGTACCCATAGGTATAAAATTTCGTTGAAATCCGTATTTTACCCGATTTGACCTTGAATTGAAATTTGTCAAGGTCAAGGTCAGGTCGGGATCATGATCTGACGCGTCCAAATGACTCCCCGGACTAGAGTACCCCTAGATATAAAATTCGTCGAAATCCGTCCGTTTTACTCGATTTGACCTTGAATTGACCATTTTGAAGGTCACGGTCAGATCTGGGTCACGATTTGACACGTCCAAAAGACTCCCGGGACAAAAGTAGCCCTAGGTATCAAATTTCGTCGAAATCCGTCCGTTTTACTCGATTTGACCTTGAATTGTCCATTTTGAAGGTCAAGGTAAGTTCGGGTTCACGATTTGACCTGTCGAAAACACTCCCGGGACAAAAGTACCCCTAGGTATCAAATTTCGTCGAAATTCGTCCGTTTTTTACCCGATTTGTCCTTGAATTGACCTTTTTGAAGGTCAAGGTCAGGTCGGGGTCACGATTTGACCAGTCCAAAACACTTCCGGGACAAAAGTAGCTATAGGTATCAAATTTCGTCGAAATCCGTCCGGCAGTTTTCCCGGCCATAGTTAACACACAGACAAACAGACAGACAGAAGTCCCAAAATATATATTAGACTAGAAGGTGACCCAACTTCGTCCGGGCTTTGACCTTGAATTGTCCATTTTGAAGGTCAAGGTCAAGTGGGGTCACGATTTGACCAGTCCAAAACACTGCCCGGACAAAAGTACCCGACAAACGTGCCCGTCGAAATCCATCCGGTTTTACCAGATTTGACCTCGAATTGATCATTTTGAAGGTCAGGTCGGGGTCACGACTCGACCCGTCCAAAACACTCAGTGAACAAAAGTAACCCCATGTATCAAATTTCGTCGAAATCCCATCAAAAGTGGCGATTTGACCTTGAATTGACCCGATTTCAAGGTCAAGGTCACGTCGCACGGGTAAATGAATATGCTTATGAGACTCCCCATACGAAAGTACCCCCACATACCAAGTTTCATCGAAATCCCGTGATATTCGGGCGTTTGACCTTGAAATGACCCGATTTCAAGGTCAAGGTCACGTCGCACGGGAAAATTGATAGATCTATGCCACTCCCCGGCCGAAGGTACCCCCACATACCAAGTTTCATCGAAATCCCGTGATATTCGGGCGTTTGACCTTGAAATGACCAGATTTCAAGGTCAAGGTCACGTCGCACGGGCAAAGTAATAGGCCTATGTCACTCCGCGGCCGAAAATAACCCCACATACCAAGTTCCATCGAAATCGGGTCGGCCATGTCGGTCACACACACAAACACACAAACAGATCTTCCATAATATATAATAGACTAGCCGATGAGCCCGACGTTGTCCGGGCTATTCAAAAACCAAATTTCCATAGCTCCACCCGTTTCCGAGATCTGGTCTGCGCATGCGCGAAGCTGGCGTCGCACGGGCTCGCCAATACGACGTTGACGACCGCCTGGTCAAACTACACACACGTACCAAGTTTTGTCCCGATCGGTCGAGAATCGTAGATTTGTATCAATGACATACAGACATACATACATACAGACAGAGGTCTTCAAAATATATATGAGACTAGCCGATGAGCCCGACGTTGTCCGGGCTATACAAAAACCAAAATTTCAAGTCGATAGCTCTACCCGTTTCCGAGATCTGGTCTGCGCATGAGCGAAGCTGGCGTCGCACGGGCTCGACGATCCGATAAAATTCGTATCCGGGGCAAGATACATTCACATACCAAATTTCAAGTCGATAGCTCCACGGGCTCGCCAATACGACGTTGACGACCGCCTGGTCAAACTACACACACGTACCAAGTTTCGTCCCGATCGGTCGAGAATCGTAGATTTGTATAAATGAAAGACAAACAGACAGACAGACAGAGGTCTTCAAAAATATATATGAGACTAGCCGATGAGCCCGACGTTGTCCGGGCTATTAAAAAACCAAATTTCAAGTCGATAGCTTTACCCGTTTCCGAGATATGGTCTGCGCATGCGTGAAGCTTGCGTCGCACGGGCTCGGCGACCCGATAAAATTCGTATACGGGGCAAGATACATTCACATAGCAAATTTCAAGTCGATAGCTCCACCCGTTTCCGAGATCTCGTCTGCGCATGCGCTGCACGGGCGTCGCACGGGCTCGTCAATACGACAACGTCAACCGCCTGGTCTTCAAAAATATATATGAGACTAGCCGATGAGCCCGACGTTGTCCGGGCTATTCAAAAACCAAATTTCAAGTCGATAGCTCTACCCGTTTCCGAGATCTCGTCTGCGCATGCGCGAAGCTGGCGTCGCACGGGCTCGGCGATCCGATAAAATTCGTATTCGGGGCAAGATACATTCACATACCAAATTTCAAGTCGATAGCTCCACCCGTTTCCGAGATCTCGTCTGCGCATGCGCTGCACGGGCGTCGCACGGGCTCGCCAATACGACAACGACAACCGCCTGGTCAAACTACACACACGTACCGAGTTTCGTCCCGATCGGTCGAGAATCGTAGATTTGTATTAATGACAGACAAACAGACAGACAGACAGACAGAGGTCTTCAAAATATATATGAGACTAGCAGTTTAGCCCGCCACTGGCGGCATTCGTCTCATGGCTTTGTTTCAGAAACATGGCATTTTTTAAATTTAACCAAATTTCAAGTCGATAGCTCCACCCGTTTCCGAGATCTGGTCTGCGCATGCGCGAAGCTTGCGTCGCACGGGCTCGGCGACCCGATAAAATTCGTATCCGGGGCAAGTTACATTCACATAGCAAATTTCAAGTCGATAGCTCCACCCGTTTCCGAGATCTCGTCTGCGCATGCGCGAAGCTGGCGTCGCACGGGCTCGGCGACCCGATAAAATTTGTATCCGGGGCAAGATACATTCACATAGCAAATTTCAAGTCGATAGCTCCACCCGTTTCCGAGATAACGCATTCTTTGTTTTTCAATGAGTTGATTCATGGTACCCGTCCTCCCCGTCCTAAACTTCAGAGCGGACAGTCAATTAATCCCGTCGTGAAAGTCGAGATAATTGCATTTCGTCCGCATCCGTATTTCGGACGCATGGGGTCAGTCGTTTAGCCACGTCCATTGGAATCCGCATCCGTATTTCGGACGCACGGGGTCAGTCTTTTAGCCACGTCCATTGCAATAAAGAGCGTTCATTGTTAACACCTCCGTATAAGGTCAATATAAAGATCGTTAATGTCTTAACCACCGCTGTGCCTTTTTTTGTGACAGAGATTGGAGAAAGGGTGCTCTAAGCTTCTCCAAAACGCGACCACGGTCGTGTCGGTGTGATTTTACACTTACATACGAAATTTGAGCCCAATCTGTACACGCGTTTTAGATTCTACGAAGTACACCCACGCACACACACCACCCCCCCCCCCCCCCCCACACACACACACATATATATATATATATACGGAAGTCTCAAAATATATAGTATAGATAGATAAGTTTAGTAATGTGTCCATATGGGTCGTGGCGTATGACCCCTATTGATAACCTGTCTATAAGACGCTATGGATTGTAGGCAAATTGCAATATACAATAGAGAAACAGTATACATAATAATATCCATCGGTCCATGAAAATTGTCAATTATAACCGCGTAAAATTGCATTTGTAAAACACAACAGGCATCTGGTTACGAAATTCATGGAAATTTGAAAAATCTGTCACCACCCCGTAAAGCTTGTACTTCACTGATAGGCAAAGTTTACTGCTGGAGTTCACAGCCAATGAAACACAGATCCCGTGACCAGATGGCCGGTTGATGAACTTCTGTCATCACAATGTGTACCTGTTTATGCCGCAGTACGACAAAAAGTGTCATAAAAACATCACTTAAAACCACGGATTTCTCTTGATTTTTTGACAATAACTTTTTGCGGACTTTCGATTATATTTTAATAGATTATGGCTACGCCGCATGGTACGTAGGTATGGATTTTACTCATAAAATGGTAACTCTGTTAATTGTAGGCGATTATATTAAAGCGACTCGTAACCTTGACTTTGACTTACTTCACGGTTCGATGATCATGTTAGATCAATAAATATACATGATATACTAACACAGACTTTACGTATGCTCTGAAGTCTGACCGAAGTCGAATTTATCAGCTGTTTTAAACTTTCCGCATTCAGCTTGTCTGTTTTGTATTTCCCACATTTATTTTGCAAAAATACACTGGAAGCGAACGAAATACAGCACCGTTTCAATATGGCAGTTACCAACCTGGTATCGACCAATCAGAGGTAGAAACTATATTGACCTGGTATGATGCTATATCATGTCACTAAACTAGTATGTCAATATACCGCCATCTTAAAACGGTGCTGCATTTCGTTCGGTTCGGGTAGAAAAATGGGTATTTTTGCTAATAATTACGACTGGTGATTCGAAAATTAAGTATGCCTTAAAGTGCGTAATATTATGAACTAATATTATATACTAAGGCCAAAATAAAATAAAAAATCTGTGTTTCTGGTGACCCGCCCGCCCCTAATCCGACGCCCCCGATCGTTTTCACTTTATTAATTTTGCAAAATTAATACACATCCGATTTTATTTTCCATGTAAACCAGGTGTGTAAACTGATTAATTTCCCTGTAAAACGGACACACACACGTGTACTGTTAAACCGGAAATTATACCACACTTCAATAAGGTCACAGCCGAATAAAACTTATTTTTACATGTTTTATTCAATAAAACAATAAATTACACTATATTCTAATATTGTGTACTTAGTTTATTATTTTTTAGTACATTAAAAATAAGGAAAGCAGTCTGGGGGAGGGGTATTTATAAGTTATGTTGAGCAAAGTTGAAAATAAAATGAAAAAAAAAATGAAATAAAATGAAAAGCCACCCCGCTTATTTTTTTCTTGCATGTCACCAGAAACACATATAAAAAATATTTTTTGGCCTAAGAATCAAATTATACAACAAATGTTCACTTTTGTCATACTCAGGTGATCAAAGGTTCGATAGAATAATATTATAGATTGACATTATGGCCTCAGATAGAATAAAAGGATACTCTTTCTCCATCATGTAAATTTATATCGATAGGTTAGGGGGGCATGTAACGCCAGTATGTAAATACTAATATACAGCTCTAGACTCGACAAACGAAACATATGAATCTTTCTAGACTTAACCCGTCCATGACTGGAGTTTCATGAATTTTTGCAAAAACCCTGTGGCAATGCATTCCCTTATATATGCTAGTCTCCCATAGGGAGCCTCGCATATATAAGATAATACATTGCCTTACAATATTTACCTTGACCTTGTAAGCCAGTGCACTATCTTATATATGTCAGGATCCCTATGGGAGACTCGTTTATATAAAACAATGCACTGGCACATCTGTAATGCTGCACCAGCGCAGCTCCCATGGAGGGGGCTTTAAAGGTCCCATTGCACTCGCTAGGTGAAAAGAAAGTTATTGAAATTCCGCCGTTCAAATAATAAATGTCAGCTTGTGAGAATGCCACTGTTTTAAAGGTACTAAATCCGACCAAACGCTCCTAAATTACTATTTATTTGGCTTCGGGGGTAAAAAATATTTGATTCGTGTCGAGGAACCCACACACCAAAGCTCAGAGTGATCAGATATAGATTTTTGAAGTTTGTTATTTCTCGGAGATGTGTAATAATATGTGGCCCAGAAACACGTGGTCAAACGGAGGGTCTCGGACAAAATTGTGAATGAAAATGGATAACTCTAAAATCAAGTGGTAATACGGTCAAATTTCGTGATACTTTAGTGATAATACGGCAATATTGTGTTGATAAATAACAAGTTTTGGAAAATTTGATACTGCAGTTGACAGTGGTATACATTATTTTGTTGCAATAAATCGATTCTGGTAACTAAAGCATATTTTGAAGAAATGTTGTTGTTGTTGTATCTTGATGGTCTGGGGGCTGTCTGATCGGATTGAGTACATTTAAAGGCACGGGCGGCGTTCGTTGTAGAAATATTTATATTTGTTCAAATCGCCATCAGCAGAAGGAACACCAAAATATATACAGTTCCGCTCATATGCCAAACATAATCAGCGCGAAAACAGTATATTGTCGTCAAGACGTACGATGGTGTACGTAAACAAGAGCGAGCTCGTGTTACAGAAGTTGTGCTTCTGTTTACATAACACAGCGCAATTATATTGGTTAATCACACAAAAATGATATAAACGCTCTTTATTATTTCCATATAAGGAAAACAGTTTACCATATCCGGATCTAAACAAAAGCCAGGCAACGTAACGTTGTTTGCTTTTGTTTACATAACAAGGGGGGGGGGGGGTTGACAACAACACACTGTTTATGCCATATTTCTGATTGGCATGCGAACAAAGTCTGTCTATATCTTACTATTCCTTCTGTTTATGGCGGTTTTTGACGGAAGTGAATATTTTAACAGCATACCCACCGCCAACGCCGCCCTTATCTGTAACTAGAAGTTTTTTTTTATTGCATATCGTTACAAGTAATGTTTTCCATGACAAGAACATAGTTAGAGCGACTTGAGTTCAGTCATTGCTGTAGCAAATAAGTTAAACGGACATGCCTCTATGTAATTTGGAAGGAGGCATAAACTATAGGTTGCATATATATACGGAATGTTGATATACCGGCGTCATGTGTTCTAAAAAATACTTACCATTGGCATAGCCATTTTCGAGAAGTGAAATAAACGCTCTTTATTTATACCATATCAAGAACAGAACAACACGGAACGCTCTTTTCTGTTTCATGCCATGCTATTTTATGTTTGGGACCCAAACAAAACCAAAATTGTGTCTTTGTTATTAAATGCGACATATAGTTTTGGAAATTTGTAGATCATGTCATGAATCTCTACTATGGCTAACGCTCGTAGAGATCATATTCCACCAGTACAAATCCTTGGAACTTTTTGAAGTTTTGACATGGAACCTTATCAAATCGAAAAAATAACACGGGAATATATTTCTCAATGATTATCTGTTCCCTAATAGTGTACTTCACTATATGTGAAGGTCCCAACTCGAAATTGCACGCCTTTCTGTGGCTTTTGAGAGCCGATATCGCAATAAAAATTCAATTAGTTACCCAGGAAAAATTCCATAATTGTAAGAAACGCAAAGCAAAATAGTTCACAAAGTCACTTAAATCTTGAAATTTACAGTTGGATACCTTCACCTACAGTGAAGTACATTATTAAAAAACAGATAATAACAAAGAAATATATTCCCTGTGTTATTTTCTCGATTGTATAATGTTCCCTGTCAAAACTTCAAAAAGTTCCCAGGTTTTGTACTGGTGGAATATGATCTCTACGGGCGTTAGCCATAGTAGAGATTCATGGCATGATCTAGGAAATGTGCTATTGATCGACGTGCTTTCAGCAACACAATAGGAGGTTCAACTTTCACATACGAGAGATTAACGTGTTCAACTTTGCATTTTGTATGACTTCAAATCTTTCTGGGAGATAAAATCCCCGTAGAAAGGCATTTCTAAATATGTATCGTGTCTATCGACCTATATTTCGATACTGGGAAAAATTCAAAAGCGGATACTATTAGGTGTATGTTGGAGCGTAAACCGCATGTGATGCAAAAATACACAGCACCCATATCTGATCATAATCAACATGGTCTGTCAATCTCTACTTCTTTTCAACATGGTCTGTATTACAGTAATGTTCACAAACGATGGGTTCAACATGGTCTGTATTACAGTAATGTTCACAAACAATGGGTTCACCACGAGGAATCTCGCTACCGTGGGATTATTTATGATGAAAGTTAGAACAAATTCGTTCTATTTTTTCGTCTCCAACAATGGAGGAATAAAAAAAATCATCTATCCTTTGAAAACAAACGCTGACTCTGTTCAGTGTGCTGCAACAGTAAAGTTCACAAACAATGTGTTCAACGCGAGGAATATTGCTACCGGAGGATTATTGATGATGAAAGGTAGAACAAATATAGAATATACGCATAGTGTTTCTGAATAACAAATTTAATCCACTCGTGGGATTGGCGATTTACACCACGTGCTTCAGCGAGTGGTGTAAATCGCCAATCCCACGAGTGGATTCAATTCCTTCTATTTTTTCATGTTCTTGGTAATAATGGTTTAACAAATTGTGTACGATTTTTTCAGCTGTACCCATCACGAACGCTTTGATGCATTTTAATGTGTTCATGCCACCTGCACACGCAGTGGTTAGTGTCGTCAGGACCAGGGCTTAAAATTGGTACGAAAATCAGATCGATTCTCGCAAATGTTTCTCGCAAAGTTAAACATGATAATCAAGTTTGATTCACGCATACTTACATGTATCTGGGCTTTGCTATATAAAGACATCATATCATACAGGTTGCTGTTAGGCCAGGGTGATTTTTTTTAATTGGCCAACAGTAAATCTTTCAAAATTGAAAGCTATACATGTAAAATAAATATTGCAATGCTACATTCCTGTCACATTCACATCAACTCATTTGACTGAAGATACAGGGAGAGGGTAAACTGTTTAAGATTAAGTATATAAGATATTACTGTTGAGAAATTGACTTAGTACATTGAATTTCAAAATTTTCCTAGGGGATGCCCTTCAAAGCGTCTCGAACACGGAAAGGGTGATACACCATACCCCCCAACCAACTTGTGGGATAATCATGCAGGATTTGAACCCTCAAACACGTGAATCAGCTTTGATTCTAGCAAAAATGGATGGATTTTAAGGCCTGCATGTCTGACCTTTGTGTAGTCCAGCTACATGCAATCATGCCATGGTCTTGGTTAAATTGGAAGATTTTAATAGATAGAACGACACAAGAGTGTGAACTGGTTAACGTTTGAGTTTTAACTCACGGCACGACAAACGAGTGAACACGTCCAAGCTGGTCATCCTATAATAACCACTGCGGGCAATTATTGAAGGTTTGTTTTGAGGGAACTTTTTTATTAATTGTTTTTCTTCTGACACAACTCAGGATCAACGAGGTGCTTGGTGAACCCAGCTTCAACCAAATGTCAGTTATATAAATAAAGTTCCATAAAGTGACGAATGCATTATGAGAATAATCTTCCATGTTTCAATTATGTGCGTTTTCAGCTCCACGATGAGTGCGTGGTGATACATTTGGACAACGTTGTCAACGTTCCATTGTTATAGATAGTTTAGCAAACTAAATCTACATTCACATTGGAATTTGCTGAATTTAAGTAGGAAACTATTGACAATTGCCTGTGACACTCCACGGTGTCGGAGTGAACCCCACAGCGAGCAAGATTTTTGTCCGCATCGCAGTTTACTCCTGCCCGCATATAGTTTTACTTTATCGATCTACGGTATGTTTGATAAGATGTCTTTATTCGAGTTACTGGATAGGGATTTATTCGAGTTACTGGATAGGGATTTATTCGAGTTACTGGATAGGGATTTATTCGAGTTACTGGATAGGGATTTTGGGTTTTTAGTATCAAAAACCGTCACGAATAGAGTGTCCCATATAGATTGCTCCGCGTTTATGAACATAACATCTCGAGAAGTATCTGCAGTGAAAGTTTTGCCCATTGCAATCTTTTTCCCGTCCAAACTTTTAATTCTGTCCTTAGTGTTTTTAAACTGGGGCACACAAAGTTAATTCGGGCATCTTTTGTAACAACAATTTCGCAAACCTGGAACCCTGCACATTTCGGCCATAAACCGAATGAATTCGGAATGAAATATATAGTCTGTAGCCAACGGCCCAGAACAATTTTACCTCCGGAGTATATCGCATGCTTGTTGTACCGTCGGATTCCAGAAATAATGCAACATCTAGAAATAGCTGAAAAGAGACATTATTTATAGGGAATATCCCCGAGGCTAATTGTCGAAGAAAAGACATCCAGTCTGGAAATATATCTGCTAACGTGATTGTCACACACGGCAAACTTCTTCTTGCAATAATAGCATCTGATTCTCAGGAAATAGAGAGATATAAGGATACAATTAAGTGTGTGACTATAGAAGCCATCTGCAAATGACGATCTTACGATTGAAATTTAACTGGATAAATGTTTGACGCAAATAGTCAAGAAACATATATAAGCTTCGGCGGAGTCCAAGATAATTTTTGAAGCTCCATGTCCATTTACTATTGAATTACTCTGTCTTAAAATCAGAGTAATTTCGTGTCGATTGAACCGGCAATCGAACCGGAACCTATTAATTTTAGGTGAGAAAGAGTAGGAACCAAAAATTATAGAGTCGGAACCCACGTGTCACTTTACAATTACGCGTTTTACGGATTGTTTTTTACTTTTTCAAATAATTTGATGTGTCAAGATTGAACTTATATGATCAAATATTATATAAATCGTATTGAAACAGACGAGATCCTCTCTTGTTTCATACTATTTCGAAGGTTAAGATGAAGTTTTGCAAAATTATCAACACAATACGACTGATCTTCACGTAAAATTAACATTATTATGTGTTATGGAGAGTGTTTCCATTCTGGAACATTGAAATGAACGTTTCCTGGATCTAGATCCACTGAAGTATGTGTGGAGAACTATTTTAAAACTATATACTTACCATTTTCCTGAAAGTTGTCCTTATTTTTCACATTTTTTTCATTCAAAATGGTTGAAAAATCAGTAAATGTAACAATAGGGTCGGAACGGAAATAGCGATAGAATCGATTATGGTGAAACAGTTTCCACCCAGTGGTAATGGTTTTGTATGTATTGTTCAAGGACAATACAATAAATTTTGGACCTTTTGAAATCTTCTGTATTTGCGGTAATTCGCAAAAATAAAGAAATGGTGTGCAATAGATTTAGAGTTGTGTCGCGAAGATCGCTCGCTTGAAGTGTACTATGATGGGCTCAGTTAGTTTCTGATATAAAACAATGTTTTAATAAGAAAGTATAAGAACTCAAAAATCTACCCGATTCCCATCAATTTGTGTGCACATGTGTGGTAGTCAAACAACAGACATGTTCACTTATCTGAAAATCTATAAATGGATGAAAATCCATTCCTTAATCGAATTTTGTTTATATTTGGGTCAAACAGGTGGCATTGTAGGGTGGCCCACCAATACACTTTTTCCATACACCCCACAACTCCCTTTGTTTTACCTAAATCGGCCAAGGGGCCGATAAATAGCACAATAATAACCATATATAGGTGCCCTATTTGAACCTCTCTGGACGGATGCCATTTTGGATTGGAGTGGGGTGTGTGGGGTGAATATTTAGATTGGCTAGGGCCTACAAACCCAACAACACCCTTTGTTTGACCCAAATCGGTCAAGGGGCCGTTAAATGGCATAGGTGCCCTATTTGCACCCCTCTGGACGTCGGTCATTTTGGATCAGAGTTGGGTGTGTGGGGTTAATATTTTGATTGGCTTGGGGTCACCATACAACACCCTTTGTTTGAACTAAATCGGTCAAGGGGTTGAGAAATGACATGGGTGTCATATTTGAACCACTCTGGACGGAGGCCATTTTGGATCTGTGTGGGGTGCATGAAAAGAGTGTCTTGGGGGCCACGCTGCAACACCCTTTGATTGACCTAAATATAAAAAATTTCGAATAAGGAAGAAGGAATGAATTCACCTTCGTTGAGAATCCATGCTTATCTGCCAGGCTCTGCATATATTGTATGCAAATTTCGGCAAGTGAATACTCATTCATCAGTATGTCTTAAAGGGGTACTGTACGCCAAATGTTGTTGTTGGTTTCTATAGTCTCCGAGTCGGAGAATAAGGTAACAATTTTTCCATTATTTGAAAGTCTGTTGAGTACGAAGTCATGTTACGGATGACAAATTTACCGGAATGCAAAAATACAAATTGTCGTTGTCGAGTAATTTTTGTAAAGTTTTCAACCAAATGAATCAAATAAAAGTTATATTATATGCATACTAGTCCCATATAATCATTTAAGTTATTGTATCGTCGCTAGTCAGTGAGTGGCTTTTAATCGATCGTGTGTGCGATCGGTTTAAAAATCCAGTATCCCTCAATTACTGTTTTTGATTACGGTAATTCGTTATTTAATTGACGCCATTTTATGGCTCCAGTCATAAATTCAATTTATATCAAATTATTAAATTTTAAATTATTAAATTTTAAGATAGCCTATTAACCTGAGCGTTTACAGAATACATCTTCGACTCAAATTACTTATGTTTCTATATATTATCGATATTAGATCGTTGTTGTCACCGGAAATTTAATGAAAATGGCGTACAGTACCCCTTTAAGAACTGGACTTTGTTTAACATATTTAATTGCAAAATAATATTTATTATAAAAGGGTCAGGGGACATTTTTTGGCATCCGTACTCTCGCATAAACACTGGTTGAAATCGAATGTTTTTTTTTCTTTTTTCCATAATACAATGTAGTTTCAGTGTTGCGAGACATGGGCACTATATTGGCTTGGCATCAATAATTATTCATGCCGAGAATGTTCGAGATGTCTTTGTCTAACTTCCGATGTGCTTCCTTGGTGGCGACTCCTTGAGCACTACTCCCAACAGAAGGCAAGAGTAGTTCAGAAATATCAGAGACAGAACTGGAGACAGACTCTTCCCCTGTCTTTTGGTCATCTTCGGTGGAATCAGACGCACACCCGCATGGTTTAAGTCTTCGGTGTTTCAGCAGGCCATCCTTGTTATGAACTGGTCATATAAAAATAGAACATAAATTCCCAGTGGTCCTAAGTGATCCTCATGTTTCATGATATCATACATATCCCCATACACCCCGGCGAAGATGGTCAGGGAGCATTCTTACTTCCGCATAGACCATAGAAATATTGACACCAAAGAACAAAGAATGATCACATGCAGTGGCAATAATTGAACTGAATAAAAGGTAAGTGTAGAGACCGTTGCTTTGATGGGATACTAATATAACGGTATGCCTGCACTTAACACATGGGGTTATGAAAACGGGAGTCTCGCAACGCGGTGCAATATCCCTTCAATAACTGAATACTCGTGCGTATATTTTCACTAAACCAGCACCATATTTCGGCGTAGCTGGAAGTTTTTCCCCAAATCAATTGATTGGTTGTTTAAATAGGCCCAGGGCCCTCGAAGAGGGTACACGCGAAATAATATAAAAGTCTGTAAAACATCTATCATCAACAAGTATAAAATACATTGACATTGTTCTTAAGTTCATTATTAATACCTTTCTAATAATGAGATTTCACATGTCAAAACCATTGTTATGTAAACATTACTGTTACAGCGGAATCACCAATAAAAGTTCAATAAGATACCAAAGTTTAATCAAAATTTGATAGTAAGCATTGGAAAGAGTCAAATCATGGAAACCTGTTCTGAAAAACTTATTCAGATTAATATATTTGAACCTGATATATGATTAGCGATGTTTGTTAACACTAACAGTTTAATTTACACAACAATGGTTTCAGCACGTGAAAGTTCGTTATTGGAGAACTATCAATAATGAGTACAAGAACAAGGTCCATCTACAGTAATTCCCTAAGTAATCGACTCCTTAAACACAGCAGAATTATGGGTAACTTTTCAGGATTTAGTCGGAAATATGGCTTGTTGCCATTCATCGGAAAGCTCTCGGGGAGAGCTTTCCGATGAATGGCAACAAGCCATATTTCCGACTAAATCCTGAAAAGTTACCCATAATTCTGCTGTGTTTAAGGAGTCGATTACTTAGGGCATTACTGTAACTCTCTGTGTTCTTCTTAGTAATGATGTTTTTACATCTTTATATTTTTTGCACATTTACCAACTGCGAGTGCATTGCGTCTCTTTAATAGGCGAGGGTGTAGTCACCCATAATTCCAGACGATTTTTCTCTTCTGTGGTGTCGGGCTGTACTCAAGATTTAAAGAAGACATATATGGGCTTATCACTACCAAAGCCAAAAGTTGTTATGGCTTCTTTCAATTTTAAAACTTTCCTTCTGTCGAAAAACATCTTTAAAGGTACTCAATCCGATTCGATGGTCCCCATATCATCAGATTCCAACAACAACAATTTGTTTTGAAATGCCACTTCAATTATTAGAATCGAGTAATTGCCCAAAAAATAATGCTAACCACAGTCAACTATAGTATAAACTTGCCCAAAATCTGTTATTTATCAACATTTTGTTCAACGAAATTTTGCAGGTTTGTTAAATATCTGACACAAAAATGCCACTTGATTTTAGAGTTATCCATCTTAATCCGCAATTTGGTCAAAGAAAGTCTTCTCGTCGACTGTTTACTGGGCCACATAAAATTAACGGTGGTGATAAATACTAGATTTCAAACATCGATATCTGATCACTCTGATCTTTGATGGGTGGGAGCAAACAAAACAGACCGCTCAGATATGTAGTTCCTATGGACGGGATGTTCGTCGTTCTGTCTGTAGACGGAGGATGAGGCTGATGAAAAGTCTCTTCATCACACGTGATTCCTTTAGATCTAAAAAAGAATGGCCTGAAAAAAAAATACTTATCGTTGCCAGGCCTGCACATTGTGTGTCTGTCATTTGCAGAAGGGTGAATTTAGTGAAGCTATCCTGCTCGCGGGCTAGCGTCACCAAATTCACCCTCTGGGAACCTCATTCTGCTCAGGCATACACATGGGCGACATAGGATAAGATTGAAGTTCCCCAGTTGAAGTTGGTGATGTTCACCGATTAATCACATCAATTACGCATTTTATCTACTGCAAATTAGGGGATATAGAAACTTCCCCGAAGGGTAAAAGTAACTAAAACATTTTTAATTTCAGACTATAGATACTTCCCAGAAGAAGAGGCCTAAGCAGAACGAGGTCCCCAGATGGTGAATTTGGTGATGCTATGCGGGATAGCATATATAATTCACCCTCTGTGGACCTCTTTGCAACTGACATACACACTATTTGCAGGCTTGATCGTCATAACAACTGACATACACACTATTTGCAGGCTTGATCGTCATAACAACTGACAGACACACCATTTGCAGGCTTGATCGTCATAACATTCCTATCAGTGTTGAGCGGTTTATTAAGGGTCAGGGGACCTCAACTGGTATCAAACTGGAAAACAGATTATGCCATCTAAAGTTTACAATTAATTGCACACAAGTTGACCCATCTGCAAAAGATGCAGAAAAACATTGTAGATGGCAATTGGGTGACATTTTGCACATTTGGGAGATCCTGGGTGTCTTTTTGCATGTTTATGCGATAATGGGTGTCTTTTCCGTGTTTATGAGATCATGGGTGTCTATTCAAGTTACACGAAACAATGCCACAATGAACAATTCAGATTGATTAATGAGGGTCAATCGTGTATTGATATCGCTCTGGTGCAGACAAATTGTTCTACACTCAGATATTTCAACTTCTCAAAGCCGGAAATTTGGAAAATTTGACCAAAATATCGGAGTCGAAAAAGGTCCATAACTATTTTTATTAATTAGCTATAGGTTATTGGCCGCAATAAGTAGAAAGCTGCCCGCATCATACGCAACACAAATCGGTCAATAAGTGGAAAAACACGGCCAGTAAGTAAAACAAAATCGGCCAATAAGTGGAAAGGCGGCCAATATGTCAACGGTAACGTAAATGACGTGTTACGTATTTAACTCGATCGGCAAATTGATTTCCGATGAATTACGGACTGTCACTGTTTTTTTGAGTAAATATACGTGAATGAACTACATGTATCCGTATCAATTTCATTCCCAGCGTAAACAGACAGTACTGTGAAATCGCTGCAAGTTATTCACAAAGTTCACAAGAATAAAAATTGCTGAAATAAATTTTAATTTAATAAAGCACACAATGGTATATATCTATGTTTATATATTCATCCTGTGAAACAACAATTGCCAATGTTTCTAATTAACAAAATACTTATTAATTGGTTGTTTCCACATTGACCCAGTTATGAGACCCCGGTCTGTCGTATTAGCTTTCGGCCTCATATTGCGGCCTCAAGCCAATTCGACAGACATCTGCCTCATAACTCGGCCAATATGGAAACAACCAATTAATAATATATAGCAAAAATGAGCGACCGGAACCTAAAATCAAACTTGACCTGTATTAGTGATTGTAAGCCTGTATACCAAAATTCATTCCCATCAATCCAACTGAAGTTATAATCCGGAAACGAAAATAGGTACGTAGGAACCCGAAATCAAAAGGGTCTCCGTCCACTTGTTGGAACGTTTGAACCTAACACCCATATTATATGGTTGGAAACATTCCACCTGAAGGCCATTTCAGTCCAAAAAAAATAACAGAAAGTATTTTCGCACTAATAACACTAAGATTTCACACTAATTACACGAGGTTTCACATTAATACCTAGAGATTTCCAACTACTAACGAGATTTCCAACTAATAACAAGAAATTTAACACAAATTACAATAGATTTCACACTAAATACATGCGATTCCCCCCTCCTATAACGAGATTTCACACTAATTACAAGATATTTCACACTAATAGCAAGAAATTTCACATTAATTGCAAGATATTTTTTTCACACAAATTACAAGATATTTCACACTAATAACAAGAGATTTCACACTAATTACAACATTTTCACACTAATTACAATAGATTTCACACTAATAACAAGAGTTCATACTAATTGCAAGAGATTTCACACTAATTACAAGATATGTCACATATTTCACACTAATAGCAATGCATATCACACTAATTAGAAGAGACTTCACACTAATTACAAGAGTTATCACACCAATAACAAGATATTTCACACTAATTACAAGATATTTCACTAATTACTGACTGGAATTTGAAACTATCCGAACAATTTCAACTAATTTTTTATTTTAAATTTCCAACTAATATCAGGTATGTCTCTTCAAACTTAATAATTTTGGGACACCTACCCTAATCGCCACGCCCCTATTTCCCCTTAAAGTGATGTGAAACACTCCGGTAGGGTGATCAAATCTAAATGGATACTAATCTTGCTCAAAGTAGTTATTTTTACAAATATTATATCCAGATTGATAACACATTCCGTCATTCCTATATATTAATTAAATGCAGTGACTCGATGTCTAAATCGTTTTCGTTAGTTTAGCGCCGATAGATGCGTCCCGAATCGAGAAGTAAATATTTACAATTGAGCGTAGTTCTTACGATGTTTTCTATGGAGTGGTACGGTCGATTTGCTTCAAATTTTCTGCGATGTTAGTAGAATGTTACATTCCTCCAGTTGTCATAGCGCCCGAATACTAACTTATCAGTTTCACGCACCCGAACAAGTACATAATATGTCTTTAAGCTTACTTCTGAAGTGCTGGTAAATCTCCGAGCGTTGGTGACATGCATGTCCTGGGTTGAAGGCTATCGGTTTCCAGTCTCAAGATTGGTTGCGAAGCTGAAATATATACACAACTTATAGAACATTTCGAGAATTTCCATCTCCACTATTAGATTGAATTAAGAAATAACTCTTGTCTCGATTAATTAAGGTCATACCAATATAACCGAAAATCTTTCGATACTAAAACTCATAACCTTAATCGAATCACGAGTTATTTCTTATAATTTAATGAATCATTTCAAAGGAGAACGACCATAAGTAAAATGTAGAAGTAAAACGAGTGTAAAACTCTTAGATTATTTCCGAAGAAAAAGACACACACAGTTGAAATGGGCACACTGTCACTCATACATCTGATTATCGACTGATCAAGTGGTGTAATCAAATAATCGTTTTTGATTGACTAGTGGATAATGATCACGCAATGGCCAGTGTGTTGCACCATAGCAACGCGTGATATATTTGGTCTATAACACTGAGTTGTTAGTTTAAATTTCATTTCTGTGCAAATGTTAGCACGAATCTTGTTGAACTGTGTACGTACTTGTGCACTGAGGGTTAGCAGTACGGTTATACACGAAGTAATCTTGTGCACATAGAAATTCCCTGTTATATCATAGGAATTATTGAATAATTTGCATGTACATTTTAGGCACGCGGTATACATGTATAGGCGCGGTCACACCATTCGGTGCTGTTGTCATTTCCGTAGCGGAAAGTATATAATAAAGAAATGTAGGTTATCAAGAAATAACCTTAATGGCTAAATATCTGACAACGAATGGTTGTATAGTATTCCGTGGATTGGCAGCGTATGACTAAATTATTGTTGTATATACACCAGCGGTCTGATACCTGTATCCCGTTTATATATATATACACATATATATGGGTATATGCGAGAAATACACAAGGAAACACAGTCCATAGTTTATATATATATATATACATTAGAGTCGCCGGTGTAAAAACAAAGTCGCGAGAGGCACCACAGGTTGAGTCTGCATGGGATACTTGGCACCACAAGCCAATGGCTCGGTCTTGCATGCAATGAAGACGAGAAAGCATCGATATTATATTTTGCTGGAAAAGATAAATATGTTTTAGAAGAAAAAAAACACAGACAGCAGAAATCAGAGGGCCAATAACAGAGCATGGGCTCTGATAACCACAAAACTGCACGCAAGACATCCCAATCAACCCAAATTGGATACAGGCCCATATCTCATATATATTTTGAAGACCTCTGTCTGTATGTATGTTTGTTTGTTTGTTTGTTTGTTTGTCTGTCTGTCTGTCATTTATACAAATCTACGATTCTCAACCGATCGGGACGAAACTTGGTACGTGTGTGTAGTTTGACCATGCGGTGAACGTTGTCGTATTGGCGAGCCCGTGCGGCGCCCGCTTCGCGCATGCGCAGACGAGATCTCGGAAACGGGTGAAGCTATCGACTTGAAATTTGGTTTTTGAATAGCCCGGACAACGTCGGGCTCATCGGCTAGTCTATTATATATTTTGGAAGATCTGTCTGTGTGTCTGTCTGTCTGTGTGTCTGTGTGTTCGCGATGGACTCGAAAACGGCCGAACCGATTTCGATGAAACTTGGTATGTGGGGGTATTTTCGGCCGAGAACTGACATAGGCCTATTAATTTGTCCGTGCGACGTGACCTTGACCTTGAAATCGGGTAATTTCAAGGTCAAACGCCCGAATATCACGGGATTTCGATGAAACTTGGTATGTGGGGGTACTCTCTTACGGCGAGTCTCTTAAGCATATTCATTAGCCCGTGCGACGTGACCTTGACCTTCAAATCGGGTAACTTCAAGGTCAAATCGCCAATTTTTATGGGATTTCGACGAAATTTGATACGTGGGGTTACTTTTGTCCACTGATTGTTTTGGACGGGTCCAATTGTGACCCCGACCAGACCTTGACCTTCAAAATGATCAATTCAAGGTCAAATCGGGTAAAACCGGATGGATTTCGACGGGCACGTTTGTCGGGTACTTTTGTCCGGGCAGTGTTTTTGGACTGGTCAAATCGTGACCCCAATTGACCTTGACCTTCAAAATGACCAATTCAAGGTCAAAGCCCGGACGAAGTCGGGTCACCTTCTAGTCTCATATATATTTTGAAGACCTCTGTCTGTATGTATGTTTGTTTGTTTGTTTGTTTGTCTGTCTGTCTGTCATTTATACAAATCTACGATTCTCCACCGATCGGGACGAAACTTGGTACGTGTGTGTAGTTTGACCAGGCGGTGAACGTTGTCGTATTGGCGAGCCCGTGCGGCGCCCGCTTCGCGCATGCGCAGACGAGATCTCGGAAACGGGTGGAGCTATCGACTTGAAATTTGGTATGTGAATGTATCTTGCCCCGGATACGAATTTTATCGGGTCGCCGAGCCCGTGCGACACCAGCTTCGCGCATGCGCAGACGAGATATCGGAAACGGGTGGAGCTTTCGACTTGAAATTTGGTACGTAAATGTATCTTGCCCCGGATACGAATTTTATCGGGTCGCCGAGCCCGCGCGACGCCAGCTTCGCGCATGCGCAGACGAGATCTCGGAAACGGGTGAGCTATCGACTTGAAATTTGCTATGTGAATGTATCTTGCCCCGGATACGAATTTTATCGGGTCGCCGAGCCCGTGCGACGCCAGCTTCGCGCATGCGCAGACCAGATCTCAGCTATCGACTTGAAATTTGGTTTTTGAATAGCCCGGACAACGTCGGGCTCATCGGCTAGTCTCATATATATTTTGAAGACCTCTGTCTGTCTGTATGTTTGTATGTTTGTCATTTATACAAATCTACGATTCTCGACCGATCGGGACGAAACTTGGTACGTGTGTGTAGTTTGACCAGGCGGTGGACGTTGTCGTATTGGCGAGCCCGTGCGACGCCCGCTTCGCGCATGCGCAGACGAGATCTCGGAAACGGGTGGAGCTATCGACTTGAAATTTGGTATGTGAATGTATCTTGCCCCGGATACGAATTTTATCGGATCGCCGAGCCCGTGCGACGCCAGCTTCACGCATGCGCAGACGAGATCTCGGAAACGGGTGGAGCTATCGACTTGAAATTCGGTATGTGAATGTATCTTGCCCCGGATACGAATTTTATCGGGTCGCCGAGCCCGTGCGACGCCAGCTTCGTGCATGCGCAGACGAGATCTCGGAAACGGGTGGAGCTATCGACTTGAAATTTGGTATGTGAATGTATCTTGCCCCGGATACGAATTTTATCGGGTCGCCGAGCCCGTGCGACGCCAGCTTCGCGCATGCGCAGACCAGATCTCGGAAACGGGTAGAGCTATCGACTTGAAATTTGGTTTTTGAATAGCCCGGACAACGTCGGGCTCATCGGCTAGTAGTATATATATGGTTTCTTTCCGTTGGTCTCTCTATATCGATCAGGGGCTAAACGTTCAAAAACACGAGCGTTACTTCATTCATCAATCGGTATCGCGGCAGGGAATAATATTCATCGAAATTTTCCAATGGATGAGTTCGGTCTCTATATAAAAGCCCTTAAACCCATGCACATGGCGTGCGATTTCCTCGCGCTCCTGGTGCGCAAATTCTAGTATAAAAAGTGCGTCTATTTCAGACATAATTCAAACGTAAAATCTGACCCGAACAGCAATATATTGACCCGACAAGATATAAAAACCGCTAATCCCATTACCAACCTACATGTAACAACGCCATGCAGTCGAACATGATTAGCCTTCAAAACAATTTTACACCGGGCACCAGATTACGGCCAACCACAGGCACACACATCATGTCTAAATACACGGTATAAAAAGCACGCCGTTTTTTGTACGGTTATATCTCACATATACGTGGGTAATTATAAACGGGCTACCAGCATCTGGCCGCAAAGTTCTCATGGCATAAAACCAGCCCGGTGCAACCGTTTTGGTCTGAGCGCGAAATAAAGTCAAAACCTACACGCTATAATATTTGTGTTAGAAATTGTTTTATTGGTCGCTATTTATGTCCGCATATAACATGCAGGCACCGAATTCGAGATTCAATGAGTTTTCTATATGAGTATTGAGTTTTGTAACGTGATAAATAGGCGCAATGTAAGTAGTATTGGCTGCCACTCTGGCCCACCCCCCTCGCTGTCTGCCACTCTGGCACATGGGCCAGAGTGGCAGACAGCGAGTGGGTGGACCAGAGTGGCAGCCCAGGGTCGGTCTAGAGGTTGTGTTAGATTCCAAAGAGTAAGGTGAGCGCTTCGAAGGGTGTTTTTGACTGAAAAGAGCACAATTTACCAATGTATCGATTTTTTCTCGGATTCTAATGCTATTGTGGTAAGCGAAGGGCTCTCCCCTTCGCTGTACACATTGAACTTAGAATAATACCGAGAAAAAATAGATGTGTTGGTAAATTATGCTACTTTACCAGTGCATTTTAACAAAAGCGAAAGTCTTCGAATGAATTCGAAGACGCTAGCGTTGTAAAATGCACTTGCAGAAGTTACCTTTCAGTGAAATATGTTATAAGATAATGGTAAAATGGTACAGCTAAAATTTTCAGTCGAATCGGTGTTTTATTCATAGAAATATGATGTTTTTGACAAAAAAAGAAACACATCTGATTTGACGTTCGGAGAAATTTGGTGAAATACGAGGCTATTTTGAATAGCCCGGACAACGTCGGGCTCATCGGCTAGTCTATTATATATTTTGGAAGATCTGTCTGTGTGTCTGTCTGTCTGTGTGTCTGTGTGTTCGCGATGGACTCGAAAACGGCCGAACCGATTTCGATGAAACTTGGTATGTGGGGGTATTTTCGGCCGAGAACTGACATAGGCCTATTAATTTGTCCGTGCGACGTGACCTTGACCTTGAAATCGGGTAATTTCAAGGTCAAACGCCCGAATATCACGGGATTTCGATGAAACTTGGTATGTGGGGGTACTCTCTTACGGCGAGTCTCTTAAGCATATTCATTAGCCCGTGCGACGTGACCTTGACCTTCAAATCGGGTAACTTCAAGGTCAAATCGCCAATTTTTATGGGATTTCGACGAAATTTGATACGTGGGGTTACTTTTGTCCACTGATTGTTTTGGACGGGTCCAATTGTGACCCCGACCAGACCTTGACCTTCAAAATGATCAATTCAAGGTCAAATCGGGTAAAACCGGATGGATTTCGACGGGCACGTTTGTCGGGTACTTTTGTCCGGGCAGTGTTT
The DNA here is from genome assembly GCA_032622095.1 of Siphonodentalium dalli. Lineage (NCBI taxonomy): Eukaryota > Metazoa > Mollusca > Scaphopoda > Gadilida > Siphonodentaliidae > Siphonodentalium > Siphonodentalium dalli. Next base: position 106,558,276 of record CP136062.1, read on the forward strand.
TTGGACTGGTCAAATCGTGACCCCAATTGACCTTGACCTTCAAAATGACCAATTCAAGGTCAAAGCCCGGACGAAGTCGGGTCACCTTCTAGTCTCATATATATTTTGAAGACCTCTGTCTGTATGTATGTTTGTTTGTTTGTTTGTTTGTCTGTCTGTCTGTCATTTATACAAATCTACGATTCTCCACCGATCGGGACGAAACTTGGTACGTGTGTGTAGTTTGACCAGGCGGTGAACGTTGTCGTATTGGCGAGCCCGTGCGGCGCCCGCTTCGCGCATGCGCAGACGAGATCTCGGAAACGGGTGGAGCTATCGACTTGAAATTTGGTATGTGAATGTATCTTGCCCCGGATACGAATTTTATCGGGTCGCCGAGCCCGTGCGACACCAGCTTCGCGCATGCGCAGACGAGATATCGGAAACGGGTGGAGCTTTCGACTTGAAATTTGGTACGTAAATGTATCTTGCCCCGGATACGAATTTTATCGGGTCGCCGAGCCCGCGCGACGCCAGCTTCGCGCATGCGCAGACGAGATCTCGGAAACGGGTGAGCTATCGACTTGAAATTTGCTATGTGAATGTATCTTGCCCCGGATACGAATTTTATCGGGTCGCCGAGCCCGTGCGACGCCAGCTTCGCGCATGCGCAGACCAGATCTCAGCTATCGACTTGAAATTTGGTTTTTGAATAGCCCGGACAACGTCGGGCTCATCGGCTAGTCTCATATATATTTTGAAGACCTCTGTCTGTCTGTATGTTTGTATGTTTGTCATTTATACAAATCTACGATTCTCGACCGATCGGGACGAAACTTGGTACGTGTGTGTAGTTTGACCAGGCGGTGGACGTTGTCGTATTGGCGAGCCCGTGCGACGCCCGCTTCGCGCATGCGCAGACGAGATCTCGGAAACGGGTGGAGCTATCGACTTGAAATTTGGTATGTGAATGTATCTTGCCCCGGATACGAATTTTATCGGATCGCCGAGCCCGTGCGACGCCAGCTTCACGCATGCGCAGACGAGATCTCGGAAACGGGTGGAGCTATCGACTTGAAATTCGGTATGTGAATGTATCTTGCCCCGGATACGAATTTTATCGGGTCGCCGAGCCCGTGCGACGCCAGCTTCGTGCATGCGCAGACGAGATCTCGGAAACGGGTGGAGCTATCGACTTGAAATTTGGTATGTGAATGTATCTTGCCCCGGATACGAATTTTATCGGGTCGCCGAGCCCGTGCGACGCCAGCTTCGCGCATGCGCAGACCAGATCTCGGAAACGGGTAGAGCTATCGACTTGAAATTTGGTTTTTGAATAGCCCGGACAACGTCGGGCTCATCGGCTAGTAGTATATATATGGTTTCTTTCCGTTGGTCTCTCTATATCGATCAGGGGCTAAACGTTCAAAAACACGAGCGTTACTTCATTCATCAATCGGTATCGCGGCAGGGAATAATATTCATCGAAATTTTCCAATGGATGAGTTCGGTCTCTATATAAAAGCCCTTAAACCCATGCACATGGCGTGCGATTTCCTCGCGCTCCTGGTGCGCAAATTCTAGTATAAAAAGTGCGTCTATTTCAGACATAATTCAAACGTAAAATCTGACCCGAACAGCAATATATTGACCCGACAAGATATAAAAACCGCTAATCCCATTACCAACCTACATGTAACAACGCCATGCAGTCGAACATGATTAGCCTTCAAAACAATTTTACACCGGGCACCAGATTACGGCCAACCACAGGCACACACATCATGTCTAAATACACGGTATAAAAAGCACGCCGTTTTTTGTACGGTTATATCTCACATATACGTGGGTAATTATAAACGGGCTACCAGCATCTGGCCGCAAAGTTCTCATGGCATAAAACCAGCCCGGTGCAACCGTTTTGGTCTGAGCGCGAAATAAAGTCAAAACCTACACGCTATAATATTTGTGTTAGAAATTGTTTTATTGGTCGCTATTTATGTCCGCATATAACATGCAGGCACCGAATTCGAGATTCAATGAGTTTTCTATATGAGTATTGAGTTTTGTAACGTGATAAATAGGCGCAATGTAAGTAGTATTGGCTGCCACTCTGGCCCACCCCCCTCGCTGTCTGCCACTCTGGCACATGGGCCAGAGTGGCAGACAGCGAGTGGGTGGACCAGAGTGGCAGCCCAGGGTCGGTCTAGAGGTTGTGTTAGATTCCAAAGAGTAAGGTGAGCGCTTCGAAGGGTGTTTTTGACTGAAAAGAGCACAATTTACCAATGTATCGATTTTTTCTCGGATTCTAATGCTATTGTGGTAAGCGAAGGGCTCTCCCCTTCGCTGTACACATTGAACTTAGAATAATACCGAGAAAAAATAGATGTGTTGGTAAATTATGCTACTTTACCAGTGCATTTTAACAAAAGCGAAAGTCTTCGAATGAATTCGAAGACGCTAGCGTTGTAAAATGCACTTGCAGAAGTTACCTTTCAGTGAAATATGTTATAAGATAATGGTAAAATGGTACAGCTAAAATTTTCAGTCGAATCGGTGTTTTATTCATAGAAATATGATGTTTTTGACAAAAAAAGAAACACATCTGATTTGACGTTCGGAGAAATTTGGTGAAATACGAGGCCCGCGCATCCCATATACTTGATCCTCGAAAAATGTTAACGTCATTAGATGCGTGGGGGCTGCCACTCTGGCCCATGGGCCAGAGTGGCAGACAGCGAGGGGGTGGGCCAGAAAAATAAAAACAAATCCTGGGACTGCCACTCTGGCCCATTGGCCAGAGTGGCAGACAGCGAGGGGGGTGGGCCAGAAAAATCAAAAAAAATCTTGGGACTGCCACTCTAGCCCATGGGCCAGAGTGGCAGACAGCGAGGGGAGGGTGGGCCAGAGTGACGACCCAGGGTCGGTCTAGAGGTTGTGTTAGATTCCAAAGAGTAAGGTGCGCGCTTCGTAGGGTTTTTTTGACTGAAAAGAGGACAATTTACCAATGTATCGATTTTTTCTCGGATTCTAATGCCAGTGTGGTAAGCGAAGGGCGCTCCCCTTAGCTGGACTAACTGAACTTAGAATAATACCGAGAAAAAATAGATGTGTTGGTAAATTATGCTACTTTACCAGTGCATTTTAACAAAAGCGAAAGTCTTCGAATAAATTCGAAGACGCTAGTCATCTGATAGCAGGTTTTGGGTGGCCCTGAAAAGGGCCGTTTTACGTTAGATCACAAGAAAAGTGAATAAGGGGTCTTTAGGAACTCAAATCCATCCTCTTGATCCAACTCCCGAAACACAAGCGAACCCTCGATGAGAGGTGGAAATATACCTTGCGGTATACACACACCCTTCAATGGAGGTACGTCTAATCTGTACTCCGGATCCTTCTTCTGTCTCCAAAACACGAGCTTTCTCTGCAGAAGGGTTGCCACCACCGTAAGCAAGACACCTGGGGTGCTATGCACCAAGCGAGACTATTTGATAAACCAGGTAGTTTATATGGCAGCGGCTGAACGCAAAGGTATCTTTGCTTTAGCGCAAACGACACACGCTGTCGATGGTGTGATTGATCCAATCTATCAGATTTGTCACCTGTCAATTGACGCCGTCTTACGACTAATTCATGAACACTCACCAGCCACAATCGGCATGTATAGCGGTATAATTTTTGGGTATAATTGTGTGGAGACTCATGCTTGCGTTTATATATCTGCAGAATGAGTTTCAATAATATTAATGAGGTTTTTTAATTAGCACAGTGTGAAAATGAAGAGCCAAGAAGATAACGTCTCAGAAGAATTTTGTTTGTGTTTTGGTTCTGTTTGGATATTTCCCTGCTATTTCCAAAGACATTTCTTCCATGCATCATTTTTCCGGCGCCGGTGAATGGTGCCGGTTTCTTTGTTCTTAGTATTTTGATTCTTCTCTCCACAATGCCCAAAAAAGTGTTACGCTCGTTGCAGTGGGGGGGGGGGGGGGGGGTCTGGAAAACAATTGCACATATAGGGCCCAAAAAGTTTTTTTCCGACCCCGAGGGACCCACCACCCCATTTGTGCAAATTTGTTCCTCCAAATGTTAGGGACCCACCCCCTTTCTCATGTTTTTATCAAAATTTCAGAGTTTTTTAGCCGTTCTTCAATAACTGTGTTAACTGCCTTTCAATCCCATTCCACTATCCTTTTTTGGTGCAAAGTGTGTAAAATTAAGACTCAAGCAATAACATCCTTAATCGGTAAAGCACAGGTCATAAAAACGAAAAATAAACTGTATTTCCAGGTGTTTCCTGGTGTTTCCAGTATCTAACAACAATAATAAAGCATTGTGTAGGTACACTGTATGTCACAAATTGCCCTATACCGCATTATAGCCTTAATATATCGAGCGTGTTTAGTCTGACAGAGAACACTGGCCAGTGTAAATAGTGGTAAACAGGTCAGGGGTTCTACAATTATTTGTGCATGATCAAAGAACTCTTTTAGTCTTATCCACCGGGGTGGGTGAGGAGGGGAATTGCTTTGGTTAGGTATACACATAGATATATGGTTATTATACTCCCGATATTAGTCGGCGGGTATATAGTTGACGTCTCGAGCCGTCCGTGCGTCCGTCCGTACAAACAGTTTACATCATAACTCAAGAGTCGGTTGTTTGATGCTCTATGACATGTGACGGACCAGAAATGGGGAACGAATATGCATAATATCACGGATTGTGAGTACCAATACCTACCAGAGTTATCCATGGGCCCTGTTTATGAAATTCAATCCGTACAAAGTTTTTGCCATATAAGTCGACAACTCGGAATTTTGACGTGGTTTGGTATGGTGATAGACCTGAATGATACGGGAAGGATGTATGCAGATATTACTGCATATCACAGGTTTTGCCTGTCGATGCATACCAGAGCTACAAACTTGGTTCCATCCGTAAACACATTTTGCATTATTACAAATCAACCATTTGTATGTATATTTGTGCACTAGAGTCTGCAGTATAGTCTCAGTCAGATTTTATTCTTGATTTTAGTTTGAACTTTGAAGACATTGCAGAATGTCATTTCTCAAAGCATCTGAATGCATCACATTATTTCAGTTCATCTATTTGTAAGCGATAACAGTATACAATTAGTATTGTAGTTTAGTCTTGTTGAGCAGTATTTAAGCTTCAAGATGAAGTTCGTAAATTCAAGGAGAATAGCGTCATCTTCAGTTGGGATTGTCTGAACAATAAACAGTAACGGCCATTCATCATAACCAATTCAGTTTTATTTGGATAAGTGCTGCAAATTAACATTACTTGCAATCATTAAAAAGATGAGAAATAACCAGAAGGAATGAATTTGATTGCATGCCAGAACAAGACAGTATTTCAGACATTAGAAATTTATGAGATACCCTTTTCAATTTCATGTTATGCAACAATCGGATCAATGATATCTAGTCATCATTGAGTATTCACCATGTAGTATTTGTGATACAGTTTTTTTTATTTTATTACTTTTATTCGGGTAATACAACTGGGTAATACATTATTTTTTTTTTACTAAATTACGGTTTTCCACTGAGAAGTGGGACGGGATCCTGTGAAATCCAGAATGTTGCTAAATCTGAGGCTAAATAGTCACTATAGCTGTCTATATAGCCATATGCCAACAAACATGATACTAACATGCTTACAAACAACATTACATGGTCAGTACTTGTAAATTGTTTGAAAAAAACCCATTTTGGAAAAAAAATTACACGCACGATTGTTTCGGCCTCTGGATCACCCACCCACCCCGGCCCTATATACGGATTTTTTTTGTAGACCCCTCATGTCGTCGGTGGTATATTTTGCCCCACGTCCTTTCCCTCGGTTGCTCATTGTTGAAATGTGTACAAACGTGTACTGTTACACGCAGCATGTTTATGTGACCGGTGGTCAATCCATGATTGACGCCAATCACCTTGATTGGATAATCCTATATGGCGCGGCGATGTCTTCCCATCGATATGTCCACCGATAGCTTCGCATTGAGCGTCGCCTCGTAAAACTACCTGGACTATATTATAAACCCAGCCGGTGAATAGCACCCCTGTTGTCCCAAGCCATTCGATGTTCTCTGTCTCCTATCCACTGAACAGTGTAGGATTGCGAGCCCAAGTTGCATTGACAAAAGTGAATAGTTCAAAGAACTTTTTCACATGTACCATACACTGCCCAGGAAAGGGTCTCCCACACCGCAATGTCCCTCGGGTCGATACACGGATGGCTCTGACATAAGATCCGAGATCAGTTTTAGGGTATTCCATCGTGGAGAAAATGATATACTCTAAATGGGGTTTTGTTATATGTAAAACGCGCGGACGTCATTGGCGACGTCATTGTGTTTTTCTACCAAATTTCCCGAACGTCATTTCAAATGAGTTTCTTTTTTGGTGAATTAAGATCTTCATCGACATTGCCGAAGACGATCATTAAAAACAGACACTGTTTTTCAATAACATAACTTTTATTTTTTAATTAAGAATCAACATATTTACAACTGATCATGAAATTATCATATTTACAATCAATAATTGGTAATGCAATGAACATAATTTACATTTGGTAACTCATTTCATCATTAACAATCAACATATTTACAAAATGATTATGATTTTAACATGTTTAAAAAATTGGTCATGAACACATTTTATCAACACTGAAATTCACAGTAAGTCTTACAAGTTTGTGAAATACATGTTTTGGGTAATGTTTCTGATTCTTTTCGTAAGGGCTCATAGTTTCTATGAAACCAGTCAAATACTTTTCTATCATTTTTGAAGTAGTCACCATCAAAATTCATTTCAACTAATATTTTTATACCATATCCGCTTTTCAAGAAATGTAAAGCAAATATGCAGTAGATACCACACACGTTTGTACCGTGATGTTGAAACCGCCCAACGTTTATTTTACATTCGATCGAATTTCTTTGAATAAATGATTTGATATATTTATCAATAACTGGTATCCCAAACGAATCGAAATACGTTGCAATGTTCCCATTGAAGAAAATTGCAACCCAGTGTTCTCCTGGCTTTTCTGACGTATGTGTATTTACTATGTATGCTTTTACATGATGAGGCTTCTCGTGTGGTAACTGATCTTTTGCACACACCACACCACACAATGAACAGAGGTAGGATGATTTGTCTGGTATATGCTGAAGTTCGCTAGTGTTCATCTTCGTAGTTTTTTTTTACTTTTTCACACCACAAGTCAACAAAAACCGAATTAAATTGGATACAGTTTGCATGAACAACTTCCTTTATATCTTTCCAAAGTTTGAATGCCTCAAATTTCTCTTGTTGTGTAAATGATTCTATTTCTGGATACCATTGTTCCATAACTCGGTAGATGTTTAATTTAAGTAGTGCTATATCAACGAACATATCTACACATTGTATAGGTGGTGTCCAAAGACAAAGTAAATGTCGTGTCTGACTTGGATGATCTATTTTACATCCTTCACAATTGAGTGTCACTTCTTTTGAAATTTGATTTTGTATTTCATGAACGAAACATTTCTCGAAAGTTTTCCGAACTTTGTCAATGATAGAAACATATGGAATGAAATCGAGTCCTCCTCCAACTTCCAGTCTCAATTTTTCCTCCAAATGCAATCCATCCATGTTTTTAATAATCTGTTATTATTTCTCGCAAACTGTTGATTTCAATTTGATTATCGAACTCAGCATAGACTATCACGTTGATCACTGAAGCTAGAGCTGCAGCAAACTGAAGCTCTAACCTTATGTTACCGGTTTTTATAGGATGCAAATGTCCTTCCTCTGCTCATTGGTCAGGTGTGAGGTTGTAACTCCAGAAACAATAACCATTCATGTATTTTTCGAGATTCAAACCAAAGGATTTGTTTTGTCCAAACATACCCAAAGACTGATACAGTGATAAATAAGATCTTAGGCATTGTTCTGATTCAAAGTTTGGTTCAAATGGTCGGTTATGGATGGTATGTCCGTCCTGACTAACTTCAAGTTTTCTCAGATTGAAGTGTTGGAAATGAAATGGGTTCGTTTCAATATCGCCATTCATATCTTTGTTTGATACCAAGCCTATGAAAAGTCTCTTTGGCAATTGTCCTTGAAAAGGGTGATCTTCAATTTTTGATCTAATCCCTGCACCAATAGTGAATGTTTTTACTTCAACTCTTCTAATCGGTATTTTCATATTTTTCTGTATTATTGTTTGGTTCAAGTTATTTGCTACTACTGGCATCAGCGTAATTGTACGATCATTGAAAACTGCCGTTTCAAATACTATTTTTCCGTTGGCCTGACCAATTAAAGAGAATTTTGGATTCGCTCTATTGAGACGAATTCTTATCTCAATTCCATTTGGTAAGTATTTCTCTTGTAGAAATATATCTGTGTGTAAACGACCACACAATTCTACCGTTTTACTACCTGCTATGATTGCTTGGCGAGATTTCAATCCATTATTACCACCAGCTTTAGTGTTTTCGGTGAACTGTTTAGCGGTGTCGGGGTACCACATTTCTAGTGCGGCAAGTTGATTTTCTTTACATTCACCAGAATAAGCCAAGAGATTTTCCATGTAGGCTCGATAAGGATAGGTATCTCCGTTTGCCGTTACAAGTTTGTTATTTAGGTAAATATCGATACTACTGAACATGCTATGGAAAAAGTTGTTAATAGGCGCAATTTCATCAGTACCATCAACCAAGTTTGTTCCATCTGCTTTTGTGGTTTTGAATTTCAGGTACAAATATGATTGATTTACATCTGTCCATTTTTCAGTTTGAGGCGGAATTACAAATTTTATCGGTGCGGAATTATTCAAAGAGCTAATCTGGTGATGTTCTATCCATTGTGATTCCAACATCGTTGTCATTGTTGGTGGAACATCAGAAGCATCTAACTCGGACTTGCTGCATTCGCATGATCCATTTTGCATCATCATGATTAATCAAATATATCGAGAGATCGTTTTGATTTCTTTACAGGCGTTTTAATGGACTTACTTCTAACTCGTTTGCGAGAAGAATGATTTTTCAAAGGTCGCGATGATCTATTTATGCCATTTGGTGTTGATATTTTCTTTATTGTTTCCCTTCCAAAAGATTTCAATGCTTCTTTACCTTGTTTCAAAAATACTTCTTTTGGACTTTTACCACGATGAATGATATCTTCAACTGCAGCAAGTCCATGCTTGAATACTTGTTGTTTAGCAATCTGACCAATAGGTTTTAGAAACGGTATTACTGTTCTCATTGCAGATTTGAATAGTGAACCAATTCCATTTCCATACTGTCTAGATACGCCTCTATACACGGGAATCATCATAAATACAAATTACTTCGGCGTCGGAATTGCAACTTTACCATAGACTTTCCACCAATAAACTGAATAGGTTTGCCAGTATCACCAGTTATATATACATTTATGGTATCAAAGCTGGACGTTGATATTGGTACATAATGTAAGTTTTTGAATTCATGCCTAATATGTTTACCATCATGTATTCTTTTACTCTCGAATGATGTCACTCGTAATATCGGTGCTTCAACATCACTAAGAATTGTATAATCAGCAATGTCAGAATAAACAAACAATTGATTATGCTCCGCATTTAAATCAACTCCATATGGAAATGTTATCGAAGGAGTAGCAAATGTGACAGTGTTTGATTCTGTTCTGTAACCAAGTTTATCCAAATGAGCTCTGGGGAGTACAAGACCTACTTTGGTATAACTATTGGTTGAAATTTTAACTCGTTGTTGTGCTTTGGAATATCCAATTTCGAATTCCAGTTCTGGAATCATTATACTTACTGTACTATCAATTACACCTTGAATTGTATCTGTCAAATGTGATCCACCAGAATATGCTCCTACTGGTATTTTTAATTCTATACCATTTTCTGGTTTTGAAATTACTACTTCACGTATTGGTAACTTGTGCAGGTATTGTAAAATCCTTGGAACGGAAGTTTTTATTTTTATTTTGCAGGCATCTCCAATAATGTTGTATGTTTCTGATGGTACAATTAGTTCAACCATTGCAACTTCCCAAAGCTCTTTATCAATATGTATGGTTTTTGGTAATTTCACTGTGAAACAACATTGTGAGTTGGCTGGGTAAAGTGACATTGAACTATCACTCATGAGAGTTATGTAGAATGAATTCATTTTTTTTCAGTATTTTTCAATAATTTCAGTCCAGGTGTTGGTAGAATATAACATAGAGAACTACTTAGAAGAATAAGCCACAATTCTTTGTTTGCGCTCTGGATACTAATGTGTATAATAGATGTAATTATTATGATATAAATAATAATTATCTGCGTGAAGTAGGTGACTTGGTTCTTAGCAACTTTTTCACCACATAACTTAAATTGTGACGGTTCATCGAGATAAATTGAATCTGAATGATTTTCCAACATGGTAAATTCTGTTTTATACTAAATTTGAAGCTGGGATCCAACTGTGAAACTTTTTTGGATATACAAGCCAATGAACTTTAATTTCTTTTACTGTTTTACCATCCACTCTTCTCGTTCTTTTATCAATAACTGATTCTATTTCATACACCTTACTGTCTTTTATATGCTGGATTTCATATTTGTAGAATGATCCATCAATCTCTTCACCATCAAGATCAGAAACTTTGTATGTTACTGGATTAGTTTTACAAATTTTATCAACTTTGAAAATTTCACGAGTCCAGTTTGGTAAATAACCCTTTTCAAATGTTCTTTTGGTTTTGTTGATACGAACCAAGTCACCCACTTTCAGTGTAGATTTTCCTTTTTTATTCCCTGTTCCATATAGATTTTTGGAAATTTCAGCTTCAGTTTTCAAAGTAACTGCCGACGGTTTCGATTTTATGCTGCGGTGATAACTATTGTTGTAAGAATCGACTAGGGGCTGTAAAACATCAATATATCTTGAAGTGTTATTGTTTGTGAAATACTTGCACATACGAGTTTTTAAAGTTTTTTGAAATCGTTCGACAATACTTGCTTTAGTCTCTGGATTCTCAGTTGTGAAGAAATGAATGTTTTCTGATCGCAGAAATTTCAAAAACTTTTCATTTTTGAATTCAGAACCTTTATCAGCTTGAAACGATTTTGGTTTACGTTTTGAAGTTTTCAAAATTTTCCTGAATGATTCGATCAAAGTTTGTCCAGATTTATCGTGGATTGGCACTACCCACGCAAATATTGAAAAAACGTCTATCACACACAACAGATATCTGTAATTATCATTATGTTTTTTCAAATTATGAAGATCAGCTAAATCTGCCTGCCATTGAATATCAATCCCAGCCACAATAGTCTTTCTACGTTGGAATTTTCGAATTATTGGTTTGTGTAAAGTATATGTCGACTGACCTTGCAACCATTTCTTCACATCTATTAGTTTAATTTTTTTATTTTGCTTTTTCGCTTCATCAAAAAGCTTCTTTACACCGCCATAACTTCCAACTTTCTTCGGATTATAGAAATTTTTAGATAACTGCTCATCTAGTATGGATCCCATTGTGATTTTTATGTTTTAATACCCTTTGGTATCAACCTATCTGCTATTTTAGTTTTTGAATGTCTTGCTTTTATACCTTTCATTGGTGTGAATCGATGAGAATCAAATCGTTTTGGTGTTATGCTTTGTACCGGAGTTTCAAAATCATCACCTGAATCATCTTTCAAATGTTTTTTAATCCAAAGCCAGCGGTTTCTGTTCCCTACAAAATCTTGAGGTACATTAAGCTCGCTCAATCCTTGTGAAAAGGTTTGCCCACCTGTTGGTTCGAAACATTTTCTTTGTCGTACAATATCATTGAGGAGATCAACAATATTTGATCCTCTAATAACTTTTTCACCATATTTTAATTGTCCATGTTCATCAAACTTCATTTGTGGATGTTTTGAAATCAGTTGTAAAAGTTGTTCAGCTTTTTTTCTCATCTTTAACGGAATACTTTCTATCACATCCCTATGATGATGATTAAATGGTTGTTCTTTTTTCGGGGCTGAAATAGCTCTAACTGATTTTTGAGAAGTTTTCAATTTGTGTAAAGTTGTACCATATAATTGAACCTTCTCAGATCTGACAAATTTTGATCAGAAACTGAATTCAATTCTCTGCTTAGTTTTGAAACATTCGTAATTTCAGGATTAGGTGGTAATTTCGGATTAGTTAGACTCATTCTCCATTTTTTAATGTCATCCAACATTTTGAAGGGAACAGCGACCATTTTCTTCATGTTTAACCGCGAAGTATTCCAGCGACTGCTTTACCAAGCAACGGTGCTAGCATAAGAAGTGGTAAAAAACCTCCTTTCTGGTTTAAAAGTTTGCGCTTCTGAGCTTCTGTTAGCTTTACATTGCCTTTTAAAATATTTTTACACCATTCTGACATGCAATCAATCACTCTCTTTGGGGCATCTTTTATCATTTTTCCGAAAATGAGTTGGTACCTGATTCATAGTCATTACAAAACTACCATATTTTTTAATCAGTGGAGTTTTTTTCGCCATCTTTACTCTTCAACAGTTGAATGTCAAATGACTGAATTACTTTTTACTTTTACGTTTATTAAAATTACGATCAAATGCCATCAAAGTTAATTTCGATGGGTTTGAAAGATTCATAATTTTTTAGTATCGTTGAACCAACGGGTAATGTTCTGCTTCTTGAATTGATGGAATTGGTTGCGGCCCATTATCGTTGAGTGGTTGAAATCTAGCAAATGTAGAATTTAATCCAGTAGAAATTACTCTAGCTGGAGTAGTTCGCTGTGCAATTGTAGAATTTACTCTGACGCCCAAGCTCGCTGTGCAATCGTAGAATTTACTCTGACTGGACTAGCTCGCTGTGCAATCGTAGAATTTACTCGAGTAGCATTTACTCTATTTGATCTAACTCGTGCAATTGATTTATTTTCTTTTTGTCTGAGAAGACTTCTGATCAAAAGTCCACCGAGAAAACCACCTCCACCAGTTTTTAAAAGTATTTTCTTTTTTGAATCGATATGAGTTCTACTGTCAACTATTTTCTTCAGCTCTTTTTTGTGTTTTTGCAGGAATGTTCGTGTCTGCTTTGGAAGCTTTAAGTGATCATCAAGTATTAATTTAGCGATAGTCGAAAATACATTCAAGACTGCTTCATGCGACTCCATGATTGGAAATGAAATATTATGTTGATACACTTATCTTTATACTGATGAATATATTACCGCACCTCGATCGTCATTTGTGAGCCACCGATGGAAAATATCAGTTCTAAGTCTCAACGATTTATCCGTTTTAGGGTGAAAATCGAGTAGTAAATAACCATGATTGGTTGAAGTTGCATCATCATATGCCTGCATTAAATGAGGTATTTGCATTTGAGAGGCAAGAATGTTTATTTGGCCTTTATCACGCACACTTTGAAATAATACCATGTAATGTGCATTCAAACTCAAAATTCTACTTGCTTTAGATTTCTGAAACATGTTTTGGGTTATGTAAATAAGAGACGTATTTCTGTGATGTCCTTTTCTTGTAAACCACAACATAATTTTTTCTTCATCTTTATCACCTAACATGTCATCAAAAACGATGAGGTGCGGTAAGTCTGTGTCATCGACAAGTTCATTGTCATCATCCGGTATTCCATTTATAAAATGAATATTGTGAAATTCTTGCATCTGACTATAGGTATTTTGCCATTCTTTGTAACACCAAACGACTTTGTATGGAACAGGTTTGAACAAGTCATCTTTATATTCGATTAATTTCTTAACAAATTCTGTTTTACCACAACCACTTGGTCCCGATATGAAAATGTTACAGGGATGTTTGAACAACAATGATTCGTCCATCTTTACCCTGAGACAGATCATGTAAGACTGATTAGGATTGTTCGGAATCAACCTTTTTTATTTTTAATGAAGAATCACCATAACTCCATACTATTCCAAATGTCCATACGAGTTCATAATCTAAATCTGAAATAGGTCTAGTGGTTTTTATAATATAATCCAAAGACACCTTTTCTTCAAATAACTTTTCAGCAGTGAAAATTGTACATGGTTCTCGGAGAATAATGTATCCATATATTCTCGTCACCTCTTCGAATTTCAATGTTTTTTCATTGAGAATTCTGTCTTGATATTCAGCAAAGTGAGTAAAATTATTTCCAACTAATTTACGAATTTCGTTTATTTCGTTTTTAGGAACACCATGAAATATCCAATAATCTGAAAACAACGGTTGATCCAATATATCCATTAAGAAATCAGTTTCAAATTCTGATATCTCAATCAAACATCTCAGTCGACTCTGTCCCTCAGAGAAATGCCCGTTCAGCAAAGTCTCCATTATAATTCTACTTTCCCTCAAAAACCAAGCTTGCTTAAGTTCTTGTTTGATTTCTTGATCCATTTTTGACATTTCGATCAAATTATTATAAATTTTCAAAAGCATCTCTGCTGGTAACACATCAATTCCATCCATAAGGAATTGTGTTGTATTCACCCACAACAAGTCGTTTGGTGTACACAGATCGGAATGTTTTTGTTTGCTCTTCACTAATTACTTCTCGGTTCTTTGTGTGTTTAATTCTGCATGGATAGTTTATGACACGTTGAAAATTAACCGGTCGTTAACACATTCAACCATTGAATGAAAATTTATTTGCTGTTTAGTTTTATAATCCAGAGTGATACACTTGACCTTACATACAAATTTTATGACATCATCTTTCATGTACTGATATCCATAATTTTTCGGTCCTAACCCTACAAATTTCATGATTTTATCATCCGGATGTTCATCAGTCCATTTACCAAGGTAGCTGTCTTCGGTTTTGATATTTTCTTTTTCTGGTTCGAAAATATACATGCAGCTATCAATGTCGAAATACAACACCCTATCTTGGAGTTTTTCTAAAACTTTATATAACTCCAAGCGTGCATATGCTGTGACAAATGATGCAAACAACTACATTGGCAGATGGATGTGGTTCCATAATATCGGTTTTATTTTCATAGCTGAATAATATGAATTTATCCTGTTCAAAAATTTCAACTGCTTTGACGGTGATATTTTTATCAGTTAATAGTTCAAAATATCTGGATGGTTCTGAGATATATTCAGTTTTAGTAAGAATATTATTTTGTGCATTTTTTTCCCATATGCAATTTATCAATTTGCGCATTGGCGGAGTCCTGGGTTTTTTTCGATTTTTTCTTTTTCAAGTTTTATACCTTCAACCTCATAATAATCTTTAATGTATTTATCTTTATCTTCTTCACTTTTAACAGAATTTGGATATCCACTTCCTTCTTGTTTAATTTTGAGGTATTTATCAATGTAATCGCTGTATACTTTGTCCGACCACTCAGTCCAATGCCAAACTCGATACACTTCCAGAATTTGGTAACCCAATTCTATTGCTTTGAATAATTCTGCATGTGTCCAAACTCCAACTAAAGCACGTTGTTCGGTTTTATGATTACACTGTCCACTTTCATTTTCTGCACAAGTTTTACACAATGTATATATCATTTTGTTATTACAGTGGATCGGTAGCACTGGAATGTACAATTTATTTGGAGGTAATACTTTGCATTTAATGAGTCCAACAAAAAGAAACACACTTGTTTTGACGTTCGGGAAAATTTGGTGAAATATGCGAAGACGTCGTCAGCGGCGCCCGCGCGTTTTCAATAAAAAAACAGATATTCCCATTCTTTATTCATACCGAAATGGATTACCGAGATCTGTATCGGAGCTATTTGGAGGATGGGATGCTGGTGCGAGGTGTGTTTGGGGATGAACCACAGATGCTATGGAAGGCTTTAGTTTAGCAGAAACGGGGACTATAGATAACTGTTTTGATATCTATAGGTACACCGTTATGTTGATGACGGACAACAGAGATCGGGTGTTTGGACTGCCACCACGGTGGTTCCGACATACCAGATTGCTGGGGACATCAAGATTGATGGTACGACTTGCGGCTACATCACTACAGCGGTCTATCATAATCTTCTCAGGGCAACGGGTTTACGAATTCGCACCGCTCTGGGGGGATACAGACAGGCCAGCCATGCAATTGTGCCATTTGGTTGCGACGTTCCCAAGACAACTTTCAGCTGTATTCAAACCCAAACACATCGTGCGGTTTCTTTTGAAACCATCCAAAACCGCACTTTTCAGGGCCTCACAAATTTTTAAAAAGATACGCTCTGAAATTGCTACTATACAATTTGTTCACTCTTCCTGAACTTGGAGATAATGTTCACATAATTTCTTCAAAACCAAATTCATTCATCATGAACTTGGAGAGAATGTTCACGTAATTTATCAAAGAATACTTCCCTAACAATAACAAAAAAAACCACTACCACCCTTCATATCTATAATACGATCATCATATAGCATAATACAGAGCGTATCTTTCGTGAATTTTAAGTGGCCCTGAAAAGGGCCGTTTAAAATAATATAAAAATCATTTCTTTTGTTTCTTCATCACTGTTAAATCTTTCCCGAGTGATCCAAATGTTGCTCGCTTCGTAGGTTCTTTCTGGAAACCATGTACCTCAATTGGTATGTCAATCGTGTGAGGTTTCAAGTTGATTGTACATTCAGTCGGTTTTTGTGTTAATTGCTTTCGTAAATCCTTCATTTCCTGCCAAATATTCCGTAACAATTTTGTCTGTTCTTCCCATTGTGAACTGTTGATAACTTGGTATATAACAGGTTGAGTCATTTGTTGTGTTTTCACCGGCGGTGTATACACTGGTTGTTGATCCGTTCGCGGATACACCATTGGTACCTGTTGCTGTTCCACCCGTGGCGTCACATTTCCTGCATACAGTGGAGTCGACATGTGCGTTGTTGCAGGAACATGATCGTACTGTACATCAATAGTCTTGAGAAATTCCGTTACTGGATCCATGTTTCAAAATAACGCTAACGTTACAATTTACGCATCTAATGACGTTAAGTAGAGTGAGTGGTTCGGGGGGGGCTAGCCCGGGATTGTTAACGTCGAAAGGAATCACTCTACTTTCGACGTTAACATTTTTCGAGGATCAAGTATATGGGATGCGCGGGCCTCGTTGACGACGTGATACGTATTTCACCAAATTTCTCCGAACGTCAAATCAGATGTGTTTCTTTTTTGTCAAAATCATCACATTTCTATGAATAAAACATCGATTTGACTCGGGAAAATTTCATCTGTACCATTTTACCATTATCTCATAACATATTTCACTGAAAGGTAACTTCTGCAAGTGCATTTTACAACGCTATCGTCTTCGAATTTATTCGAAGACTTTCGCTTTTGTTAAAATGCACTGGTAAAGTAGCATAATTTACCAACACATCTATTTTTTCTCGGTATTATTCTAAGTTCAGTTAGTCCAGCGAAGGGGAGCGCCCTTCGCTTACCACACTGGCATTAGAATCCGAGAAAAAATCGATACATTGGTAAATTGTGCTCTTTTCAGTCAAAAAAAACCCTTCGAAGCGCTCATCTTACTCTTTGGAATCTAACACAACCTCTAGACCGACCCTGTGCCTTACTCTGGCCCAACCCCCTCGCTGTCTGCCACTCTGGCCCATGGGCCAGAGTGGCAGTCCCAGGATATTTCTGGCCCACCTGGGCCTGAAAAGTTCTGGGTCTGCCACTCTGGCACATGGGCCAGAGTGGCAGACAGCGAGGGGGTGGGCCAGAGTGGCAGCCAATACTACTAATGTAGACAGTCCTTTTCGGTATATAAGCGGCGTGCGTATACGAATAATATATACATGTAAGTACAATTAAGTAAGTAATGCTATATTATATAGTTCCGCATACAACCCATTTCAACTCGGCCATCAACATATAGTTCACAAAAGGGAAGATACCGGGTATAGATTAGATAGTTGTTTCAGCGCTGGAACATGCTCCCATCGAATATCACTAGTATTATTTAAAAGCCCATATAATTTTATAGTAACCGATTATTGGTTTTATATTGCCTTCATATACGATTAAAAATAACAATCTATTAAAATTGTATAATGCATCACCATTTAGAACGTCTGTGTCTCAGAAGGTGCCCATAGAGTAATAGAACATAGCTGAAATCATAGAAACATTTTCCCCGTTTCGCTCCCAGAATACAAGAAAATTCAAACTAAGATATAGAATAATTCCCCTTCCATTAAAAATAATAGATTTTGCAGAACAGCCCAGATGAAACGTATGTACAGAACAATCTCAACAAAAACAACAAACTCACAGTTTATTACCCCAAATAAGTTGATAAAACAATGTCTTGGGGCTTCCTCTTTCAAATGGTATACACTATGGCATATATATATTTTATAAAATATGAACTGGGGTTCGAACATTAAGTGGGCTTTTAATAAATCGATTTGTTCTGCTATGAATCGACTGGAAACGCAATACTCACTCTTATTTGTTTGCACAAATCCCCTGATTGGTCCGAGATCTTCGGATTTTGGGCTAGATGGTGCTGGCAAGTCAAATTCACCACATACACTTGTTTTTCCAATCAGATTCAGACGCTTGACTAGTAATAGGCCACCCACCTGTATAAATAGTAATGTGACAGTAAGTTACCCATACCCATACACAGACTATGTTGAATCGAATATAAAATTTAATAGAATAACTTACTGCAATATTACGGCGGCTAATCTGATATATCAGAATAATAATCTGATATATCAGATTAATAACTGAAGATGGGGTGGCGGTTCTATGCCGCCGTACAATATATACACCAAGCAATAGGTATTTATAACAGTTGCAGGTTTCATATAGAGATAAAAATTCAACACAGAATGCCATAAATTTATATTTGACATGCCACGATTGAAAACAGTTGAAATTGAAATATATTATCTGGTGTAACATAGTTTGTGTATATGCTATGAGTGAATTGCACATCACAATTTAATATACATTAGATCGCAATGTGTGTTTTCAATATTCCCCATCAGAAATGACAAAAAGATATGTCTAATATGAGTAGCAACCTCAAAGGTTTTTGGAAAAGTTCATGTGATTGTTTAGATATTTATGTTTTTCAGAGCCAGAGATAACTACAAGCATATATGAAAGCCAAAAAAAAAAATTTTGTTTGTTTGTTTTTGTTTTTGTTTTTACAAATTGTTTAAGTTCGGGCTTTGAACCAAAAAGTAAGGTTTGCGATTTGTTGCGGGAGCAAGAAGAGCCCAAATTTCTTAGCCATTAATTTCATCGATGTCCATACAATCTAAAAAAATAGTAAGCAGTTTATCTCACCTCTGTTTTCTGCCAATTTTTTGACCAGCAAAATTAGGTGACATAAGACAAACCGCTATTTCAGGAAGATGCAAATAAATATGAACAAATTGAGTATAAGAATACTTGCAAAAGTAAATAGAATAACAGTTATTTGTCATATATAGTGTGAAAAAGGAAATAATCCTGGTATAAAGTGAGTTTACAATAGAATAAACATTGCTATTTAACATGTGTCCAGATATGCATTGGAAATTAAACTGTGGAAGTGAGGTTGCTAATATGAGCACGAAAGACGAACCTCGTAACCACGGGCGATCTTAAGTCGCGTTCCTTCCACGATTCCGTGGTCTCTGTCAAGGGGCTCATTTTTCAGCTGAAGTCCAGAACCGCCGTCTATGTCAACATGTTTCAGATATACCACCGTATTAACATTCCCCTTTCCCGACAAAAAACCCATATCCGGACAATTCGAAATTGAAATTCCAATGCCCTTAGCCTGTGTATAAGATGCTCCATTTTGCGCTTCGGGGCATTCAGATGTTGTCTGCGAACCGGAACTGTTGTCGATCTGCTCCCTGTTCATTCTACGCCTTGGACACTGAATTGATTGATTTATTGTTTATTTGTATAATATTTACACGCTTATGACAATAGTGATACCAAAAAAAAACAAATGATATTATACAGGAGCGGCATGGCCCAGATGGGCCGTCTTCATGTGGCCCCTACGTATACCAACATGAAGTGGCAACTAATATAAAGTGATATAAATGGAAAGGATGGAATGTAGTTCATAATAGACAAATAATGTACCCAAACCACTTATGGGATGTACTGTACTACATAATTATGTGCCTATGTGTTGATACATATGTTTTGGTTGTTTTCATGGGATTTTATTATAAATCTGTCACTAATGATGGGGGTATATATGGTCGGACTGTTTCGATTAATTACTGGTTAAGAAAATAATGGCTTCCGATTATTACCATCATTGAAAGATCGTTATTGCTAAAGTTTATATTTTGTTTCAGGCTATCGAATAATTCACATATCGTCATGCAGGAAGCAAGTTCTCGTTTCGTCCCGCCAAAATGTCAGGGTGAACATACATGTTATGGCGAACATACCTGAATCCGTCTGGGTATGGCATATGCATCATTGCAGACATGTTCGGCACCTAGAGCATCTTTTCTGGAGCATTCATATACGTTATAGATAGATAGATAAGTTTAATGACATAATACACCAACACGGGACAGACGCCATATACATGAACAATATAAATAATACATTACACAAATATATGACAAAATTATAAGAATATGAATGAAAATTAATGCTAATACTAATACATTATGGGATATCTTATTCCAATTTATCATTCGAATTTTTCAATCGCTCCCTGAAAAACACATATCAAATTGCTCATTTTCCATTATGAAAAGAAACTATTCTTAGCATTTGGACATTTGATCATAAATTGTTCTTCCGTTTCAGTCTTTGTCTGGTTACATTTTCTGCAAAGCCTATTCTCTCTCATATGAAAGTATTGGCTGCTTGTTTCAACTTGAAGTTTGTGGTTACTTACTCTGACTTTTCTTCTTCGCTTGCCTGCAAGGTGTCTTCGCATTGATGGCGTACAAATGACTCTTCGCATGGCGCGGCATATTTGTCATGTTTCCTGTTGATTCCGAAAAGCTTCTTGATAAGAGCAAACGCGTTTCGTCGATTCTCTGTAGGGGGATACAGTGGCGGATTGTCCCCCGAGCGCTGTTTAAAGATGTGCATATTCGCACGAGAGTTTATGATGTGTCGCTTGATCTCTGTGGAAAAAGATGTAAATCTATAAAGTTGTGTATTAGAATGTGAGTTCTTATTATGTGTTCGCGAAGGATGGGTTACTATAAGACCCTATACTGCAACCCCATTGAACCAGTCAAATTCCTAAGTTCGCGAAATTGCATTTACACGCAAAATGAGTTGTAATTTTTCCAACCTTCCCAATTGTCACAGACATCTTAATGACCCGAAGCTCCGAGTGGAACGGTCATATACACAGGTTAAGGGCATTGAAATTACCATTTCAACGTGTCCAGATAAGTTGGAAAATTATTTCAAACTTATGGCAATATCAGCCCAAACTTTTGACAAAAAGTATGAAAATATGAGACTCTTGGTCTAACATAACAAACTCCGACTAGTTACTGATTGAAAACAATCAGAATATGACAACAATTTCAACTTCAACCTATTTTTGTGTGAAGTTACCAACTAATGGTGTATCAGGCACCACCCAACCCCCTCCAATCCCCATTGTCGCCACGAACGTCCCCGTGTATCTGCATTCGACGGTCCGAGAACGGGTATAGAACAGCTATATGAATACCTTGACGTCATGTTCGCGGTTTTGGATTATCACTCAAACCAAACCAAACTGACACGACGTCAGAAATGCGGATTCGAAAAGTAAAAAGAGAGTCGACACTCAATTAATGGTGCAAACTTCGACAAATCGATATGAAATTAATCCATGGTTCAGATACATGTATATCGTTTGGCTAAGTAAACATATTTCATTGTTGCAGAGTGTATATGGATTGTAATTGTGTACCCATGATAACCGCGTACTGTGTAGATATACATATGTGTCGTAATGATAGAACAGACGTAATTACTCGTAATGTTACTTGCAGACCCCAATTTGCTATTTACAAAACAAAGTGAAAAACGAGAAAACCATAATCATAAATGGTAGCGCCCTCATGATCATAATATTAAGCATAAATATAAATTATAATATCAAATATATTGGTTACATGAATGCACCGCCTCAGAATTCCGTTAAAACAACTAATTCTTCAAATGACTTCAACAAAACTACGGCTTATTATTGCAGGCTTCTCATTCACCACACCAGAACGCCTCTAAATGCGGATCAAAAATCTACTAATCGGAGGCCTTGTGTTCCCGCCATAAAATCTTCAAGAGTGACCCAGCCATTGTTCATATACCTAAACATCGAAAGCAATTAACGCGGTCATAATAGTTACTGTAACTATCAGACATATAGCGAATACACCCCCCCCCCCCCCGCGAAAACCCGAAATGTGTTGACCTGCGAGATATCCCATCGCAACAGCTCAATTTGACACGACCAGGGGTCAATACGATGAAGCGTTTTCTTTGTAAGATTCTACAATTGTTTGTAAGAGATAACAATTTCTCATTCCGCTAATACTATGAACCTACGATTACAAACTTAAATCACAAATAGTATGTGTTCTTTGTAACTACAATCATCTCACAATCACAACATTGTTTCGAGTACTATGAAAGTTAATTGAAAGTTATAACGTTAAGGAACGTGACTATATAGAAGGTCTTCGTATTGTGAGTCATTGTGTGTCCAACATAAATTTTCAGTTTTTCACACCCTTAAACCGGTTAATATACCCATCTATGATAGGCATGGACGTGTCGACAAGGGGTCGATTCACCCCCTTGTGAAAATGTTTTATCAGCTGGAAATCTCAAGTACAACCCACATGCAGGGACGTCGCGACAAGTGGGTTGGGACGGGTGTCTCGCCCCTCCCCCAAAAAACATTTTGTCAACATGCTCAACAGTTGGACATTTGATACCTGACACAACATGAGTTGGAAATTCATAACGACAATAGGTTGAAATTGTTCTCGTAGTTTGATTTTCGAGCAATTTATTAGTGGGAATGTGTTGGTTTTAGACCAACATTTGCATATTTTCCTCCTTTGGTCAAAAGTTTGCATTGAAATGGCCATCATTTAGAAATTTCCCAACCTTAGGGGGTGTCAACTTGGATGTGAGCTACCATGTGTGTTCTTCGTAACTACTAAAATTTCCCAATCGCATGTCATTTTCGAGTAACATGAACGTTTATTGAAAGTTACAACGTTAAGGAACGTGTCTAGAAGGTCTTCGCGTATAGGGCGTAAAAATAACTTGTCGATTTTCACACCCTTAAACCGGATCATATAGCCATCTCTGATACGTAGGGACGTAGCGCCTCGCCCCTTGTGAAAATGTTTGATATCAATGGAAATCTCATGAACAGGGACATGGCGATGGTGGTCTTGGTAACACGATGCCTGGCATGTTACAACTGTTCAGAATAGGGAGGGGCGAGTCGCCACCAATCCCTATGAATGACAACGTCTCTGACCAACGTTGGTGATTGATGTCGACGGAGTGGCCATTATAGTGAGTGATACTTGCGGATTACAGCCAACAGTAGCATACTTAGCATAATGAACGATATCTCTAAGAAAGTTAGCGGTGAATGCAGTTTGTCCGATTTATTTATACGCCGGGTATATATACTGCATTTAGCTATTCTGAACCATCCATCTCAAGTACAACCCACAGGGACGTCGCGACAATTGGGTTGGGTTGTGTGTCTCGCCCCCACCCCGAAAAAAACAGGTCTAACATATAAACCAGAACTTCACTCTCACACCAATGCTGACTTATTTGGATATAAAGTACTTATTCCATAGACACCACAGACTCTTGATATACGATTCCATCGCTATGTGGAATTTATAGGCATTTTATTTTGGTTCAAATGGCGCATATTGAAATTATAGGATGGTTACCCCATCATCAAACGGAGCCCATATAGCCACGTCCCTGTCTTGATATATATTATAAGATATCGGAGCAAGAATGACCACCACTCCTATAACTGAGAGCCTTATAGTACGTCCCTGTTTCGATCCTGTGATGGACATGCACCCCCGATAAAACGGAGCCACGTCCCTGCCTCGATATGTTATGATAAGAGGGCGATTCAGTTGAAACCATAGGATGGGCACAATATATATAATGCTGTACCATCAAAATAATATTTGGTTGTCACAAATTGTATGGTTGTAATTTGTGAATACAATGATTAGTTGTAGTACTCGATGTCACAACGATTTGTACTTGCATACACAATTTACAAACGAACAATTTATTGGTTAACTTTGCGCAGGCAAGTGGTCATCAACTTTGCAATCCGTGTACCGATGGATAGCTCTGATCAGAGATCAACCTCTCAACTTATGATTGGTTAATTCTTTTGTAACTCAGGCTTGCCGTGATTCAATATATTGTGAATCACTCACATGCGACAGCTTGCCCGTTACCAATCTACAATAATCAAAAGTTGATCTTTGTGAAATTTGTGAGATTTTGTTAGCTCATCGTTTCATAGTACCGGCGATATTACTAATCACAAAATAATAGCACACATTGTTACTTTCTCGTAGTAATCGTGTGTCAGTTATTTTAACTTCCACATGTCCATCTAATTTGAACTAGGTATTCAGACAACACTGGTAACGGGTAAATGAGAGCGGAGTGATGAGTTATTTTTTTCCCTTACGTTTTAGGGGTTTCACCCCTCTCCCAGTCTAAGGTATAACAATAATTTATACCCCTAACACTCGTAGCATATCGGGTGCATATGAAATTTAGATGTGGACACTCCCCCTTCAACTGAAAAAGTAACACAGGGACGTGACTAGTGAGTGTTCATGGGTTGTCCACATTTAATTTTTCAACTGCACCCATTGAACAAGACCAAACTCCCAGTTTGCAAAATTAAATTTGTACCCATTGGGTTGGAAATTTCCCTAAAGCTTTCCGTCTGTTAAAATTTCTAACCTGATACCGGCAATAGTTTGGAGAAGTTCTATTTGATGGCCATTTATACCATAATTTTCAACAAAAGTCGAAAATAGGCTAGTGATTCAGACTAAATGGTCTCCAAACACATTTCTCACTTATTATTGGTTGTGAAATTAAACAATGAGGACAATGTGAGCTCGTATGTGGTGTAAAATGTTTAGGTCAGCCTATCGGTATGAAATTTCAAATGTTGAAATATTTTGACCAAAGTTGGGGGGGCACACACCAAGCCTTTCAACACCCCACATGTCACCCCTTGCGTCGTCGTGTCCCTATTAGGCCGAAATGGTATGGTCAGGAGACGATACCAATTAACTATTAAACTATTAATAATATGTTTGTATATTTATAATTTATTGTACAAATAATACGGCTCAATTTTCCCTGTACTATGAAACCACGGTGATATTGGACATACATTTTTTCTTACAAATTTGTAAATACTATTTGTATTTACAGGTATAAAATTTTTCATAGTATTGACCCCAGATTAGCATTCCTACAATATCCTAAAAACAATAAAGCTTCTCAAATCATCGGCATAGTCAATAGAATTTTCACGAACTTAATGGACATCGATACTTTCCGATCGCTCCACATAAGCATGGAAAGACCTATCATCGAATATTAGTGGGGGGGGTGGGGGAGGGGGTAATTACAGGAAAACATAAAAATCGTTCACTTTTTGATAGAAGCACCAAAATTGGCACAGATATAGTTTAACATATTCTAAATGAGAATCTAGCTGGTTCCAGCTTTTCAATGAGTGGAACTTCGAAAAAAATTGACCGGAAGAAGAACACCCCCTAAAAAAGACGATTTGTTTTATTTATCAGTTTTATGCAAATTACAGCGGGAAAATCAAGTATAATGTATACAAATGTATATATTTTCGTAAAGCTAAGACAAAATGACACTTTTCTGAGCTAAAATTGAAACTCACCATCCAAGATGGCCACCAAATTGGCCGCCGGAAGTTGAAAATATGACATTTTTTCACAAATATCTTATAGAACAATTCATGCTGTTTGGAACTAGTTGAGTAATATGACTTTATTTTGTATTTTGTATATTAACTGATCATTGGCGCAATTAAATAGGCAATTATTGGGCTCCTAGCCCATTCCAATCCCTCAAAAATTCGATTTGACAGAACGCGGTATAAAATTTTACAAAAAATCACAATTGGGATTCTAGTCATATTTCAACAAGAAATGAAAAGAACATTGTAATGTAAGTGAGGCATATCGTTACCTATGAATATTCCAACTCTCTGGAACCAAAAATCTTACCTTGGCTCAAAATGGCTGCCAAAATGGCCGCCAAAATATGGAAAATGGTAAATATTGCCCCAGGGTGTCCTGCATTCGCTTACAAGTTGTGATTGATGTATACAGTTGGCTAATCTGTATTCTATACATTGAATACTAACATGTCTGATGCACCATGTGTCATTTTTACTATTGTCACCACTGACATCACCAGATATATTGGATTTTTCTCTCACAAACTTTTCATAAATATCGGCAAATATTCACTTTTCAGGGTTCGACCATTTTTTCAAGTAAAATGCAACTACCTTTGGTATCAAAGGTGTTTATTGTTTTGACCTATCTTAAATGTGTCACACTACGATGTTTATAGACTAAATTGCTCAAGATGGCTTCCAAAATGGCAACCAAATTTGTAAACAAAAAATATTTTTTACAAATATCTCGAACATTATTCTCTGCGTTATCCGAAAAGGTAGCAAATTGTGACTCACTTGGTTATTATACGTGTTAGTTAACTAACTGACAACTATGTTCTATTATGTTTTTCCTAGTTCCATATGGGTCATAACAAATTCATTTAAAAGTTGCAGTATGGAATTTTGCGGAGAACCTCTTTTGTGATTCTGGCCATATTATTGAAAGGAAATGGGCAGAACTTTGAAACGGAACTGAGATGAACCATGAGATGTGGGTAGTCTGGCCCATCATGATAAAAATTATCAACTGGATACCCGGTGGAAGCCAAGATGGCAGCCAGGGAGTTACTCTATGATCATAGATGAGGATAATAGGTATACAGCGAGTTATTGTATGGTCATGAATGATGTGTGGGTATATAGGGAGTGCCCTGTTGGTAACGGCGGGACGTATATTTATATATGTTGTGGATCTGTTATCATTGGTGGTGTATGGGGAGTAGATATATGACCATGGATGGCGTGTATGAGGATGGCAAATGTGGAACATATGAGTGGTCGTATGTGCGGGTATTGGATATCTGAAAGGGCTCACCATTGGTGATATGTATATGTATACCTGGATTGACTCTATGGTCATGGATATGGCGAATAGGTATACATGTAGTGGCTGTATGGTCCATGGTGAGGTGAATAGGTATACAATGAGTGACTGTATGATCGTGAATGTAGTGAATATGTATACATAGAGTGACTATATGGCCATGTATCGGGTGTAGGTGTATACCTGGTGTTCATACATGGTGACTCGTGGCTGTATCGTCATTTGTGGTATGTACGGGTATAACCAAGTATGGCTGTATGGTCAGGTGTAAGTGTATAGAGTGAGTGACTATGTTGTCATTTGTGTTGTGTTTATGTACATATGGAGTGACTGAGGTAATGGGTGGGTTGTACATGTGTGCCTTGGGTGGCTATCGCTTTCCACAATAACTCAAGGATATGTTAATCAATGGAGAGGTCATCTCAGAGAGTTATCCATCTTGATGGTGTTTATGTACATGGGGGGATGTTAAGCGCGGAAATCGATAGCCACCCATTATTACACAGTCATTACATATATACATAAACACCACATACATAACAATATAGTGACCCACTGTATACATGTACACCTGACCCATGACCACGGATTACCATACAGTCATGCGTCACAATACAGGCACACCGAGTATACTCCTAAACATGACCCATAACCATATATTCACTCCTTGTATACCCATTCACCTCACCGTTGACCATAAGGCATCCCTTGTATACCTATTCTCCAAACACATGGTCAAAGAGACAATCAATATAGACATCAACACCACAACAATGACCACAAAGTCACCCCGGGTATACATATGCACCTTACCAATGGCCATATAGCCATTCGCTTCATACACATACCCTCACCAATGGCACCTGGTATACTCCTTCACCTGACCTATGGCCATATAGTCACCCCGTCTGTACCTATTCATAAAACATTCATACACGATCATGGTCAATCCTTGTATACATATTCACCTCAACATTGGCCATGTCACTCCCTGTATCTCTTATTTGTCACACCATAGCCGCATATTCACTCAAGATATACTAATACACCCCAGCCATGTCAGTATAGTCACTCCATGTATGCATATGCACCTTATTCATTGCCATATAGCCACTCGCTATATACACATATTCCTCGCCCATGACAATAAAGCAACACAATCATGTGTATACTGGTATAACCTACACATGACCATACCGCCACGAGTCACCAAACAGGAACACCAGGTATACTCATACGCCTGACACATGACCATTTAGTCACCCCCTGTATAGATGTCCATTAAATTTATGTTCATACAGTCACTACTTGTATACCTACTTATACTCATCTCACAATTGACCATACAGTCACTACCTGTTTACCTATTCGGCACACATAGTCATATGACCACTCGATATACATATGCAACCCACCGTAGACCATAGATTCAATCCAGGCATACATGTAAACCCCACTAATGGCCATTCAGCCCTTCCAGATATACACACGACCACTCAAACAATCCATACTTGCATATAATACACCTCACACATGATAATTAAGCAATTCACTGTATAATCATACACGCCATCCATGATAATACAGCTAATCCCTATACACCCACCAATGATAATACATCCACGAGATATATAGCTATACATCCAACCCGCTACCACAAAGACACTCCCTATATACCCACACACTCGACAATGTCCACCCAGCTTACTCCAGATATTCATATTCAATCATGACCATACAGTCATTCCATGTATACCTATACACATTACCCGTAACCATAAAATTACACCATATTTATCCACACACCCAATCCATGATCATACAGACAACACATGTACATCCCACCCACGACCTTACATTCACTCCATATATACATAATCAACACATAGATGACCATGTAGCTATATCCATACACCACACCAATGCCCATACAGGCACACCTGGTGCACCCGTACTGGATATACACAATCATACATCATACAGTCACTCCATGCATACCGATTCAACTCACACCTGACCATGACCTCTCCCTGTATACCTAGATGCATCTTACAATGGACAACCCACTCATAACCATATAGTCACTCATTGTATACCTATTCACATAAGTAATGACATACAATAACTCCCTGTATACCTAATCACATCAGGTGTGATCATAGAGTAACTCCATGGCTACGATCTTGGCATCCATTTTTGTTTTAGCATAATGGACCACGATAGCCAAATATGATGTTCCATCTCAGATCTGTCTCAAAGTTTTGCCCATTTCCTTTCAATAAATATGGCCAAAATCACAAAAGAGGTTCTCGGCAAAATTACATACTTTAAAATGAATTTGTCTTGCCCCATACGGAACTGGGACAACCAGAATAGAACATGTAGTTGTCAGTTAATTAACTAACACGTATAATAACCAAGTGAGTCACATTTTTCTACCTTTTCGGATAATGCAGAGAATGTTCGGGATATATGTAAAAAATTAACAATTTACAAATTTGGTTGCCATTTTGGAAGCCATCTTGAGCAATTTGGTCTATAAACACCGTAGTGAGACACATTTAAGATAGACCAAAACAATAAACAGCTTTCAATCCAAAGATAATAACATTTTACCTGAAAAAAAATGGTCCAAACCTGAAAAGTTAATTTTTGCCAATATTTATGTCAAGTTTTTGAGAGAAAAATCCAAGTGGTGACAATAGTAACAATTAACCATGGTGCATCAGACATGTTAGTATTCAATGTATAGAATGCAGAATAGCCAAGTTTATACATCAACCACAACTTGTAAGCGATTGCAGGACACGCTGGTGTAATATTTACCATTTTCCATATTTTGGCGGCCATATTGGCAGCCATTTTGAGCCAAAGTAAGAATTTTGGTTCCAGTGATTTGGAATATTCATAGGTAATGATATGCCTCACTTACATTACAAAGTTCTGTTAATTTCTTGTTGAAATATGACTAGAATCCCAATTGTGATTTTTTGTGAAATTTTATACCGCATTCTGTAAAATCAAATTTTTGAGGTATCGAAAGGGGCTAGGACCCCAATAATTCCATATTTAATTGCTTCAATGATCAGTTAATATACAAAACACAAAATAAATTTGCATTACTCAACCAGTTCCAAACAGCATGAATTGATCCAGAAGATATTTGTGAACAAATGTCATATTTTCAACTTCCGGCGGCCATATTGGCGGCCATCTTATGAAAATTTGGATATGTTTTGGCCCAAATGAAGCGTGGTCACCTCCCAACTATAATTGCATTGAGAAACTGTGAGAAGATGCGATTTTCACAAGAAAATGATGGCATAAACCACCCAACTCTAAAACTGAGATTTCAAAAAGGTCAAGGTAAAATTGAAGGTAAATGTGACCTCCAAAATCTGGAACCAGCCAGTATAGTGATACTCACCAACCACTAAACAAACTCTGAAAGTTTGGCGCTTCTATCACAAAGTGAACGATTTTGCAACTACCCCCCCCCCCCCCCCCCCCCCCACTATATTGTAACCCTGCATGGAGCCCACATCACAAATATCAAAGCATTGTGTTAGAGAAAATAAAAAGGAAAGCAACGAAACTAGTTCCTCAAATAAAAACTCTGTGCTACCGAGACCGAATGATAAGACTCAATCTGATGTCTTTAAATATCGAAGATTTAGAGGAGATCTAATCGAGCTATATAAACTGTTGAATGGTCATTACAATATCAATGCCTGTGACCTATTAGAAATAAATTCACCAGGAAGAACGAGACGACATAATAAACAGCTACAGATGCGCACTGTTAACAAGGAGATAGGAAAATATTTCTTCACGCAGAATGTGGTAAATAGCTGGAACTCCCTGCCAGACTTCCTCCGGCGCTGGCGGGCGAAACGGCTTGGAGTTGTACCCCTAACCGATTGATCCACCGAGGCCCTCAACGGGGGGGGGGGGGGGTATGCCACTGCATTTGAATATATATGGTTATAGATGTCGTACCGATACGCCATAGACAGGAACAAGGAATTTAAAATATGAATTATTAAATTATTCAAATCCGCTTGTTTCCATCGTGGACTTTGTAACTCGAAATCGTTATCTGGTGGAGTTGCCAGTTACTCGCCGATGGCCGGCGGTTTGCCGCTGATGGAAGACGAGTTTATCAGCCATTGAAATCACTGTTAGATTGGCCGTAAGTATGCGGAATTTCCCCACCAATAAAACTGCCAATGTCGTGATATGTCGCCTCATAAGCAATGAATAAATGAAGACGAGACGACCCTATGCACATTCAGCTGTACTTAAATGGTTATATATTACCATCTATTATTATATCATTTATTGTATTGTTCAATGTACAACTATATATTAATATGTTTGCATACTGTCCTTATAAGGATGTTTTGCCTATTAAACTTATCTTATCTTATCTTATCTTATGGCCTTAGGGTGCATTTACATTGCTATAGAACTGTACACAGATCTACACGCAGACTAGTGTAAACGGGTTGATATAGAAATGCACACAGAAAGAAAACGGTATTAGTTCGTGTGAGCAAAAATTGTGTCCGCTATCCGTCACGGTCAACGCCGAAGCACTGCGACAGGCAAATCTGTTTTGATTAATTGTTACTCGGGCTTGGCGAATGCGTTTTAGCGTTCGTTGTCATTTCAACCCGTGTATTTCGAATAATGAACACGGACAGGGACGTGGCAACTTTGGTAAAAATGTTCAACTGTTGGAAATTTCATACCTGACACAACATTAGTTGTAATTTCCAAACCAACAATAGGTTGAACATGAGCTTATAGTTTGATTTTCAAACATTATATGGGGGGGGGGGGTATTGTTTTCGGACCAATATTTGCATAATTTCCTATCAAAATTTTGGGCTGGAATGGCCATCAGCTGGAAGTTTTCCAACCTTATTGGGGCGGGTGTCAGGTTGGAAATTTCCAACACTTGAAAAGATTGTGTCCTGGTCCCTCCCCGTGGCCAGTCAAAAACTGCTAGTTAATTTAAGAAAACAATATTGTCCTACATTTGGTCAACATTGCCTTTGGAATTGTCATCAGTTGGAATTGTTACCACATTTGTTCAAATAAAGGGTATTGTAGGGTGGATACCCATTCCATACAAATCCAAAATGGCCACCGCCCAGATGGTGTCAAACAGGAGACCTATAGATATATAGATGATCACCTGAAATCCTAAATATTGGTGGAATCGCCATCTGAAGCTATATGGGTGCTCGCTAACCTCTCTATTTGTGCACACAGTTGTTTGTTGTGTATTCCTATGCGATTTTCAGTCTTTCTTCAAGTGGTATAAGGATACACTTTAAATACATGCGGCACATACCAAATCGCTGTTGTCTGCTGACAGTGATCCATTTTATGTCTGGCCTAAATTGACACGACTCGTAATGAATTGTCAATTGCCAGAGTACTGATCAGCGCGCATTCACTATTAGTAATCATATTGTGATCACAGCAATGCGCGACACGTGACTTCATACAGATCTATGTACAGTTCTGTATCAGTGTAAATGCACCCTAATTAGTTACTGAAAGCGACATTAAACCCAAATCAATCAATCAATCAATCAATACCCCCATTTTGATATTAGTATGGATCGTTGGAATTTCGATAACTTTCTATTCACATAGCGAATGTCCCGAGTGCCTTTAACCCTTTAATTCTTTACTAAGTAATCATTGTCGCAGTAGTTCCCTTAGGAAATAGACATATCCGATCAAATACACCCCTGGTCAAGTCGCCATGCTAATGTGCTATGATGCTGGTGGTCCTGCTGATGATGGGGGTAGGGCAAACTGAGGCTGTTACGAAAGAGTACCGTTATTTTTTCTGAAGTTTTCATTTTCGCGGTGTTTGGATAATCCGAGCGATTTGAGAAAAATAAAAACACTGTGTGTACGAAACATTCAAGAACATATATATTTTAAAATAATATAATAATGCCTGCGCTGGTGTTTCTAAAACGACTTTAATAACCAGCTTGATTATAGTCGATTTTCAACATCCAATACAACCAGTATTAAATATTTTTCGCAATAAATGTGTTTTTGAATGTTCGATAGGCATAATCAGATAATGGCTTTTCCTGGATATGTTCACATTTTCGGAACACCGCGAAAAAGACAAATTAAAAAGATATAAGGGAACTTTCTGTAAACAGCATCAGTTTGCCATAACAGCATCGTAACAGTTCGGCAGAACCCAACCGCATCATAGCACATTAGCAGGACCACTTGACCAGGAGTGATATATGCGTTCAACAATCGACTATATATATCGTTTCTTGAACCAAAATATCTGAACATTTCCTACCAATTTATATAATAGTGTGGTGGCAAATGTTCAAAAACTGGTTCCTTGTATACAATTTTAGTAGAGGCAATGCATGTATATTTTCAACATCGAGATGGGTTGTGCTAAATAATTGGATTCTATTCCAATTTTTTAATGTCACGTGACCTCCAAATCCAAGATGACTGCCGTCATAAGCAAAAATCAGCAAGTTGTGACCAAATCTACCCCAGACAGCCGTGGTATGTCCTCAAATCATCCGATCCACTTGCCTTTATGGTTTACTGGTTCAGGAGAGGCAGCAGATGTGCCCAGGAAGGCCAGAATTAACATTATGGGTTGTTTAGCGATTTTCGTTTTGAAGGCTAGGGCTGATTTACATGCATTTTTCCACCATAACGGTACTCTCTCATCTTTTCTACTTCCGGCTGGATAAAAAAATAGGAATAGTCTTAAAAATCCATCCAAACTTAATAGGTTAAGAAAATCAGAGTGGCTTGCTTCTACTAAAAACAATACAAAGTATACATTTGCCCCCACACTATAAATCATTATATGTACTTGTATTATATGTTCGTCTGTCTATCGTCTGCTTACATTTCCGGAACAACCATCCATATGAATAATAGACTATTCGAAAGTTCATAACTGGATGGGAGAATGTTACTGATGATTGACGATATTGATGTTGTTGTTGTTGTTGTTGTTGTTGATGATGATGATGATGATGATGATGGATGATGGATGATGATGATGGATGGATGATGGTGGATGATGATGTGATGATGATGATAATGATGATGACGATGACGATGACGATGACGACGACGACGGCGACGATGATGGCTTACTTAGACTAACGATTTTGAAATAAGGGACCAGCTTCTGCGCCACTATATACATGTGTATATAGTTCCTTGTATATATGTTTATGTTTACACTCTAATTTTGTACTTTGTTGTGCTATTTGTGTAATAAATCATCATCAGAATCCAATTATAGTAAAGATAAGAAGATAATTTACATACCGCTGCGACCGAGCTGGCAAGCATAATCCAGAGGCGTGAGTCCATCGACGTCGGAATTATTGGCCGTCGCGTCTAACTGTAGCAGCGTTAAGGCGCAATCGATATGCCCCATTACAACCGTCCAATGGAGTGGGCTTCTGTAAAACATGATAGTATAATACATCTACGAAACCGTTTAAGATGAAGAACGCCACAATTTATCATCATGCAAATAGGTTCATATTGGACGTAAATATTCATAATAGGTTCATATTGGACTTATTTTTTAAGCAAGCCCGTATTGACCTTATGCATGTACCCGTTATTCTATTGAAATGGCGCGAGCCGCGGTGAAAACACATTATACATATCGTGCATCTGGTAAGTCTTGTCGATGGAAAAAGTAGATTAAATAGGGTCAATATGGGATTATTTCGTAATGAAATAAGCACTATACGGGCTTTTTGGACACCGCGTTTACGTCCATATAGAGCGATCGAGCGAATTGTTTCCTCAAATACGCTCTATATAGGCCTAAAACGTATTGTGCTTAATTTCACGAGAAAAGGCTGAAATTCGCACGCATTATTATTATTATTATTACTTTAATGACAATTATACAATTTGTGTTTTTAATAATATAATGAAATTTATTTAAATATTTAATGCATTTATCAATACATTTCGACGCCCAGAATAATTAAATTCAGGCGTGGATATAGTGTGTCACTTTAAAGATCCACGGTCCGATTTGACACGGTAAAACTACATTAATTGGCACGTTTCTATACCAGCCAATAACTATATCGTGCCAACGAGCCACAGGTCGTCATATATCGACTTTAAAAAGTGGAAGTTTTAAAGGTACTCAATCCAATTCGATGGTCCCCATATCATCAGATTCCAACAACAACAATATTTTTTGGAAATGCCGCTTCAGTTATCAGAATAGATTAATTGCCCAAAAATAATGCTAACCACAGACAACTATACTATAAAATTGCCCAAAACCTGTTATTTATCAACATTTTGTTCAACGAAATTTTGCCGGTTTGTCAAATATGACACAAAAAAGCCACTTGATTTTAGAGTTATCCATCTTCATCCGCATTTGGTCCGAGACTGTATTCTCGTCGACTTTTACTGGACAACTAATTATTCCAGGTGGGGGGAACTAATAGAGTTCAAAAATCGATATCTGATCACTCTGAGCTTTGATGGTGGGTTCCTCGACTCGAATCAAATACTTTTTACCCCCCCCCACCCGAAGCCAAATAAATAACAATTGAGGGGAGCTTAATCGGCTTGAGTACCTTTAACACGTTTTGAATTTGTGTTATTCTGCCAAACATTCAAATGATCGTCTCCGATAAAGAGCGTCCATAATTTAGTGTGTCAAAATCAGCAATAATAATAAAGATTGTAATCGTTAAACGTAAAACTGATGAATGATTCTATGGATTTTCGCGATGCCCGTGCCATACACGACGTAGACCATGCCATGAATATCTACTCTGGCTAACGCCCGTTGATATCATATTCCACTAGTTCAATACCTGTGAACCTTTTGAAGTTTTGACATGGAACCTTATAAAGTCGGAAAAGAATATATAACGCGGGGAATATATTTCTGTGTTGACACCAGGTATGTTGCTTAATAGTTTATTCATCGGTAGGCGAAAGTCCCAGCTCGATATTACACTATTTAAGATGGAGATGCACGTTTTGCATAAATACAGCCAAATATGGCAAGAGATTTTCAACAAAGAATTTCTCTGGATCTATCTGGCGAAAAATCTTGAATTTCACATATCATCATCTTTATTGTTTGCAGCTAGAAGCTGATCAGTTATTAAGAGGTGACAAAAACAATGGATTTTAATACATTTGAGAGGTTGGACATATTATTTCTTTGTTGCCCCTTTCGGTACCAAGAACTGCTAGAATAATTAATAATTTCACAGAACACTCCAATAACCAAACAGCTTATTGTCTTGGCTCAATGAGAGGAGGCTTCATTTGTATCACT
This sequence comes from Siphonodentalium dalli, assembly GCA_032622095.1. NCBI lineage: Eukaryota > Metazoa > Mollusca > Scaphopoda > Gadilida > Siphonodentaliidae > Siphonodentalium > Siphonodentalium dalli. Next base: position 106,594,942 of record CP136062.1, read on the forward strand.
ATGTGGAGTTAGATTTTTAATTGCATAATATAGTGTCATACCCCCATATGTTATAACAAGAAAACCATAGTCAGAAATGGTAACGCCATCAAAATCATATTATTACCCATATATACCATATAACAACTTGAATGTGGTGATTGTGAAAAATATGTATATAGGTATCGCCTATGTAGTTGATTAGATGTGATATTTTTTTCTAATTTCATTTGAAATTGTGGTCTGAAGAGCGCATAAAATAGCATGCAGAATAATAATAGGGCAAAAATTCTTCGTAACATGGTTCAAGTACGAGCACGTTTCTAATAACATTTGGCCCCAATCTTTCCTTCAAAACTGTCCATGAATGGGCGCACATCTTCGATCTCATTAGTCCCAAGTATTAAAAACGTGCACATAATAATTTTGCGTTGTCATTTCTAAAGGAATCTTTGATTAGAAATATAAATATAAATAACGAATCATGTGACTACATCCCTCTGACGTCATGCAGTCACATACCTGTCGTCAATATCGAGAACATCGACGTTGAAGCTCTCTTTTTCCGCTATTTCTTTGATGATGTCACTGCTTCCGGTTGCCGCAGCAATATGAACGGCAGTCCGTCCCGCGTGATCAACCATGTTGACCTCAATTCGTGACGATAACAGAGCCTTGACTGACGCAGTGTTTCCGTTCTGAATAACCAGAAAATAAGACGCCATCAATATTATTGTTTGAAAAGATGTCACAATGTTCAAATGTTGTTCGTCCATTTAGGACGTTATATATAGGTTATAATTTCTTTACCGAACGTGTTCTCAACCAGCAGAAGGACATAACATGTAAGCGAGCTTTTGGTTGAAGCAGAGGACACCAAAACTTCAAAAAAAGCGACTAGACGCATGTTTTGGGGATACGACCTGGTTATTAACACATATGGTATCAGAATGTACCCCCCCCCCCAGGACTCATTATCTATGTAACAAATGTTGGCACTCAAACTGGGAGGTCAACCTGTGCCCGTTCACGTAGAAATAGCCGTGTCACCGGACAGCCTTATCATCGACACTGCCTTGTTTTTATATCACTTGTGCCAACTCGTGAGGGTATACAACTTTGACTGTCTGCTATTAGCGGATTAGTCATATTCATCGTCTCAAATAAGGATTAACTGTCATGTGGACTGTTTTTATGGAGATGTAACCGTGAGGTAAGTGGTCATAACTTGTATGTAAAACCCGTCGGGTTTTACACACGTTATGACCACTTACCTCACGGTTACATCTCCATAAAAACAGTCCACATGACAGTTAATCCTTATATTTATATACATTTAGCGAAAAAGCCACTTTTGTAAATGTATTTAAATCGAAAAGTGTATCGTGACAAAACCAGCCCAAAATATCACATATAGCACCCTTGGCAAAAGTTAACAGGAACAATTTCTCTTTATATTGAAACCCGATGATTTATTAAGTCATTCCTGCGCGAGTCCAAATGCGCCCAAAACATTACGCGTTCGTCTTTCCAAAACCTATGACGCATCGATGTAATTATGAGGCTGCAGTTATGAGCTGTTGCGCGTTCACCGAGAAATAATTGCAACTAGCCACGTGGGCGCCGACCAAACTGTATTGTGTAGTATAATAATAATAATAATAATAATAATAATAATATTTGTATAGCGCTTATCCCCAATAAGCGGGCCCTAAGCGCTTGACATAAACATAAACATGAAATATAATATACACAATATCAAAGTCACTTTCTGAAACGCCGCACAAACAAGTAAGTTTTCAATGACTTTTTAAAGTCGTCAAGAGATGGTGACTCTTTTATGTTCAATGGCAGAGGATTCCATGCATTTGCGCATGTTACTTTGAAAGATCGGTAGCCAACCGTGATCAAATTAGCACCAGATGGTGTCAAAAGAAGTTTGTCCTCTGAACGAAGTGATCGGTGTGGGACATACGGAACAAGGATATAACTGAAGTATTCTGGAAGAGATTTTGAGTCAAGGGTTGCTTGATATGCATATGTAACAAGTTTATAAATAATCCTATCTGTCACAGGTAGCCAATGTAATTCTTGCAACATTTCATCTATGTCGTCAGATCTTTTACGACACAGAACTATCCTTGCAGACGCTGAAGCCTGGTAATTTGGATAGATGGTATACCAGCCAAAAGAGAGTTGCAATAGTCAAGTCGACTGAGAATCAGAGATGAAGCAAGTTTTTTTTAGCTGAGTCAGTGTTTATGTATTTCCTCATTTGACCCAGTTTTCGAAATTCATTGATATTGTCTTGCATATCTGGCTAATATGTGATGTCATAGAGAGTGATCTATCCAAAAATACACCAAGGTTCTTCGCGTTATCTGAGAAATAAACTTGGTTACCATCAATAGTCATAACATCTATGCCCACCTTTTCTATGTATGACGGCTTAGACACCCACGTTACTTCAGTTTTGTCACTATTTAATTTTAGTTTATTAGCCAACATCCGCGAATTCACAGAACCGATGCAGTTTTCCATTACAGTGAGAAGAAAATAGGGGTTATCACCAGAAATGTAAAGCTGAGTATCATCAGCATACATGAGCGCAGAGACACTTTGTCTCCTGATGATCTCACAAAGTGGTTTGGTGTAGATTAAGCACAATACAGGCCCCAGGACATATCCCTGGGGGACTCCATATTGCAGATGAAAGGTTTTGGAAAACGCACTGCCAATTTGAATCCTCTGAACACGATTAGAGAGATATGAACCGAACCACTTGAGCGCGCTGTCAGATATCCCAAAAGAAATTTCCAATCTCTTCAACAGTATTAATGATCAAGAGTATCGAAAGCTGCGCTCATGTCAAGCAGGGATACTAGTGAAAACTTGTTATCATCACTGGCAAGAAGAAGGTCTGACGTGATACACAACAATGCAGTTTCAGTACTGTGACCAGGTTTGTACGCTGACTGAAACTTTTCCAGAAGCAAATGTTTCTCCATATGATTTCTCAGCTTCGACACGAATTGAAGGTTTGAGATATGCCTATAGTTCTTTAGCAAGTCGGCATCCAGAGAATTATTTTTAATCAGGGGAATCACAACGGCCTCCTTAAAACAGACAGGAACAACACCTTCAGACAAAGACCAATTTATGAGCTTTGTGATTGGTTCTAATATAAAATCGATATGTTCCACCAGTAAAGAAGTTGGAATGGGATCCAAAACACATGTTTTTGAAGTGGATGATAAAATAAGTTCCTCGACCTCATCACATGTAAGCTTGCAGAACGAACTAAGACTGTCACGAACGAACGGTTTGAACTCTGCTTCAGTGCTTGATACATCTAGCTGCATGGTAACGCAGGTTTGCAATTTGTCACGGAAATATTCACCAACAGCATCCAGTAATTCACTTTCTTTAACATTAGTAGGAAGAATTGGTACTTTTTTCTTACCACTTAGTTCGTTGGTTATGGAATAGATGACTTTTGTTTATTTAGCATTCGCGATTTTAGAGTTATAATATTCCGAACGGGCAGATCTAGTCATTTGATTCATACGGCTGTTCTTTTCAACATAGATTTGACGATCAACTGTTAGACCGGATTTTCGCCACATCCTCTCAGCATGCCGCTTATCAGCTTTGGCACTCTTTTATTTTATCATTGAACCACGGGGTAGATGGACGACATCGAATTTTGCGTGTCACTAAAGGCGCATGACCATCCAGTAAAGCACGTAGATTAATGAACCACTGAAGAGGGGATTTCATTGGATGGTGTAGAAACTAGAAACTAGATCACCGGAAAATTTAACACTGTCGATGGACTTCAAATCTCGAGAGGTAGTGGTTCGTTTAAGTGATATGGGACACACAATGTCTGTTTTGAGAGTTACCAAGAAGTGGTCAGATAAATCGATGTCCTGCACCGTGAGGTTTATGGGTTGAGGGTCAGTTTTGCGAACAATCACCCAGTCCAAAATATGACTACCAACTGCAAATAGTGTTGTATAAACTGTCACTCTCCGGGATGGAGGCAATATAGATATATAAACAACACAGACTCTTCAAGTACATCGCTATTAATACACACCAGCTGTAAATCTATAACCGATAAAACCTCATGATGACTTTTAGCCGAAAATGATTATTATATGTCATGTATGTAATTATGATATGTTATGTTATATATGTTACTATAGCTGGGGTACCCGTCGTTGCTCAGGTAAAGAAGATTGGAAACAAATTGAAGACGTTTGACATACATTTACACAATTTCAAAGAACTTCCCAGTACACGAGTACAGTTCGTTATTCCGAAGCTCCGCTATTCCGAAGGTCCGCTATTCCGAATGTCTGTTATTCCGAAGGTCCGATATTCCGAAGGTCCGTTATTCCTAAGGTCCGCTATTGCGAAGGACCCCATTATGTTATATATGCGAGTCTCACATAGGGAGCCTCGCATTTAAGAGAATACATTGTCCTTAAAGGTACTCAATCCGATAAAACTCCTCTCAATTACTATTTCAATGCCTTCGGGTGTCAAAAATATTTGATTCGAGTCGAGGAAGTCACCCATCAAAGCTCAGATTTGTTAGATATCGATTTTAGAAATCTATTATTTTTCATTATCGGGAATACTTTCTGGCCAAGAACTCAATCAAAATTGCGTTATTATTACCACTTGATTTTATAGTTATCCATCCTTGTCTGTTTGAATAGATTTTGGTGCACACATCCCGAGCAGATTACGGCAGTTGAAGGCAATTATTAGTACTCATCTCGAGTAAATAACAAATTTCAAAAATCAATATCTAATAACTCTGAGCTTTGTTTGATGGGTTCCTCGACTCGAATCAAATATTTGTTACCCCCAAAGCCAAAGAAATAGTAATATAGGACCCTCTGATCGGATTGTTGTTGTTGGAATCTGTTGAGATGGGGACCCTCTGTTCGGATTGAGTACCTTTAAGCAATTGCATTCTCTTATATGTGCGATGCTCCCGTCATGAAAGGGATAATTGACGTACCGTCGGAGTTACTTCGGCTCCAGCGATTGGCAGCGATCCAAGTGCAAGGCAGAGTTCAGTCGCCTCGCAAGTTCGCAACGCTAGCTTATTAACGCCCCTCGGGTGTATACTGTGGTACATATTTTTGAAAGCTGTGGTTCGCTGGGCATTTTATAAATAGATAATGGGTTTTTTCCGGTTGTGACAATTCGCAGTAGGTCCCTATTTGCGGAGGTCTATTTGCGGAGGTCCCCGAATTCCCGAAAGTCCCCTAAAATGGTCGAAATATGTTGATTTTAATGAGGGAACGAGTGCGTATATGTCAATTGATACGTATTTTAAACTAATAACAACACTATCATCATAATAGTGGTTTGTTCTATCAATCATATCATATCATATCATCATCATCATCATAATCATAATACGGAACAAGTCTTGCGACTTTTCGTCCCAATAACATTATTTGCAATGCTTGTTTACAAATATATGTATCGTCATTCGATATCGACTTGTGAGTCACTTTAACATATTACTTGTCGTCTAACTCGTATTTTATATAATAGAAGAATGAGTCTATGTATATATATTGAATTGATATTAGTGATGGAGCCTCAACAGCGAAGTCTGGCAGATAGTTCCAGCTATTTACCACCCTCTGCGTGAAGAAATATTCTCCTATGGCCTTGTTAAAGATGGGCATCTGTAGCTTTTTATTATGTCCTCTTGTTCGTCCTGATGAATGTCTTTCTAATAGGTCACAGGCGCATTGATATTGTAGTGACCATTCAACAGTTTATATACCTCGATTATATCTCCTCTAAATATTCCATATTTTAAAGACATCAGATTGAGTCTTATCATTCTGTCTCGGTAGCATAGAGTTTTGATTTGACGAACTTCTAGTTTCGTTGCTTTCCTTTGTATTTCTCTAACACAATGCTTTGATATTTGTGATGTGGGCTCCATGCAGAGTTACAGTATTCGATGATAGGTCTGACCATGCTTATGTAGAGCGATTAGAAAGTGTAGATGTCCAAGTTCGTGAAAGTTCTGTTGACTATGCCGATGATTTGATAAGCTTTATTGTTTTATGATATTGTAGGAAGGCTAATCTGGCCGTGTCAAATTGAGCTATAGTGATGGGATATCTCGCATGACAACGAATTTCGGGTTCAAGTTCAGCATTCAAGCTGTTGGTGTCATTCATGTTATTTTTCAATGCGAAGTGGTAGCCCCAATAGCTTATCAATACCACTCAGGACAGGGAGTGTTTTTCCTCAATTAATTGAATTTCTTGTTCGTAATAATTTGAAGGATTAGTTGTTTTAACGGAATTCTGAGGCGGTGCATTTATGTAACCAATATATTTTATATTATAATTTATATTTATGGCTAATAATATGATCTTGAGGGCGTTACCATTTCTGATTATGGTTTTCTTGGTGAGTATGTTCAGCTAACTAATCACTGCTATGCGTTCCTCTGTCAGCGAACTAGTCACTGTATGCTTTCCGGGGCGAGGAGCTTAGAAAAGGGACGCAATTGTATGTGGATTGCTCATATAGGTACATGGCCGAAATGGTTACAAGCAACTAATTATATAGAGATACGATTCATGAATTCCTTGTTCGCAACAAACGTTATTGGCAAATTCAAGTTTAAATTGAAATCGCAAAGTTGCTTAATTGGGGTTATGCATGTTGTCACATAGAAACAAAATAACGGACCTTCGGAATAACGAATCTTCGGAAGAACGGACCCTCAGTTGTCGTTTCGATGGTCCGCTATTCCGAAAGTTTTTTAATTTTGTCATATTCCACCGATATTACCCAGCATTATTTTATTATGTCTATCATACGTAATATATAGGCGATTTATAAATCTTTCCAGTCACAAGGATTGTGTTCGTAAAGCGTACTTTCGGAATAGCGGACCTTCGGAATAGTGGACATTCGGAATAACGGACCTTCGGAATAATGCCCGTCCCGTACACTACATTGGTGGTCTTCTCTTATGCTGAATGGATGAAAAGGTTGACAGTTGATCTATATGGTATGGATAAAGGGTGTTCTGGTCGCTTATGCTATTCGAGAGGGTGTATACATGACGTTGAGTGCAGTCTCTGTGTAGACTAACGATAAAGATCGTTCACTACTGATATATTCCTGATATGGTATGAATAAAGAGCGTTCTACTTGTTAACTACATTCCGCGCGGAGTCTCATTGATCTTTTTAAGAAATCTGCCTTAAAGGCACGGGTGGCGTTCGTTGCATAAATATATATATTTGTTCAAATCTCCAGCCACAGAAGGATCACCAAAATATATACAGTTCCGCTCATATGCCAAACATAATCAGCGCGTAAACAGTATATTGTCGTCAAGACGTACGATGGTGTATAGCCTGCTCGTGTTACAGAAGTTGTGCTTCTGTTTACATAACACAGCGCAATTATATAAGTTAATCACACAAAAATGATATAAACGCTCTTTATTATTTCCATATCAGGAAAACAGTAACAAATAAAGCTCTTTATGTTCGCCATATCCGGATCTAAACAAAAGCCAGGTAACGTAACGTTTTTTGCTTTTGTTTACGTAACAAAGGGGTAAAATTGAGAAATAACACACTGTTTATGCCATATTTCTGATTGGCATACGAACAAAGTCTGTCTATATCTTACTATTCCTTCTATTTATGGGGGTTTTTGACGGAGGTGAATATTTTAACAGCATACCCACCGCCAACGCCGCCCGTATCTTTAATCGGGACCTATCTAATAATGCTCACCGAGTCAAATTACCCCTAAATATACACATTTTCAGTTATGATGGTCCAGCCGTTTTATCGCCTATAAGCGGACAAACAAACGAACAAACAAACACAGTTTGTATGGTTCAAGGGTGGGATGCAGTTAGAAATTTTAATTTAAAATGAACACCTCTGTAAACAAAGAACCCCGTCCCTGGTGCATAATAAGAGGAGTTTGACCATTTCTTTACTAAACACTCACTGATGCTGATTAGGTCACTCTCACCAGTTTTCTGTGATAAAGTTACCCAGGTTCCTGAAATTGTGATAAAGTTACCCAGGTTGGAGAGGATTGTGATAAAGTTACCCAGGTTAAGAATATTTCATGTTTAGCAACAAATTATTCATTTTTGCGATCAAAATGACGAGCTACAGTACTAATATATCTTAATGTGTGCTTAATAGGGGCGGTTACTTGCCAAAACTGAACAGTATTTCCCTCAGTCACTTTTAAATAAAGTTCTTATTTCGGCCAATTTGGCCGGTTACTTCATGTGAGTTTTTCATCTGACGTGTGTGTCGGAATACTATAATGATATGGAGGATTTATGTAAATGTTAGCCCAAACTACATTTCCATTTGGCCGGTTACTTCATGTGAGTTTTTCATCTGACGTGTGTGTCGGAATAATGATATGGAGGATTTATGTAAATGTTAGCCCAAACTACATTTCCAAGTAACGATGGTTTTGTTGTTTATTTTGAGGAATAATACCGCGTCAGATGAATTCAGCCCAAATATGTTAACAGTTGTCGTGTAAAACATTCGGCAGTAAGTTAGCGTTATTTAGTATTTGTGGATGTCCTTTAACATGGGGAAAATAGACTACTGCGCTTGAACGAGCATGTGAATTGTCGTATTTAATGTATAGCAACTTTATAATCAATAACAGAGGCATTCTCTGTCAAATAAGGTCGCTCTATTTACGATACCAATTGGGGAACTTTGTGAATTAAATTACGCGTAAACTTAACCTGCTGCAAATAGAAAAGGTGTCGGAATCGGCGTACTCGCCTCAGGGCTAACTCGCCCCAATCGGCGAGTGCCAACTCGGAATAAAAGGCCAACTCGGAATAAAAGATGCATACGGGGTGTTATATGGCGTTTGGTCCGTTGTTTCTCAATGAATATTATTGAAATTTGGTGTATATGTCCGGGCTGGGACATGGAATACAACAACGTTTGAATTGTTTTTAAATTTACAAATTTGTTGATTTTATTCATTTTGTTTTCGTTCTGAAACACACTATAAAGTGTATATAATATAATTACGAACACGAGACATACATAATTTATAAACTGTTAACAAAAGATATCATATTCAATACATGACAAAGATGACTCAGTGGAGTTTATAAAGTGAACATAAAAACATTGAGGTAAGAATCTTTTTAAGGAATGCAACTTTATTTAATGATAATAAACACACATAAATTAAAATAACAAACATGAGACATACATGATTTATAAACTGTTAACAAAATATATCAAACTCAATACATGACAAAGATGACTCAGTGAAGTTTATAAAGTGAACATAAAAATATTAAGGTAAAAATCTTTTTAAGCATTACTAAACCGTTTAGCACAGTCCACTTCACTCATCCGATCATCACTAAACTTGATATTTATCTTGATATTGATCTATCAGATGAGAGCTATCAAATATTTTTTTAAATTTATAGGAAAAAATGGTCGCCAGCGGCCATATTGCATTTACGTTATATGTTATCGCGTCATGTCGATATCTAGTATTAGTTATAAATTTCACCTTTCCAGATTCATAATTGCTCCATTGACTGTAACAGATGGAATTATTCCCCTCTTCGGATAGAGTGTCACTGAAACTTTATTTTGTCAGACTGTCTGTATAGTCACTGATTATATATGGCAATAATCTGTAATAAGATGTAGCACTATTTTATTTTATATTTACATGCAGTGCTGTTTTTATACAACAATTCTAATCCCCCCTAGATCATCATGTGATCGACCATACATCGCGCGAGGACCTGGTTGAATTAAGGGGGGTTTTATGGATAACTTCTGTCCTCAAGCTAGATTATACTTTTAATGGCATGTTTCTAACGTGGAGGGTTAGATATGCTTGAGACACCACCACTCTTCAATTCACACCAAGTTATCAGCTGTCATATTCGGATATTAGAACCCATAGCCATGATATATGGTTTATTTTGTGTATACTAGTAATATTGTTATTTTCAGTACCTTTATATACCAGTACTGTGTATAATAATGCATATAAATTAATCGATGTATACATGTATATTGATTCAACGGATTCAGTGGTTTTGTCCATCAGTCTATCAAATTTGCGGGGAAAACATGGCCACAAGCAGTACACCCTGTTAAATTTCGAATTTGAATCAATTGGCGCACCCTGCAGCCAGCTTTTATTGGAGAACTTTTTCTCATGTGGATAGTTTGGGTCACCGCTAGATGTGAGCCATGTTTTGTTCTCAAGCTGTCCTTGTGAAGACATCACTGCCAGCGGTGATCTTTAATTTTACTATTTTTATGGCTAAATAATTTGGTTGATCCTACAGACGACACCCCTTGTCCGATCGTCACCAGATTCCACAATGATCTTCTGGATAACCAGGGTGAGAGTAATCTAATTTTCCCGAATTTCGTTAAAAAACATTACCACAGGCAGCAATTTGGTATCTTACTGTTTGATCCTCTTTTGCGTGACTGAATTGTTTAGCAACTGTACAGTCATATCCCTCATCTGATAGTCACCACACTTTATATTGATCTTCGGGCTGACAACTAGATGGGAGCTATCGAATGCTTTTAATTTTTTTAGAAAACATTGTCGCCAGCAGTCATCTTCTATTTTGGTTTTTATATACATGTATATCTCTTCATTCGGATAGCCTTTATTACGTAGGTACTTCAACTTTCCGCATTCTTGTCATCATTTGAAATATAAAAAATTACCTGATACCATGCACCCTTCAAAATTTGTTTCGTCGTATCTATTTTAATGACCCGTATGGTAATATTGATACAGATATATTTGTCAAACATTTCTTTGTACAATATACAGGTATTTAGTTTGTAACTAAATCTAGAAATATATAATAGTAGCTGGTGGACCCTACTTCGTCCGGGATGTTCCCCTCTGATTTTCGGAGAATTGCGCGATTTAACCTTGAATTGACCATTTTAAAGGTGAACGTCATGTCGGGTCACGATTTGACCCGTCCAAAACACTCCCCGGACAAAAGTCACGACAAAAGTACCCGTCGAAATCCGCCCGGCTTTACCCGATTTGACCTTGAATTGACAATTTTGAATGTCAAGATCAGGTCAGGGTCATAATTTGACCCACCCGAAACACTCCTGGGACAAAAGTAACAGTAGGTATTATATTTCGTTGAAATACTTCCGTTTTACCAGATTTGACCTTGAATTGATTTTTTTTGAATGTCAAAGTCAGTTCGGGATCAAGATTTGATCCGTCCAAATAGTCCAGAAACATGCCTACATCAGCGCGTTCGAGAACATGGTTCCACGTGAAAATGGACCCGTCCATATTGCTCCCGGGATCGAAGTAGTCCTACACACCAATTTTTAGTCGGATCGGTCAAGGTCCAGAAACATGCCTATGAGCGAGGTCAAGTTGACACGTTAAATACCAAATCCGAGTCGGATCAGTCGAGCAGTGTTAGAGTCTATAACACATACACACATGCATTCATGCATACACACATACATACATACAGGTGTTCCAAAATGTATAATCGATAGCTACAACAATTCTATGGTAGATAGTTCACGGCCGACCTGATGCATGCATCTTAGTTTTCTTGTTGTGAGATTTGCTTAACCTGGGTAACTTTATCACAATTCTCTCCAACCTGTGTAACTTTATCACAATTCTCTCCAACCTGAAACCGGTGAGAGTGACCTATTTAGCCTCACTGATGAGTGATTATCTTTGGGAAATGTTAATACAATAATCATCAGACAGCTCACTTTAAATGGGATGGACCTTTAATCTGTCTAAAGTGAGCCATCTGCTGATTATATAATTATACGACGTCCTTGCATTCCCACGATGTGGGATATTATTAGTTGTCCCCACATCTGGTTGAAACTAGCAATCTGATTGGCCACACCACCACGGTCAAATCACGATGTCCACCGTCACCCTTGACAGCGGGGTATAAGAGAACGTGCGCGAAACATCGGGGGTATATGAGCTTTGAAACATCGGGGGTATATGAATGACCTTTGACCTTAGTCATAAATATGCGAAAAACAACCATTTGCGAACATTATTTGCGTGTATAACAGAATATTACAACTGTTCCCGATATAAAGCATAACACAAATGCTCAGTTGGTATTTGTTTTTTATACATGTTTGTATATGATGAAATTGAATTATTCATTCATGATACGACCAGTTTATATAAGTACGCCCAATGTTCTTGTTGCTAGGTAAACAAATGAAGGGGGGTAACTGCACTGTTTAGTTTCCTGTTTCTATGGCAGACTAACGAAACAACATTTCATACGAAATTTCAAATTAGCTTGAAAATGTCGATTTCCAGATTTGCTAGTCATAGTGAGGGGGATATCATCAGGAAAAGATTTGAATTGACGCCAAAATCAACAATAAAAGCGAACAATGCATCTGCGAAGCTTTTGCGGGAATACCTACATGAGAAGAGACTGGATGAAAGGTTTGAGAATTACGGAACAACACAGCTGAATATGACTCTGGTCCACTTCTATTTTGATGCGCGGAGGAGAGACGGGGATCAATACAAAGTGAACTCATTAGAATCTTTTAGATACGGACTGTCCCGCTATCTCACAAGCCCACCATTCAATAAAACCTTTGATATTATTAGGGACGGTGATTTTGTTACATCAAATTTGAGCTTCAAGAGTGCACAGGCCGAGTTGAAGAAAAATGGCAAAGGTTTGACTCAACATTACCCAGTGATAAACGAAATGGACAGGAAGCAATTGTACACATCTATACACATGAACCCAGCCACTCCACAGGGTTTGTACAACAAGGTAATGTTCGACCTAAGGCTCTTCTTTTGTAGACGAGGAATGGAAAACATTGAAATGATGACCAAGGCTACATTTAAAACTGCGACGGACAATCGTTCTGGCTCCAGGTATGTGTATAAAGTAAATGACGAATTGACCAAGAATCACAGAGAGGGTGACAAGGAATCGTTTGGAGGCTTCATGCCGCAGGAGAAAGATTCAAAGTATTGTCCAGTGAAGTCTTTTGAGGATTATGTTTCGAGACTTCATCCGGAATTAGACCGACTTTGGCAGTTTCCAAAAAGCACATTCACCGATAACGAAGATGTTTGGTACACACGAAAACCCGTCGGAAAGAATTCACTCGGCCAATTCATGACAAAGCTCAGCCAAAAAGCTGGACTAAGTGCTATTTATACAAACCACAGTATCCGGGCAACGGGGGCTACACTATTGTCTCAGCAAAATTACAGTGCTTCACAAATTATGGCAGTTACTGGTCACAAGTCCGTATCCTCCCTAGCGGTATACCAACGTGTTTCTGACGAAGAAAGGATGGATATGGGCCGGTCAATAGCCGCCAAATTAATCCCAAATGGACCCCCAATCATAAGTCATACAGTCAGTGTGATCCCAGAAAATGAAATCGCTGGCAGTGGTACAACGCTAGATGAAAACAACAACAACAGCAACAACAACAACAACGCATTGGGAAGTGAGACTAGGACTATGTATGAACCGATGAAAAAAAGAAAGCGAATAGACTCACCAATTCATAATCCAGTAATTCCTCAGAATACACATTCAATCCATCGTGAATCTAATCCTGTCAGTTCTGGCAATGGCAGTGAAAACAAACCAGAAAATGGACCAATGTCATCGTCCAAAAACAACTGCACTGCTAACTTCAACATTTCAAATTTCATGAAAGAACTATTTGAGGAAGAGCTCATAATCCCGGCGAATGTGCAGGTAATTTCAAAGACAGATGTCGATGTACGCACAAACAATACTGTTCCTGAATTCAACAAATGTATCATTGGACAAGTCAACATCATTTTGAAAAACTGACTCACGAGAACTGCCATGTGACCGAAAGAAAGAATTCTATTGGATAGTGGACAACTTTGTCATTGAGTGTTGTATTAATAGAATTAAAATTTCTGTTGCTCAAATGCGCCCAATTCAATCACCCTCCTCGCCCGGGGCATGCTCGTCGTATAACGTCATCCCAATTGCACGCTTAAATCTTTACGCGAATGACGTCAACTACCGCCCAACATGCAAATTGGCTCGGAAAATTGATCACATTGCTATTATTGTTCTGGAAATTATGGTAAAGTGGGGACAAAATCGTTATCTTCGGCAACATCGGGGGTATATGGAGATTTAATACCTGGATGTCTCTTTTTGAACCCCGAGGCGGAGCCGAGGGGTTCAAAATCGACATCCAGGTATTAAATCTCCATATACCCCCGATGTTGCCGAAGATAACTAATATTGTTTGTCCCCACATCCGGCTGTAACTAGCAATCTGATTGGCTACAACGCCAAGTTTAAATCACCATGTCCCCCGTCACCCTTGACAGCGGGGTATAAGAGAACGTGCGTCAAACATCGGGGGTATATGAATGACCCTTGAACTGGCAGTTTCCACCAATCGTGACGTTGCTCTCGCACGCCGAATTTGACGTCACCTGACGCCGGGTCCTTGGGTCAGCTACTGGATTATTGGTGTGAATTAATCGGAAAACCTATGAAAACACACTTAAATTAAGGAGACATGGTTATTGTTGTGGGAACAAAACATGAATTCCACGAAAAAGCGGCCATGGATACCGATAATGGCTATTTGCATCATAAGCATGTCATCGGGGAATGATGTTGCTTCTTCTGTATTTCATTATTACTATCCTATGAATATATTTTGGAATGGTCATTGCCCTCACTATACAATCTCTTAAACACCAGATATTGTGTGACTGGGGATCAATGATGCGCGCATGCGCAGTCAACGCATATTTTCATATTTTGCCAAATAAGGTCAACTGAACCAAAATATCATTTTCAAGCAGCTCAAGGGTCATTCTAGGTTAATAGTGAGGCATGTGTGGAAATGTTATTTGTGTCACATTTCTCATATCACAATCTGCCACAATTACCATAGTATCCCCTTTTTGCACATATATTTTAGTAAAATGACGGTTTAACCCCTACCAATAACCCGTTTCTAAGGTAAAAACAGTCGCATAGCAACCGTTGCCATGGAAAGTATTTTCGTGATTGCCCCCATATCTGAAAATAATACGTGGGACCTAATATACACATGTGCCAAGTTTTATGCTTTTATGACAATGTCCGCACTTGTTACACAAAAAAACTATACCTAAAAAAATCGCACGGTGATTCCGTCACGCCCGTTGTGTGATTCCGTCACGGCGAACAAACCGAGTTAACTAGTAATATACACACAAGTGTGTGACAATGCGGCTTTTTTCTGCAAGTATAATGTATCTATATTATCAGAATATCCATAGTCCAAAGAAGGGACAGCAATATTAACAACCGAATCATTTGTAATGCTCTATTTTTATCAAGCTTTCGGCCCTATCTGGACCTTCCTCAGGACAATATCAAATTTTTTTTTTTTAACATTTGATATTGTCCTGAGGAAGGTCCAGATAGGGCCGAAAGCTTGATAAAAATAGAGCATTACAAATGATTCGGTTGTTAATAATGTAGGCCTATCTACTTTACTCATTGAGAACTTTTTCCAGGTCAGCTTGGCTGAATGAGCAGGGTTCTTCAATAGTAGGCCTACGGACCTACCCTCATATTGATGGCACTTTTTTGGTGATTCCGTCACGGACACAATTTGACCCAGAGTGAGATGATACTTAAATACACATATAATTGTATATAACTAAACAACTTAGTATAGTATGTACAATGTTTTTCATTTTAAGCGGTACCCTACTGGTCATAATTTTAGATTTTATAGGCCACAGAAAAGTGAAATTCCGTAAAATTTGGTGATTCCGTCACGCTGGAATTCACGAAAATCGTTATCTTCGGCAACATCTTGGGGTACATGGAGATTTAATACCTGGATGTCTCTTTTTGAACCCCTCGGCTCCGCCGCGGGGTTCAAAATCGACATCCAGGTATTAAATCTCCATGTACCCCCGATGTTGCCGAAGATAAGTAATATTGTCCCCACATCCGGTTGTAACTAGCAATCTGATTGGCTACAACGCCACAATGTCCCCCGTCACCCTTGACGGCGGGGTATAAGAGAACGTGCGCCAAACATCGGGGGTATATGAGCACGTGAAACATCGGGGGTATATGAATGACCCTTGAACTGGCAGTTTCCACCAATCGTGACGTTGCTCTCGCACGCCGAATTTGACGTCACCTGACGCCGGGTCCTTAGGTCAGCTACTGAATTATTCTTATTGGTGTGAATTAATCGGACAACCTATTAAAACACACTTAAATTAAGGAAACATGGTTATTGTTGTGGGGACAAAATCGTTATCTCCGGCAACATCGTGGGGTAGGCCTACATGGAGATTTAATACCTGGATGTCTCTTTTTGAACCCCTCGGCTCCGCCTCGGGGTTCAAAATCGACATCCAGGTATTAAATATCCATGTACCACCGATGTTGACGGGGGACATGGTGATTTAAACGTGGCGTTGTAGCCAATCAGATTGCTTGTTACAACCGAATTTGGGGACAAGGACATTTAAGTTGATAATTGAGACAATTAGTTCAACAAACGGCCGCGGAGAAGTAGGATTGTCCCCACATTCGGTTGTAACAATCAATCTGATTGGCTACAACGCCACGTTTAAATCACCATGTCCCCCGTCACCCTTGACAGCGGGGTATAAGAGAACGTGCGCCAAACATCGGGGGAAACTGAGCACGTGAAACATCGGGGGTATATGAATGACCCTTGAACTGGCAGTTTCCACCAATCGTGACGTTGCTCTCGCACGCCGAATTTGACGTCACCTGACGCCGGATCCTTAGGTCAACTATTCTTATTGGGGTGAATTAATCGGGGAAAAAATATGAAAAACACACTTAAATTAAGGAAACATGGTTATTGTTGTGGGGACAAAATCGTTATCTCCGGCAACATCGTGGGGTACATGGAGATTTAATACCTGGATGTCTCTTTTTGAACCCCTCGGCTCCGCATCGAGGTTCAAAATCGACAACCAGGTATAAAATCTCCATGTACCCCCGATGTTGCCGAAGATAACTAATAATAACTCGACGCTTGTATTTTATTTTCGTTTGTCTGTCTGCTCTTATTTTCTAAACATACCCAGGTGAATTATAGATCATTCCAGTATATACTTTTATAATTGGATGGGAGGATCCATTCAGCCCAAAAAGGTGAATACCGAAGCTTCCAGATACGATTGCCACTTTATAATTTCATATCAATCGGTCTGCTCTTGACTCATACCATTCAAATATAGATATAGATTAAATATGACCCATTCTGTAAACAAATACGTAAAAGTGCCAATTGTATGTATTTGATCATGTGACACAGTTTGAGTAATCGCATATCATGATAATAATCATCATACCTATTGGGGCGTTCAGTACGGACTAAGAAAGCAACGAATTACAACGAAACCGCCTGAGCAATTATTTCTGATCTTCCGGGTTTGGGTTTGAGAAAAGTGAACAGCAA
Source organism: Siphonodentalium dalli (assembly GCA_032622095.1). Classification (NCBI taxonomy): domain Eukaryota; kingdom Metazoa; phylum Mollusca; class Scaphopoda; order Gadilida; family Siphonodentaliidae; genus Siphonodentalium; species Siphonodentalium dalli. The sequence goes on from CP136062.1 coordinate 106,612,512, forward strand.
TTCCGGAAAGCGACGATGCAAGGGTTTAGCTTCAGTTTTGTTGTTTTGATTTTAGCTTGTTTTCACACTGTGACAGGACAACTCGTTTGTGAGTATTAACATTTCTATTGATTTTTTTCCAACCTGACGTAAATATCAGTTCCTAGCGGCTGAAATTTCAGAAAACTTGATGCCGATGAACTGCATTCATAGTAAACTAGCGATCTTTTCTGAACTATAGGTACATGTACTGTTGAAATTCAAGGGGAGCTAATTCGTAATTCCGAAATCGGCGACTTGTTTTTTTTGTTAGAAAAAAAATATATTTCTATAAACTAAATTTAAAAAAAAATTGAGTTGAATTCTTATAAATCACCAAAAAAAATTAATCAGATATTGTCAGGACACAATAATTTATTTACAATACACACATGAATTATACAATGTCAGTAACACCTAATAAGGTAATGCTGTATATTGTTGGGTGAAGCCTAGCCCTATCCGGCTGTCTTCCTGCTACCCCCCTAAAACAAGTATCACTGTAAATACTCGAATAGATCGCTTGTAATTTTCATCCACGCACACGTACAGACTATAATCATATATAAAACTATCTAGAACCTAGTATTTAGGGCATATTACAAACAAGTATGGTGTGGTTGTGAGCCAATCCAGACGAGTTATAAGATTGAAAATGTATTATCTCTCCATAGGAATGTTTGAAACATATGAAAAGTTTCGGTTCCAGTTCCAGTTCCATTGGGTATATTAAGAACAAAATATTTAGTTTTTTTGTTGTTACAACGGATTCAGGGGAAAGATACCACCATCATTAGTTAAGTAAACATAATAGGAATCTATATAGATCGCCGGAAAGTCTCTTTGTTGAGTGAGGTTTGTCCACAGTATAGTATACTCAATGGTTTATTAGTTCAAGTAGGCTCATTTTGTTAGGACTTTTTTTTATTGAAAACCAGAAAGTATTGTTTTGGAAGAAGTCTTCCAAATTTCAAGAACGGTAATTTGTCTGACAAAGTAAAATAATGCTTGCACTAGTTAAGTGCTCTAGTTTTTCGAAGAATCCCAACAGTTTGGAAATATAGCTTTGTTTATGGAAGATTTAATTTTTGAAAGAAAAAAAAATGCCGTGGATTTCAATAGTTGATCAAACTAATCCCCAGCTGTGCCAATATAATTAAGTACAAAGTAATAAAGGCACCAGAACCATGTGACATTTCTGCGAATGGTAACAAGTTTGAACAGCACTAATTTCTCTTAAACGGACTCGTATTCGTCAATTCTGCAGAGATTTGGACCCTCAGTAAATTTACTACTATATACATGTAAGTTATTCGCAATTCTTATCAGAAGTATAGTTCATAATGTGAAAGGCGTCCATTACCAACAATAAACTACACCTATATATCGTCATGTATATCTCAAGGTGGCCTAACAATGGCATCAGAATATAATAAACAATTGAAACTTCGGTATACATGCATACATGTAGCGATATCTATGCATCAAAGGGCATCAACAATAAATAAACAATCGAAAATTTTATGTATTTTGACTGAAACCATTCTAATTCTGGTGGAACTACATATGTTTCCTCATCTCATTTCGTTAATTTTGATGGTTAATTATTATCGTTTAATTTCAGATTACATCGCAGACCACTGCTCATCGACTACGTACACCTTCTCGACATCTTCAGACCTGCGACTCAAATTGAATCGGAATAGTTATATCCCGGCCTATAGCAACTGCAAAGTGACAGTCAGCACTTCAGACACTCGGAAGCAGTTTTCAGCTCGGTTTAGAAAATTCTACTCAAATATTCCCGGAAATATAAACTGCCAACTCAGTAGACTAGACATATATGATGGAAGTGCGATAACTCCAAATAGGCGACTTTCAGGTAGAGTATACCCATGATTGTAATTATAGAATATAAAATATATTGGTTTCGCGAATGACTAACTCAGAATTCCGTTTAAATAATAATAACAACCAGCACCTAATTAACGAACCGGTGGCCGACTCGGCCGTCTCCGACCACAACCCCCAGTGGGCTGCAGAACGGAAAATGTCTATAAAAGTTGAAATATAAGACTTACAAATTATCTTTTTCATTTCTTTTATTTGTAATTGACATAGCTTGTCACAAACCAAAAATCAACATTATTGACACAATGAAGGACAATAAACGAAATTGAAATTCCCAACTACACCTTTACCGGACTCGGCCTCCTGGTCGCGCAGTTCGACTTTTAATCCTCCCAAAAATTCCCATTATCTATAAATAAAACGCCCAGAGAACCATAGCTATCTAGAATCTCTAGGACAGTATACACGCGGCGCGCGTAATGAGAACGAAACATGAAGGGTGAACGATGATGGAATAGGCTGTAGAGTTCAATTCAGTGAGTTTGCGAAGAGAGTTGGGAAGAATGCCAGAAAATGTATTGTAATGTGGAAACGATGTCGACCATTTAGCTTTTTCCATTGATGTTTCAACCATAGCGATACATTTCAATACCTGATAGCACCAACCCGGAAGGTATCACCAACCCGGAAGATATCGATAACCCACACCGGATCAATGGTTTAAACAAGTTAACATATCCTCCCTCAGATGAATGTATTTATCGCCCAGTTGAATGATATCCACTATTCAAAACACGTTCGTTAAGATGAATGTTCCCTCAATTGGACAGCGATCATAGCTTTCTCTCATCCCCGTACATTTAATGGAAGTCCCGGCTAATCTCCGATTTTATCATAAATAACATACACTTTTTGACGTTTATAGGTTGTTCGTTTGAGCCATTGACGGCGGAGAATTCGTGTACCAACAGAAAACATATATGTTCGAGTAACCTTAACATGTTCTACCCTATACAGAGCGGTTCGCAAACAAAAAAATATATATCCGTGATCAAGTGTGGGTACCCACCAGAATTTCGGGTGTCAAAACCGCGGATCGATGCTGCAATGAGATGTAACTAAACCGGAGTTGGGATGTCAAAGATGCGGATTATATATATATTTCGCATTTTGACTGTTTCTGTCGGTGAATTGACACTAATAGGGACTCAATATGAGTGCTTGGATAACATATGACTTGCAAACCATCGCGGCTTTGCATCAATTGTTCGCTGTCAGGCGAAATTATACAAATGAATTATTCGAATTAATCGAGGTTCAACTGTTATAATATGTAATACAGATTAAGTCCTACTCAACCAAGAGCTACCAATTGTGTCAGTTATTCACTTATGCATTTATGGCGGTGGTGTGGTCTGTATAGGATGCAGCTCGCCTTACAGCTCCATAAATCATTGGTGAAGCGGTTTGGTTCCCCAGTTTGGATTGGTCATATTACCCACATAGAGGAAAAGTCGTGAAATGGTACGAACTTCAGGCTGTGAGCTAGTACAAGTTTCAAAATATCCCCATTATCTTTCAGACAGGCATGCACATGGAAGATCTTGCTATTGTTGTATGTGTTGGGGGGGTGCGTGTGCTGTGTGGGTGGAACGTGTATGGTTCTTTGTGTTTTAATTTTCGGTTAATAGTATATGCTATTTTTTCCTAATAGTATAGGCCCAGAAGTGTACGTGGAAGGGAAATATAAAAATAGTGTAAATCATGAGTGAGCAGGGACATGGCTAGAGGGTTTCCGTTTGGTGGTTTGGGATGTCCAGCTAAAAGTTTCTAAAATTTTCTAAATATGCGGCTTTGATCTGAAAACAACAATTTTCACAGTAAATAATGGTTGGAAAATCAGAATATTTGAACATATTTTTAGTCTGAAATTTCCAACTGAGGTTGTTTCGAGCAAGAAATTTCAAACTGTTAAAATGTTGACCAAAGCATGGGGGTATGGCACCCCAACAAACCACAGTCATATCCTTGTAAGTGCATGAGTGGATGAATTATCCGACAAAGAGAACATACGAGCTTTTGATGTAGTCGTAGATATAGCACGCATAATTATTTATATTTTCTTGAGAGTTTTGTATTATAATTATAATTGCAACTTTTTCACTATTTGACAGCACACCCTATTGGCTAGATTGGTCTCCATTGAACGGTTTGACCGGGGTTGTGTGAGAAACAGCCCAACTAAATGGTTACCGGTTAGCTACATGTGTGTACAAGAACGACAGTATGGAATGGCATGCGTGTGATCAAGGAAATACATTATCATTCATTCGCCTTTTTGAATGCGCAAATTTGACTGCTGAGATGGATGATAAATTAGTTTAATTTAAAATCAAGTCATAACAGATGTGTATTCAATATTTCGAAAATGTTATGGATTCATATCTCAGATACACTCGAAAACTCCTCAGAACTATAATTACTACACAGAAGATAAGATGTTATTGACATTTTGATCCGCGAGTTTGCCATCTATCTGGGTCGACAAGGGTTCCACCATATCGCGCACATATTGAGAATGACACTTGCTTTTTTAAACTCGGTTCAATCCTATGCTTCATTGACATATTCAGCTATAATTTGAGAGAGCAAAAACATTATTGAAATAATTCGCTAAAAAATGGTAAATTGTTTGATCTCATCTAAACATCGACTGGCATCTGGTGGGTAAATATTTCTGCTTCGTTAGGACGCACACATATATTGTCCGTTGTCTGTTTTACGCACATTTGTTGGCTATCATAAATACATATTAGCCCTCGTATATACCCTAGTTGGCAAAAGTTTGGAAACAACAGATTCGAGGTTCCCTCCCACCATCCATATTTGCACTCGATACTGAAATCTCATCTTAACAAATCCGCTTTGGACCTACGTATACAACACTATCTAATATAAAAAGCATACTTACCATACAATCCTTGACAGATGTTGTGATTTCCAACTGTTAGTAATTTTGGCCAAAGTTGGGGATTCGTTAGAGACCCTCCCAATCCCCCTGTCGCCATGTCATATAACCATATTGCCTCGTTTGGTTACCATATATTCAACCATTTCTTTATTAAATACTTATTGACAAGCAGTCAATTTAGATAATAAATCAACAAGCGACCATATAGTCTTATTATCTAAACATTTCCCTCAATACATAGTACTCCTTCCGTACTTTTATTTATCTGTCGTCTGCTGATATTACCTGTACATCCCTGCAAACCAATAATAGACCATTCCGATGTACACTTTTTAATTGACTGGGAGAATCTATTAGTATGGATAAACAAAACGACATACTTATTATCTAAACATATTCCCTCAATAAATAGGGCTCTTCTGATTCCTTCTGCACTTTTATTTATCATCTATCATCCATACAAACGAATTATATACCACTTCCGACGTACACTTTTTAACTGACCGTGACAATCCAGTTAGTATAGAATGGGTTAATGTTTAGTTGAGGCGCCAAAATAACACGAAGTTCACATTTTGGATATTTCAGGACCGAACGGCATATGCCAATACCCTTTGTCGCAGACGACTTATAAAAGTACCATGAACAGCATGACATTCCAGTTTACATCCGGGCTTCCACCGACGTACAGCAGTGAGACATTTGACATTCTTCTAACTCCGTATCACTATGGTAGGTCAGTTTAGACGTTCTTCTAACTCCATATTGCTATGGGGGCCTCGGTGGTTCAATCGGTTAGGGGTACAACTTCAAGTCATTTCACCCTCCAGCGCTGGCGATGAGGGTTCAATCCACATGTTTCCATCATGGACTTTGCAACTCGAAATCGTGATACATTGGAGTTACCAGTTACTCGCCGATGGCTGGTGGTTTACCGCACATGGTCGATGAGTTTATCAGCCATTGAAATCGCTGTTAGATTAGCCGTAAGTGCGGTTTTCCTCCACCGCTAAAACTGGCAATGTCGTGGTATGGCCTTTGTTGCCGAAAGCGACATTAAATCCCAATCAATCAATCAACCGTATCACTGTGGGAAGTAATTTTTTTAATTCTTCTAACTCCATATCACTATGGTAAGTCAGTTTAGACATTCTTCTAACTCCGTATCACTATGGTAAGTCAGTTGAGACATTCTTCTAACTCCGTGGCACTATGGTAAGTCAGTTTAGACATTCTTCTAACTCCGTATCACTATGGTAAGTCAATTGAGACATTCTTCTAACTCCACATCACTATGGTAAGTCAGTTTAGACATTCTTCTAACTCCGTGTCACTATGGTGAGTCAGTTGATACATTCTTCTAACTCCGTATCACTATGGTAAGTCAGTTTAGGCGTTCTTCTAACTCCGTATCACTGTGGTAAGTCAGTTTAGACGTTCTGAACAGCCCAGCAGATTTTCGTAATTTAATAACGCAAGCCAGAACGTTTTTCTTATATGAATTGTTTGAAGTGAGACATGGAATGTATGCCATATTTCAGGCTCAGCATAATGTATGCACAAATAATTACAGTATGTAATTTCGAAGGAAGTGTATTTTGAGACCGTTTTGTATCACATTTCGAACCCATGTTCAGACTGATACACAGCTCAACTCTCGGCGAAAGGGCTTCCTGCTCAAGATGTCCCCACACGCACAGCCGATGTGGATAGGTATTGGATACCATCATCTACTGATAGAGAGGTGGATAGGTATTGGATACCACCATCTACTGATAGAGAGGTGGATAGGTATTGGATACCATCATCTACTGATAGAGAGGTGGATATGTATTGGATACCATCATCTACTGATAGAGAGGTGGATATGTATTGGATACCACCATCTACTGATAGAGAGTTGGATAGGTATTGGATACCATCATCTACTGATAGAGAGGTGGATATGTATTGGATACCACCATCAACTGCTAGATAGGTGGATATGTATTTGATACCATTGTCGACTGATATACGAGGTGGATATGTATTGGGTACCACCATCAACTGCTAGACGAGGTGGATAGATATTGGATACTATCACCAACCAGGTGGATATGTATTGGATACCATCATCGACTGATAGAGAGGTGGATATGTATTTGATACCACCATCGACTGCTAGAAGAGTTGGTCGTAAAGGTTTGAACACCGACATGATCTTCGTTGAGGGAGATAAATATACGATAATAGCATAGTGTGTTTTGAGATGTGTTTTATCTCAATGAGTTAGAAGTATGATTTTTCGCGAGGCTCTGACGAGCGAAAAATCATACTTCTAACGAGTTGAGATAAAACACATCTCAAAACACTCTATGCTATTGTTGTATTTATCTTATGCGACTGACACTATCATTTTTGGCCAAATTAAGCCAAATTCATGACAGTTTCAGACAAAAAGAACCTATATTTTGGTCATTTCGAAGAGAAATTCCCGTTACACATGAATACGCTGTTACAGAACATGTGACGAGGTCGCGAATTTATGGAACATTGGGGGTGATTTGTCAGCAATAAACAAGATATAAGTCCTGATTTAATATGAATCCATGTACAGAAATAGGAACTGTGAAATTCTTTCAATAAAATATCAATGTTCTCAAACAGAAAGCAAAGTCATTCAAACTGTTATAGTTCAGAATTCTCTAGATTGAAAATAACCATGCAAGTTCTGAGAAAAGGGTACGTCGTACATTTTGCAAATTTTGTGCGGTGCAAGCTGTCTAAAATGACGGGAACAGAATAGTGAAACTTAAAGCTAAAATTTAGTCCTATTAGGGACATGTAATCATGTTTCATCGAATATGTAGCTGCATTACTATTTTATTCCACTTGTATGCATTAATTTATTCGTTTAAATCATCCGAAACGCTAAAGTAGATGTGACACAATTTCGAGGCGAGAGTTTTTATTGATACGTCGCCAAGGCAGCAACGTCGTGATGTGAAAAGTCACGTTGCGCAGTCCTTTCTTGGAGTATAATACACATATGTAAGATATAGCTAAAATTTAATACACAGTATAACACCAAACCGGTATAAGATAAATTGTGTTTTCCTATAAAAAAAAACATGACCATTTAAATGCGAAATGAGAAAAGCCCTCCTTTTCGAGATGCTCTCGTTGTCAAGTGGATATCGAGTTTGGTTGGTTGCTATATTTTAATGTCCCATTCTGTTTTCACCAATCAGCGTCCGATGCTGGTGAATGGAAAACTTACGTTAGCACTTCTTGACCAATCGGAATGCTTGTTATAGGGACACAAATTTAACTTGAATTGTAACATGTTATTGTTCTATTGTCAGGAAATTGCACCAGCAGTGAGTTCAAGTGTACGAACAACAAGTGTGTCGCCTTTTCCGTGACCTGCAATGGTTTCGATGATTGCGGCGATAATTCAGATGAGAATAACGATCTGTGCGCTTTCTTAGACCTGGCGTCATGGGCTATTGGAATGATAGCTTTTGGATGTTTCGTCCTGTTTGCCTGCGTAATTACGGCATGTGTCTGTGGCGTTTCACGTCGCAGACGGAGAGGTTCCAGGATAGTTGAGGTAAATAGATTGGTTTAGATTACTAGCTACTAAATCAATTAGAGTTACGATTCTTTAATTTATGTACAGGAATCTAGTAGAATATGCATTACAATATGGCTTCTGTTTGATTCTCTGAAGGAGAAGATCCCGAGCAGGAAAAGAAAATGGTACATCGGGTGTCGACACGTAGCACGCCGTCACGACTGTGAACAAAACAGAGCGTCATAGCCAGTGTCGAGTCAGCACCGGGTGGTGTTCTAAGGGGAAATTTACCATTTGAAACCTCGACTGACGGACTTAAACCATCGCTGTTGGGACTTAGTTTTAACATTTCGCCTCCGGTGAAGTATTTATTTGTTGGTAGCCATTACATTGACGTGTTTACGACCAGCTATGTTGCTAGATGGCATTTGTTTGAGAGGGGTTCACCAACCTCGGATTTCCAAATGAACCCAATCTACTGAAAAAAATCCCACAATTTAATTTAATTTGCACGACTTTGTCCACTTCAGATTTCTAACTGTCGGGCATTTCCAATTGTGGATGTACATTTTCCAACAAATGAAATATTTTGAAAATAGGAAAATATTTAAATCTCGGTCTAAAACGATCAAATATTGGTCTGAAAATCAAGCTATCAGAACAAACTGAGCCTATTTTCCGTTTGAAATTTCACACTGCCGTCGATAAAGACTTTACAAATGTTGAAACTTCAGAGTTCAAACCCATCCTCTGTCGCCAAGACCACGTTTTATGTGGAGCATTAAACTCAAAAAACATTATCGAAGTATTTTAACCCTTTATATACTAAATGGATTCTCCCACCAGTTATAATAGTAACTATTAGAATGGTCTAGTACTCATCTGGAGAGGTGTTAAGGAAAAATAATTAGACGACAGTATGACATAATAGATCATACAATTTCTGAACTTATTATATGAACATTTATTACGCGAACTACTCGTCAATGAGTGTTTAAAATATAAAGGGTTAATGTTGAACTCTTGGACTTGAAGCATTAACCCTCCTTGTGATCCCCTCATTCGGGTCTATAGTATACATAATACTTTTCAATGTGTAAGGATAATACTAAATAGCGCATATAATTTTCATCTGATTTATCATTTATGGATATTGCAGTATGTGAGTGATATTCGGACATGGTTTCGATTGATAGAAGATTTAACTTAAAATATGTTGGAAATTAAACTGTATTGTATGCTATTTTTATCGCCATGATTCAATTTTGTTTAACTTTGACGAACTCTGCGTATAGTTCACACAGGAACGTGGCTAGATGGCCTCGCTTTGAGTGGGGTGTCCAACTTTATGTTTAACATTTTTCCAAAGTTAGTGTTCCCACTGTGACATATTTACAAATCTTCACGTGTTACATACGCATCCTGTTGATGTCACTACGTAAATAGACAGAACACAACGCGCATCTTAATCGAGAATATTTTATCGAATGAGTTGCGGATGGCGCAAGGATATATTTCGCGAGAGCGTAGCTCGAGCGAAATATAAATTTGCGCCGTCCGCAACGAGTTCGATAAAAGATTAGAGATTATAATGCAAGTTGTGTTCTGTATTTATTCTACACCGTTCAGCCAGATAAGTTCAATCCATGAATGTCACCTTCATTGTTACTATAGCTACCTTTATTGTGATTTAAGTCTGACAAATAACCAGTAATTATGGGGGGATCACCGGAAGCGGATGATCGACGTAATGTACGTCATCTTTCTTGGCTACAACGTCAACAGGAATAGTTCCGGCTTGTATTCCACTAGGGGTATACACTAATATGTATTCAATGGCTGGGATTCCGTTCAATACATGTGTCTCGCGTCAATGGGTGTGAAATAAGCGACTTTATCCTCAACCATGAGACCGGAACTATTAAATAAAATCATCACCACAACGAGCCCTATATATATGTACGTTCATGAACTTTGTAAGTCTTTGTTTTTAATTCACGGACTCTAGGACGGCGGTTTTTTTTTTTTTTTAGATTTTTTTGGGTTGAATTTTTTTGGGTATGCTTAAGCATGCTATAACGGATTTAAAAACAAACTGGATAAAACCTTAGGGGCATGTTATAACTCAAAACTATCACCAATTATTCATAGTAATAATTTTGAGGCCCATGAAAAACGTAAGATTCCCTGGCACTAAACCTACAAAATAAGTATGTTAAAGAATATAAGAAAACATTATTAAAATTGTAAAAAATTATAAAAAATAATAACAAAAGATGAAAAATTGTTAGGCCGATGCATTCTCTTAAATATGCGAGGCGACCTATGGTCGACTCGCATATATAAGAGAATGCATGGGCACAGGGTATATGAGTTGATACAAAAATCGGTCCTGGCACTGCAAGGGTTAAGGAATAATATGTTTCCAAATGTAATTACACAGTTTAAAGACATTTGCCTAATAACAAACTTATAAATCGCTAAGCGATTTGTAAAAGCTCTAAAATCTGTGGTTAGACAAATGTCTCTTTAAACGGTAAAATATTTGAAAACAGAGTTATTGCTTAAAGATGCATAATCAAAATTAACGCTCACAAATTACTATTTCCTTGGCTTCGGGGGTAAACAATATTTGATTTGAGTCGAGGAATCCACCCATTAAAGCTCAGAGTGATCAGACATCGATGTTTGAAATCTATTATTTTTCACCACCGATAATTTTAAATGGCACAGTAAACAGTCGATGAGAAGACTTTCTCTGACCAAATTACGGATGAAGATGGATAACTCTAAAATCAAGTGTTTTTTTTTTGTGTGTCAGATATTTGACAAACCGGCAAAATTTCGTTGAACAAAATGTTTTGGGCAAATTTTATACTATTTGACTGTAGTTAGCATAATTTTTGGGCAATTACTCGATTTCGATAACTGAAGCGGCATTTTTAAAAAAATGTTGTAGGAATCTGATGATATGGGGGGGGGGGGGGCATCGAATAGGATTTAGTACCTTTAAAATTACATGTCAACAGAATATATCAACACAATAGTGTATTTTTTGTTGGATACATCGTTAAAAATTGGGAACTTTATTGTGACGTCACAAATTTCGTACGTGTCACTTCGAATTATTCGCCCCTAATGTAATTATCCTATTAAAATACAGTAATGCTCTAAGTAATCGACTTCTTAACCACAGCAGAATTATGGGTAACTTTTCAGGATTTACTCAGAGAGCTTTCCGATGAATGGCAACAAGCCATATTTCCGACTAAATCCTGAAAAGTTACCCATAATTCTGCTGTGGTTAAGAAGACGATTACTTAGAGCATTACTGTATATGTGGGTGTAATCATAGTTGAGTAATCTGCAATTATGATGACGATTAATCTGCGTATATCTATTTATTATTTTCTGTTTTTTTGTTTGTTTCAGAGGTCGACATATCCACAGTCATATTCGAACCAAGTTCCACCCCCGACACAGTATCCACAAACGAACACACACTTCTCGACAAACTATCAACAGGGATATGGCACAAACTCGTAATTCCACCGACGGAAGCGCAAATCACAGCTCAAGAACAATCTAGAAATACAGACTTGTATTATTATAAATCGATACTGTCGTGAAAAATCAGAACTACTTCCAATGGTAGGGGGGCACTTGGTGACAATTTGGAAAATTATTGCTCGAAAATAGACCTGCGAGTCGATTGTATAGCTTATAGGTTCAAGCTACTGTTTTAAAATGTTCGACCAGGAAGGAACCAGTCTATTCAACACAATACATTGAGTGCCCGCCTTTAAACGGACAGCAGAGCAGAATTGGTCAGGTTAATATGTTTTCAACTTTTCGGTGAACAAAGACAAGGACCAGCCTATCGCGCGAAATTCGACAATAACTGCCTAATTTCTAGTTCATGGAAGTAAAACGTACATTTTAACGAATGGTTTTCGTCCCAAAGTTGATATAACTGTTTAGTGAATGAAAATTGCTTTCCAGCAGTCTACTGTCGACTGTCATTGTTTTTGCGACTCCCATATCTGCTTAGTTATACGCACTCAGTGTCTCTTGTTGAATAGACTGGTTCCTCGTAGAAAGCTGAATTTTTTTTAAACGTAGTAAACTGATCCCTTCAGCGACATTAAAGTCGCAACAACACTGACAGACGACAGCTTTCATTTTTCATGTTAATTTACTAAGCATTTGACTTTTTTTACTCTGAGATGAATATCTTTTATTTACCCTTCCATGACAGGAGCTTCCTGGAATGTTGCGAAAACCCTCTGTCAATACATGATCATGATCGTATAAGCGAGTCTGGCACTGGCAGCTCCCGCCATGAAAAGATTAATACTTACTAAATATACTCTGCATGCAGGTGACATTATCTTCATCATAATAACACCATGTGCACTCCCCTATTCAAGTGGATGATTATATGATATGCTATCTATCATATCACACAACACAGCTCATGTGCATACTTGTATATATGTATATATTTTGACAGGGTTCGCTTGATCCTCACTGATTACGCAGGATTTTCTTGATGTGGACATGCGCTTGATGCGATGGGGCATTTTAGCAACGGAGTCGCCGTCAGTTTATTTGTGGCACGCTTTATCCTAAACATCACTATTCGAATAAACACACAATTTCGACTTCACGTTATAGGATGAATATTAATTACACGATTAAAACATACCAGACGTTGTCCAAACGATATATTTATCAAATTCAAACTTATGTCTGTAGCTCATGTGCCCCATCGTCTCAAGACAACATGTATTCATGTATATGCATGTGGCTATGACAGTATTCCTTCGTGAATGACGCGATTGTATCAAATAAATTGATAGTTCGCATATAGTAACGGGAACATCCACTCTGACTCTGGCTTGTTCTTTATCTTTTTATTCAATGATTTTTTCTATTTTTGTTATTATGTCCAATGATCCCATGTCAACAACGTTGCAATATTCACAGTGAACACCCTTGAAATGGGAATTGTCCAGTTTCGGGTTAGTGCTGTCGAATGGGTTCCTGTTCTCAGGGAAGAGTTTCGCTCACACTTAAAGGTTTCATGACATAAGTTATGGGTGGATGTGCCTTCAGTGCCTTTAATGCATACATTTATATTGATATTACTATATATTATATAATTATGAACCTGTTAAATGTTCTTTCGTCATGTTTTTGTATTTAAATTTGTATATCTCACATGTATACCATATTTATTGGTTTATGGAGTTTAAAGAATTGAATTGTTTGTGTATGTTCCACCTCAAATGGTTGCTTTACGTATTAAACAATTCAGGTTTTATCAGTTACGAGGGCTGAGGGCGGTGTGTATATAAGAAAGTTCTATAAATATCGGACATATCATAGTTTTCTCAAGCGAATGGTGTGACCAGTTTGAATCGCAGTATCATGTAATGCGTTCACCATAGTACAATGGTATCAAGAACATACATGGTAGTACATATATAGATATAAAAACAAATAAATTCGCAATGACGACGGTTGTGATAACTTTAATGTTCAGATGAATCAATTTCAATTTGTTTATTTCACTCGATTAAATCACATGAGATATACGAGGAACATAATAAATTACTTGTATATAACAAATTGATTTGTGGTATTGGTGTAAATGTCTCATTGTGAAATAGTTGTGGTTTCGATAGGCGGTGAATCCAATATTGTTCTATTTTCCGTATAAATTGACTTAGTTTTCGGAGTATAATTATTTCATCACTTTGCATTAATTTCTTGAAATTGAAAGTATTTATCAAAGTGGTAATACAGTTGGGAAGTAAATATCGGCGTTCAGACTGCAACGCATCACATACCATAATATAATGGTACTCATCACCAATTACATTTTGATTACACTTACATAACCTGTCTTTGAGCAGTGTATCATTACACGACCCTGTTTCGATTGGTAAATGGTTATTTGAATATCTAAATCTCAACAATGTCAGTGCGTCTGATTTAGGCAATTTAATTAAATAATTCTCAAATTTCATTTGATCTTTGAATATTTTGTAATTCCGGCATTTACTTTTGTCTTCAATCGTTTTACACCATTCTGTGCGGTATTGGTCTTGCAGTGAAATTTGAATCGTTAGTTTTAACCATTCAATATCGATATCCAACGAACTTTGGGTTCTCCATAGGTATGTTAGACCGCATTTTATCAAAATATCTCTTACGTCTTAAGCCATCCGTGGATATTGTCTTCGCGACGTCTTCTGACAGTTTCAGAAGATACCATATAATTCTCGAGATATGTTAAATTCTCGTGATGCAACCAATTTTGCCCAAAAACATATCATTAGTATGTATATTTCCATTTTAATTGGAAACATGCAGTTTATCCGTATATACCATATACGTTGATGTGCTGCTTTTCAATCTTAGAATATATTTTAGAAACTGCAATCAAGGGAGGAATTCGCTATTTCATTTATAACGTTTATGAATCTATAAAGGTTGCGTTATATATGATGATTGGCTTTCAATTGAGGAGATGAATGGACAGTTTCCGACGATTGGGGTACTTTCAAAATGCATTTTTTCTTACGGTATGTTCAGTTCTTGTGATAGAAAGGGACACTCAAGTAAAACGTGTACGATACTCGTCACCGACAATATGTGTTTCACATAACTCTCTGATAAAGGTGTTTTATTCCCACGCCCAACTTCAATTGGTAAAACGAGATTGGCGGTTCTAAATCGAGCTATAGTTTAAGTTAAAACAAACATGCATATGCTTGTAAATTGTAACGTCTAGTTTATATATATCTTTATTATTATTAGATTAGATCTATACACGACTGTAGTTTTGCGCCAACAAACCAGGTGCCTTAACATTTTCCACCAGATGCATATCAAGAGCAATACCAAACGTTACGCATACGTATAACTGAACCTCGCTAATAACCGAACAACAACAACATTGATATATTACTTTATTCCTCCGTGATGAAGAGCAGATCTATTTACAAAATATTAAATACAAGTATTCGTTATCAGATATAATATATACATTTAGCAGGCGGTCGGACAAATACCCGCATCGTGGTAAACAAAGTGATGCAACATCAAAGAGCTGGGATTGTTCGAGAGAGTGTGAGTGATCCATCTTTGAAAAGGGAGCACACATTCAGGAGCACAACATGATCAGGAACATAAATCCAATTGCGAATGTGGTAAAATGTTTCATTTTATAAGTAGCTTTTCATTCATCAGTATTTAGCACATGAATGTCCTTTGCGATGGCTTATTTGTGATAAAGGCACCCATGTTCCGGAAATTGTGAAAAGCTTACAGATAAAGGTACCTATGTTACGGAATTTGTGATAAAGGTACCCAGATTGGGGAAAATCGTGATATATTGGTATCTGTTACAGTCGACAGGGTATTTTTGTGTTACACTGCATGCAGGACAACATATCAAAGGATACATTAGTTGATCTACTTCGTCGTGACTACATTATCTCAATTCAGAGCAGTTCAAACAATTTAAAACTGAAAGCAACTGCTTAAAACAAAACGACTTTGCAGCAAAAACATTCAAATCTTGTTTAATTTGAGATTTTCAGAACATGGGTACCTTTATCACGGTGGAGAATCATGTGGTTTCGATACTGGTGAGTACCACGCATTCAAAATGTGCACACGCACAAAAACATAATATATGAGTAACTGACACAAAACATATCATTTTGACTGTTACGAGCATATGATAGTTTATTTTTAGAACAAGTTGATACTTTATTTGTTCGGAAATACTCAGTAGTTTTCAATAACATTCTGATCAACGTTACCAGTCGGAGGTTCGTGCAATACACAAATCCATAATCCTAGGAAAATCCTTCGACTGACAACTTTGGTCAGAATGTTAGAGCAAACAACTGAGTTTGGACAAAAATGAAGTATCAGCTTGTTTGAAAAATAGTAGAGCATAATATGCTAGTAGCTGCCAAACTAATATGTAATATATCATTATCCAAGTTTATTAAATATTTCCTCGTTTCTGGTCGCGTTTGCGATACCATCGGCCATTTTGAATGCGTGATACTCATCAACTCGAAACTACATTATTCCCCAACGTGTTTATCACAATTTTAAGAACCTTTATCACAAATAACCCCGGTAAGAGTGACCAATTCAGATTTATTATGCATTCCTGCAAAGTTGCCAGCTTCTGAACGCACCATTATGGTTAATTGAAGAAGCATAATCCGAATTAACGCTCCCAAATTACACTATTTCTTTGGCTTCGGGGGTAAAACATATTTGATTCGAGTCGAGGAACCCTCCCATCAAAGCTCAGTGATCAGATATCGATTTTTAAAATTTGTTATTTCCTGAGATATTACGGCCTGGCAAATATTCGTTAAGCCGACGATCTCGGACCAAATTGCGGATGACGATGGACAACTCTAAAATCAAGTAGCTTGGTGTGTTAGATGTTTGACAATCTGGCCATATTTCGTTGAACAAAATGTTGATAAATAATACGTATTGTGCAATTTTATACTATATAGTTGACTGTGGTTAGCATGATTTTTAGGCAATTAATCGATTCTGATAACTGAAGCGCCATTTAAAAAAAAAATGCTGTTGTTGGAATCTGATGATATGGTGACCTCGAATCGGATTGAGTACAATTAACTATATCCATGTGTTATTGTACATGTATGGTGAATTACTTATCATTCAAAATAAAAATGCAGTGGGTGGTTGATTTACCCTTCCGAAAACCGAATTGGTACTGATCAAATACATGTTTTTAGCCCATTCAACAAGTCTATTATTTAGTACTTGTGAGTACAACTTTGTGATCACATTAACTAAATCGAAAATAGACTAACTGGTAAGAGTTATTCGGATGAAGTGATTTTACGTGTCAACCAAAACATTAGTTCATCGGTAACGACGCCGAGGTCTCTATTATCCAGAGAAATAGGGACTCAACATCGGCATGCGTCAACGTGGCCGCCGGACATTTTTTTCGAGCTCTCGACGACTAAAATTTAAAATCTAATTACATCCTTAAAATATATGCTAATATTTCTCAAACACTGGTTTGTACGTGGACATCACTATCTATGGAACATAATACTGCGAAGATTGTGAATATGGATAGCGAAAATGACAGAGAAAAACGCAAAGCAAGTTTGGAGTTGACACCGGCACCATCTAAGGAGCAAATTTTGGACAATTCGCCAGCTGCAGATATTGGTGAGACCGTTAATATTTTATCTAGTTCCCGAATGATCCTGAACTCCCCGACGATGATACATGGAGAAACCCCAGTGGCTACTCGTTTCTTCCAAGACAGATTTGTTGTCAATAGCCCATCAATTAGTACTACCGCGAACACGAACAGTAACTCCATTCCAGTCACAACATCAACATATGTCCAGCCTATTTTCGAACAATACGAAACATCTAGTGTTGAAACTGTGAACAGAAGCGATAGGATATTTGAAATGTTATCTCACATGAATCAAAGACTGGACACTCTGGATAGTGTAAACTTTGAGGTCAAAAATGTCAGTTCGCGGCTGCAATCAGTAGAAAACCACGTAGGATCAATCGGCGCAGAACTCAATAATATCCGATGTGCGGTTGATCGAAATGCACAGGGAGTACAAAGCGGTGTTATGAAACAAAATGACATTGGACAGATGGTAAATTTCATGTCTAAACGTATAAATTCTCTGATCGATGAGGTTCAAACACTAAATGTGAATCAAATGAAAACAAATGATCGCATAATAGACCTGGAAACACGTAGTATGAAATACAATTTAATCTTCAGTGGCATAGCCGAAACTGAAAACACTGATAACAAAACCACTGAGGATGTTCTGCGTGAATTTTTGGAGGACACTTTGGACATAACAAATATAGAATTTGGAAACGTTCACAGACTAGGCAGTGCACATAACTCACGCGGTAGAAGTAGGCAGCTGATCGCTCGATTTATGAAACATAAGCAAAAAGAACTTGTTAAAAAAGCGATCAGGGACTATCCAAGACCAAATGACTATCGCGTGTATGAACAGTTCCCGAAGGAAATTCAGGAGTACAGAAAACAGGTCCTGCTACCCCTGGCTAAAAGCGCCCGCCAAAGTGGTGATTTGGCACGCGTCTCTGGTGACAAAATTATAGTGAACAATCATCTTGTTTATCCAGATGAACCACCGTTATATCGCTGGTACCCTGAAAGGCAAATAGATGCTGTCCCCAAATTACCAGTGAATATGTTCAGAACAGCGCCTCCATCTTCCACTGCGGCTGTGCCGTCTTCGGTACCGTTTGTCCCAATGGTGGGGGCTACTGGCGGACCACCAATGTATTCAGCTAGTGTACCCATCAGGGGGGCGGGCGGGATCGTGGATGGTGGTTTCCGGTGCCGGGGAATGGCGGGTGCACAAAGGCCACCTATGTTTACAAATGTGAATGCATTGTACTCTAACCCGGGTGCTTGGGTGGGATACGCTCCAAACAATGCCATGGAAACACAAATGATGGGTGGGGCGTCACCACTTGTGCCCGCCGCGATAGATGTAGGTTCGGAGGCCCCGGTGGTGACTACCCCATCCATCGCTTCGGGTGGTGGTATGCATAACTATGGAACGCGGTGTGCAATGCCACTACCTGTATCATCTTGTCCCAGTGTACCATGTGCGGGCGGTGCGTGTTCCACTGGGCCTATGGGTTATTCTATTAGTAGTCAGATGGTTACTGTTACTGCACAGAGTGGATTAGAAACCCTAAATGGTATACCGTGTATGACAGGGGCATCTGTTTTTGCAGATGAAAATGTCGAACCAGTTAGTTCAGTCACCACCTGCTAGGGGTGTGGGGACGAGAGGCCTTCCTCAAATATGAAAATCTGTTCACTAAATGTCGGTGGTATTTTGAGTCGTCTTGACGACCCGGAATTCGTAAACGTTATGTCCAATTACGATATTATTTGTCTTCAAGAAACCAAAACCGACGATCTAGACACAATTGATATTACAGGTTTCAAAGTCCTAATATTTCAAAATAGACAAACTGTGTCAAGATATAGGTCTGGGGGTCTATGTGTGCTCGTGCGAGAAAATATGACAAATTATGTTGAAGTATTGAAGCTCCGAAATGATTTTATTATCTGGTTTAAAATTAAAACCCCATGTGGCCCAACCTTTGTCGGAAATGTATACATACCACCAGAGGGATCAAAATACGCGTCAAAAAACTGCTTCGATGAAATTATGGGCTCTATTGCAATAATAAAGGGACATGGTTGTAACATCTTACTTCTCGGGGATTTCAACGCACGAACTGCCAAGCTTCGTGACTTCTCTCCGGGAGACATAAATGATGACTCTGTTTTGGATGTTACAGATATACCACCGCGTGCATCTCTAGATAGACGAACGAACAATTTTGGCTATAAATTAATTGATCTATGTAGACAAGCCGAGATTTTGATTGCTAATGGCAGATTAGGCTTCGACAAAGGGATTGGTCGTCTGACATGCAAGAATGCTAGCATAGTTGATTATCTGCTATTTAATTACACGATGATGACACATATTGTAAATTTTCAAGTGAGAGACCAAAATACGCTAACCAGTGATGTCCACTGTGCTCTGTATTTTGAACTCTTAATGGGAGATGGGCCAAAAAACTATCATCATATAAATCTAGAGAACAATATAAATGTTCCCAACGTATCTCATAGCATGTCTACAAATCGTGTATTTCCCATCAATAGCTGGAGCACCGACAAGGAAATACACTTTGTACAAAACATAGATGAATCGCGCGTAACTCAGTTAGCCGAACACCTTGAGACACTGAAAGTCAAGGCTACTATAACTGAGAAC
Source organism: Siphonodentalium dalli (assembly GCA_032622095.1). NCBI lineage: Eukaryota > Metazoa > Mollusca > Scaphopoda > Gadilida > Siphonodentaliidae > Siphonodentalium > Siphonodentalium dalli. Next base: position 106,632,811 of record CP136062.1, read on the forward strand.
GATATAACAGATGCCAATTGCAACCTGAAACAAATTTATCGAAATGCCGCAATTTCCGCGTTGGGTACCCGGCCAACGAAACAAATCAAACCGAAAAACAAATCGAATACGAAACCGTGGTTCTCGAAAGATTGTAATAATATCAGAAAACAATATCGCACCACACTGAAACGTTATCAGCGTAGCCGCACAGAAGCGAACAGAATAGATCTGACCAACATACGAAATGCATATAAAAATAAAATAAAAAGGTGCAGAGCAAACTATAATATGACATTGCAGGACAATATTTTAAATTTGAAACGCACGAACGCTCGCGACTACTGGAAATTAGTTGGAAAGAAGCGCGCAAATACTCAACCTGTGGAATCGCCCACAATTAACCAATTTTATAATCATTTTGCAGAAACAAATTCAACAAACGTAGATCACAGTTATGATGAATATCTCCCGTGCACATGGTATATGTCTCATCTGGACCGTGACATTGAACTCCAAGAGATCGATAACGCGCTACGCAGCTTGAAATTCGGTAAGGCCAGTGGAATAGATGAAATTAAAAATGAATACATTAAAATGGCTTCTGGAAAACTAAGGACTCATCTTCAGACATATTTTAACCTGATTCTAAAAAGCGGTATTGTACCAGACGACTGGGGAATTGGTATTATTCAGCCGATATTTAAATCAAATGACCCGAAAAAGCCAAATAACTATCGACCAATCACTCTAGTAAGTTGTATATCAAAGGTGTTCACATCTATTTTGAGCGAACGTATCCAAAGCTTCCTAGAAACCAACAAACTATTAGAAGAAAATCAAGCTGGATTTAGAAAAAATTATTCAACACTGGATCATATATTCTCATTAAATAGTCTTATTGACCTTGTTAAAGCCCGCAAGCGTAGCTTATATTGTGCTTTCATCGATTTATCGAAGGCTTTCGATCGGGTCTGGCGTGTAGGACTGTGGAGAAAACTCTTTCATATTGGAATAGAAGGTAGGATTCTAAACGTGATAATAAATATGTATAAGAACATAAAGTCTTGTGTTGCACATAATGGTGTTATATTAGCATTATTTCCATGCGAAACGGGCGTCCGACAGGGTGGGAATCTTTCCCCTCTCCTTTTTTCCATATACACAAACGACTTAGAAATGTATTTACGCAAAAACGAAAATTGCGGTATAGTTCTAACAGACGTGCCTTGTGGTTCGAGCCTTCATTACTTGAAATTGTTCTGCCTCCTGTATGCTGACGATACCGTTCTTTTATCGTATTCTGCGGAAGGGCTACAATGCATGTTAAATGATTATGCCGAATATTGCCGTATCTGGAAATTGGAAATCAATAATGCAAAAAGTAATGTAGTTATATTTGGAAACAAAAGGAAAAAAGATGGGCATTTTATGCTGAATAGTGAGCAGATTGAAGTAACGAAAACGTATAAGTACCTTGGAATGACATTTAGTAGTAACGGCTCTTTCGTCGAAGAAAAAAAAATACGATGTCAACAAGCAAAGCGCGCAATGTTCAGCCTTATATCAAAGATGCGAACCATGAATCTCCCTTTAAAATGCGTTCTCGAACTCTATCAAATATCGATTGTCCCGATATTGACTTATGGAGCAGAAGTTTGGAGTTTTGGGAACAACAATATTATACAGAGATTGGAATTATGGTTTCTTAAATATATACTCAAAGCAAAACGGTCCACGCCAAATGCTATGTTATACGGTGAACTTGGGATATTCCCAGTCACGATGAAAATCAAACATCAGATGTTGAATTATTGGGGTCACTTAGTGAGCGGAAGTAGAAACAAGATCGCGTATACTCTATATTGGACACTGTGTAGTAGATACAACCAAAGGGACAGATATGTTAATAACAAATCCAAATGGATCAATTATATTTACTCTTTATTAAATGAACTTGGGCTCAGTGGCACATGGGCTACACACGCTCCCAATCCCCTGAAACTATTCCGCGAGGCTACAAAACAGCAACTTCAAGATATTTATATTCAAAGTTGGTGGCAAACATTGTATTCTTCTGACAAGTATATTACGTATCGATATATCAAATCAATCTACCGAGAAGAGGTATATTTTTCGAAATTGCATACAAACGATTCTATTTTAATTTTTAAATTCCGTACTCGAAATCATCGCTTACCAATAGAAACAGGAGACTGGATGAACTTACCCGATGATGAAAAAATCTGCAAATTGTGCGACAAAGACGCGCCAGGTAATGAACTACATACACTTCTTGAATGCGATGCCTTGAACGATTTAAGGCGAAACTATATAGCAAAATATTACTACACACACCCGAGTAACTGGAAATTAGCTCAACTATTTAACAACCCAAAAGCGAAGGTAATGCGTGGAATCTGCAAACTGATAACTCAAATAAACAAGCTGTACTATAATAAATAATATAAACACAATGAATATATATGAAATGAACCATAAATGAATACCTCTCCACCCCCTCCCACCGTAAACATACCCCCCCAATACAATATCCCTTTTCAGATGTGTCAACTCCCACCGATTCAAACCAGGTCGAATAGGAGCAACAAACAGTTAATAAAGTAATGTGTCCATATAATTGTTTAACAATACGTTATTACACGTCTGAAATCGATGAACTTGTAGCGGTGCGTGCCCGTTTGGCGTATGCGTAAATTTATTGTATATACACTGGTAGTCCAAACCTCACCCCTGGCAGGTGGCATGAACCATATATTCGCTCTTATTGTATCACATTCATAATGTTGCCATTTCATATCTATTGCTATTTTGTTTGTTTTTTGTTATTATTGGGAAGGGCAGCCAGTGTATAAATCATTTTGTACTTTTCTTGAAATACCGTTGAAAAACGGTGATGAGAAATAAACGCATTTGTATTTGTATTTATTTATTTGGCACAATCCACATGTCAAACTCCAGGCAGAGTGATCTCTCATCACTCCGCTGAGATACCACTGCCACAAGGAAAATTGGTAACAATTTCTAACATGATCTATAGTTCTTATGTTTTAGGATTAAAATTGTCTATGTCTGGCTCAATTTATATTGTTCTTACCAATACCGAAATAATTACATTATTGCCAACTGTTGGTGGTCAAAATAAGATAATAGTGATTAAAAATAGTTCCGACGGTACGTAAAAATAGATGTATCGGTCCGCAAGGTACCATCCTTCCGGCAATGATCTATCGCAGTGATAACGGAGAGGGCGCTGCATGTAGTTTGTCCACGTGCATGCATGTAACCAAACGACATGCAGTGTCCTCTACGTTAGCACTGCCACAAGGATGGTACTTTGCGGACCGATACATCTATTTTTACATATCATCTGAATTATATTTAGTCATCTATTATCTTATTTTGACCAACAAAAGTTTGCATTAATGGTAATTCTTTCGGTATTGATAAGAACAATATAGACTGAACCAGACATAGACAATTTTAATCCTAAAACATAAGAAATAAGAACACGTAAGAAATCCTTACCAAATGTCCTTGTGATATCTCAGCGGAGCGATGGGAGATAACTCTGCCTTGAGTTTGGTGTGTGACACATGCGAAAGACACACAGGTTACAAACAACTAATTATATAGAGTTACGCTTCTTGAATTTGTGTAGGGAAACTCGAGTCGGCACTCGAGACGGCTGCTGATTTGTTGATTATCATTGAGGGATATATCCCTAATCGGGAACAGAAAATCATAACCTACGTAAATATGGCGATCGTGTATGTTTAGATGTCCAGGAAGAGTCTGGTGGTGTCCAGAAGTTACGGAAGGGGTCTGGGTATTTTTATGCTGCTGATTTTTGTGCAGTAAATGGGGTAGTTGTGGAAATGCAAGATTATCGTTTGAAAAAAATACCGAAAAGGGCGCGTTTGTTTTCACATACTGGTGCAGAGGATGACGTTCTAAGGGAAAATTGACCACTTGAAGTTCAAATAGGTCAAACCCATGGCCGGCGGGACTTTTAGTTAACACTGTCGCCTATGGAAAATAATTAGTTGTGTATAACCCACAACGATTCGCACCAAGAGGAGACAAGCGATCGACGCACAAATACACCATTAAAGCCCCGGTTCCATATCGCCGATTTCCCACCCCGAATGTTCCCGAATGACTCCCGAATAATAATTTTGCAAAAATCGTGGAGTAAGTTCGGGACGAATCGGGACAGTGAATTTTTACCCCCGAACATGATCGGGGATATCGGTGCTATCGGGGTCGATTCGGGACGATTCGGGACAATTCTGGACTCGCTCCCGACAGTTTTGAAATGTTCAAAACTATCGGGAACAAAGCCGAATCGCTCCTGATTTGTAAATCATCGGGAGAAATTCGGGAGCAATTCGGCACCTATTCGGGAGTAGTCGGCAGTATTCGGCAATATTCTGGTGGATATTCTGGAGTAGTCGGCAGTATTCGGTAGGTTATTCCCGAATTCGCCATGTATGGCTGCTTTTATACTGAGATCCGGTGTATCTGCAAAATTCGGCATCGATTCGGGACGTTCCGCAGCAATTGAATACCAATTCGGTATCTATTCGGCATCAATTCGGTACCAGTTCGGCATTGATTCGGGGTATTCGGTGTAAGTCGGTAGCAATCTGGGCAATTTGGCAGCCACTCGCACGAAAGTTCGGGATAATTCTTGATCATTCGGGAAGATATTCGGAAGCATTCTGGAATACTCGGCAATGTTCGGGACGATTAAATTTTGTCATAATTCGGCATCAGTTCGGCGGCTTTGTGGAATAAAACTCGTCCAGAAATCTCTCGAATGCTGCCGATTTGGTCTGGTCCCGAATTTGTGCCGAATATACTAATTCGGGACAGAAAATCGGGAATATGGAACCGGGGCTTAACAGGCAAAAGTGGAGGGGCGGTCAGTTATTCATTTATGAGTGTCTATAGAAGTTGTAGACTATTTGTTTTTTCTTTTAAACTACCGATTAACCCTTTCTATACGAAAAAACATCATTGACGAGTAGTTATCCCATAAGAAATGTTCAGATAATAAGTTCAACAAAAGAACATTTCCCTCAATAAATAGTACTCCTGCTGTACTTTTGTTTATCTGTCGTCTGCTTATATTACCTGTACATGCCTGCAATCAATACTAGACCATGCCGATGTACACTTTTCACTGACTGGGATAACCCATTTAGTATGGAAAGGGTTAAACTCTATTTTCCAGTAAACGATCAACCTGTGGTTAGCTTTCGCCCACAAATAAGTAATCGCTCTTAAAGAGGGACTGTGCACTAAATTCGGTTATTTATGGGACCAACTCCTTATATACTGAACAGAACACATGTAACATGAATTTGAGCCATGGATTAGTGCAAAATACACTCATGAATGACTCAATTTATAATTACATTGGTGTTTGCATCGTTCATAGAACACATGAGCGTATTTTGCACTAAGCCATGGCTCAACTTCATGTAATTTATCCACCACGTCTCATTCAAAATAGTTAATAATGATTTATCGGCCCAACATCTGGACTCAGAAGAAAACAAGGTTAAGCTTGAAACATTAAGGAACTCTTGAATGAAAATTAAAATCTCAATTTAAAACTATCAATTTGTAGGGGAAATTCATTATCCTCTATAACGAATGTATGCTATAGTACTATAACAACACATGTTCACCCTCACAATATGAGATATATGTTCTAATTGTGTAAAAAAAAAAAGTTGTTTAAAAAAATAAAAACAACTTTTTTTTAGCTAGGCCGATAGAGAGTCTTTCCCGTTTGTAAGCAATCGAGCTCTTTAATTAAGTAGAGTTAATAATTTAATTAAGAGTTAATTTAGCAACTTTGAGCTTATTAATGCTCAAATTTACTAAATTTAACTCTTACTTAATTAATAATAAAAAGAAAACATACAGTTTTTTGTTTGAATACCTGAACATTTTTATGAGTTATAACTATTATAATTGTTTGAATACCTGAAATTGTTTATGAGTTATAACCGAAAACTTTGAAAATACATGTTCTATAACTGCGCTACGCGCGTTATAGAATTTATCTTCAAACTTTTCGGTCATAACTGCATAACCTCAATCGAAACAAGAGTTATTTCTTAAATAATAGGCAATTGTTGTTCGCATACCAATAATAAATATCGCTTACAATGTTATTGTCACGTTTGTAGGCTTTATTATGTAAACAAACATCAAAAACGTTATAGAACCATCGGAACTACCGGATCGTCCAATGAAAATGTTCCGTTGGGTTGTGGAAGGCAAACATTATTGGCGCCATCAACAATTGTATTCAAATCACACCAAATTGTATTTTAATCGACCCATTCTACCCGCTGTCGGTTCAAAATCCAGCTAATCCACGTTACTTCATGATTGGGAAATGATCAGACAGAAAACGTGTACATAATATAATTGTTCTGGCAAAGAGATGAATATTTTTCAATCCAGTTTTTTTTTTCCCTAACCTATATATGGTAATAAATACGAAATAAGGAGTTTACTATATGATAGTATTGTGAGTTGAAAGTTGTAGACGCACCAAATTATGGGTTTTACAAAAATCACTCGACCTGAATTTTCTGACACAAAACGTGTTTTGTGAATAATATCGCATTCATATCACCATATGCTATAATCTTAGAATATCACATGAAACCCCTAATATATCATTAAAAAGCCATTACATATTTCCTTATCTCACATAGTGTATCACTAGTGACAAATAAGCGCGTGCTTCCCGCCAAATTGACAGCGCGCCAATAAAATAATTTACATTGATTAGGCGGATTAATTCTATTTTGAAAAGCCGCGCATGACACCAAAACCGAGCAATACAAAATGATTGATTTGTTCATCAAAGTCAAATTCTTGTCCAACTTCGTTGCACTCTTCGAAAATAGATCCAAAAACAAAGAGGCAAATTGGGGGACTATATGCTTCGGTGCAATCTTGGGCGCGCAATACTGTAGTATACTGTTGTGAAGCGTCTCTGCCAACTTTAAAGAATTTTGTTTTGTTAAAAAGGCATAAAGCTCTATTTTTTCATGTGATATACAAGACCTTCAATTCGTTATGTTGTGATATAAGAGTTTATGAAATTCGTTTGATAAATTTGATTCACAACTCGTCTACGACTCGTTGTGAATCAAATTTATCAAACTTGTTTCATAAAATCTAATATCCCAACATAACGAGTTGGAGATCCTCTATATATTATTGTGGCAATTGTCATAATTTGATAAATGTTATTTCTAAATTATAACATGCAACGGAGGCTCTCCCGTCTCCTTCAGGTATTCAAACAAAAACTGTAGGTGTTCTTTTTATTATATCCGCCTTATTAATGCTTAAAGGGGTACTGTACCCCAATTTCAATAAATTCCTGGTGACAATAGCTATCTAATATCAATATTATATTTTAAAATAACTAATTCGAGTCGATGATGTCTACTGAAAACCTTCCGGTTAACAGGCTATCATAAAAGTAAAATTGAATTATTTAATATAAATAAATTTATGGCTGGAGTCATAAAATGGAGAATTATGCCATTACGAGTTACCGTTCTTGAAATCTCATATGTTGGGTGACTTTTATCGACGGCCGTTCGCGAACATTATTGAGTTGCAAACAAAACATGTTACCTGCAAAAGAAAGGCCGCTATAACCGATTCGGAAAAAAAGGAGAAAGAAACAGGATTCAAAGCGTCAAGTATTGTTATAGGGAGTGAGATTGTTCGATGAAAGAGATTGAAGCTGTGAACAACGAACTTCCGGTTCTTCTTGCGACCTGCGTCTTCTCCGGTGAAGGTCAAAAACATGGCGCGTAGTTTGAAATCGTAATATTTTTGTTTCCAAGATCAATATTTTCTTCGCTAAATTAGGTTTAAACGAAACTCGTATAACGCGAACACAATCTAACTTGAAAGTTATTTCAGAAGGAGTACATGAAAAAATCGTCTATCTCTGTGTACAGTACCCCTTTAAATTTGCTAAATTAAGCAACAGTTCCATTTTAATAGCACAACCAATTAAACAATAAACGGAAAGCAACACCTGCATGGTTGACCCAAATTTCTGACACCGATATCAGCTGATAGGTAGCAAACCGCTTTCAATTGATGACGTCATTCGGCAAGCTACAGTGAAATTAAAAAAAGCTACAATGAAATAACATACGATGATTTTCGTTTTGGTAATTTTCCGATATCTTATAGTCAAGTATGTAATACAAAATGCTCTTTACTGTTCCAGGCCGAAGGAAAATTTAAGGACCCTTGGTTTCTTCTGTTGCGACAAATTTGATATCTTCAGTAAGATTTTCTGAGATGTAAAAAGTGAGAAATTTCGTGTATATTTCAAGATATATTGATCATTGGAACGCATCAAAAGCGACAAACTACAACATGCTTAGACCAAGTCTTCTGGGTCCACAACAGCTTGGGATATCGATTGGGATTGTGCTGTTTTGGACCGAGTCCCGTCGCGTTACTCTTCTATAACGGACATTCATTCAAAAGACGTATTGCATGTACACGTGGAGCCCGGTCATTCACGCGACATGTCCGCGATTAATATGTCTTTAACATAATATATCATTTACCGTGATAGAAACAAAAAGTTAAATGATGATACGATCGTTTAAATTTTTTTTACATGCATTTTCTGATATTGCGACAAATCATAATTCTCTGGAAAACAAGGCTTTGTTTACTTATAAATCTCATTGCTTTGACATTCCACGGACCTCTGATATATGCATGTTTTATCTCATCATGCCTGGGAAAGCTTCCATTTGACCTAATTCGAAGACGTACAAGCAATATAACTCCTGCCCACGATTCTGGGCGTAAAAATGAGTAACCAGACGGACTCGGTCCAAAAACAGCACAAATCCCAAACGATATCCCAAGCTGTTGTGGACCGAGCAGAGTTGGTCTAGACAACGCTAAGCTTGTTCGGAACAGGGTTACTGGTAACGTCAGCGACGAATTCATCACGCGGTGTAGAATGTATGTGTTGTGCAAAGAAATAAAACTACAATCTGAATCATACAGATAAAATTATCCGATAAAACAGTTACAGATTGCGACCTATATCATGTGAAAAAATGTAAATATAGCAAATGTATGACAGTGACACAGGTTGACAATCTCATATCAACAAAATAGCTTTATACTGTATATAGTAACAAACAAAAACGTTCAGGATATAATTCTAGTCTTTAGGGTTTGCCAGTTTCCAAAGGAAAGAGATACGGGTTCACCAAGTGATTGACGATGCCAGGTTTTAGCATCAGTATAATTGTGACGCTTGTAACATGTTTCAACATTGTGACAGGAACACCAGTGTGTGAGTATTTATGTATATACTATGCACCGATACTATCGCTCTTGTGTGTAAATTTCAAATGAACTCTATTCTAAGTAACTACATAATCCCACATGAAACAACTTCAACCCCACAAATACCCCACCGACAAGTTTAACAGGGGGCGGACGATGCAGCCATGGCGATAACATATACTCATGATAACGGAGAAGTGGAAGTGGAAGTGTTTGAATCAAGAACAATGAAGTTCCATATTACGGTCATCAAATACGATATGATTAAAGCCCCACTTACTTATCGAATAACCAGATCACATTATATACAACCTATTCCATATTATATACCATATGAAAGAGGAAGCTCAAAACATTGTATTATCAACTTATCCGGTCGAATAAATTGTGAACATGTTGTTTTCGTCAAGGTACCGACGTATTTTCTGTGCTTAATTTCGACACGGTCTGTACTGCCAGTTTATTATTCTCAATGGAAGGGAAATAACTAATTTTCTTAGTTGTGATTAATGATGCATTCTGGGGGAGTCTTGTGATGAATTTGATAATCGGATAATGTCTATCAATTGGTGGACACTCCTATGCCAAAGCTGTTCCTAACTCTGGTGGAACATAAATATTTTGGTCCCTCTTCCAAATGGTATATTATTATATTATAATATACTGTCATTAATTGTTCGCACATATTGAGATTGAGACAAACTGTTGCATATTGAATGATTTTTCTAAATTCCATGAATTGAGTAAGTCAATTTGTGGTATTCAAGTCAATATAACAACATGTAATGTATTTGTGGTGCGTTTAGGCCATAACAATAATATCCACATCCCAATCATGGGAGGGATGGGTGACTACTGTCATTAGAAGAGCTACACGCCCATCAGTTTGACTAGTATCGTAGACAACATTTAACAGCGGATAGCACCAATCATATATGGCAAGGAACGTGGTAGAATCTGTTTTGGTACTCATATTTGTAGGTGCTACCTAAAAACAACACATTACAACTAGTGCTGTGTTGCAAATAACCAAAATACAATACGAATGTATTACCAAGAAGCGCGGGGAACATGACATATATAGACTTCGAATGGGCCTTCGACTTTCAGAAATCCACAGGCTACACAAACATGGTATGAGCGGAAAATCTCTGTTGTATGTATGTTAAGAACCTTTTCAAGCACAGACAGACTAACAGTAGTGTGAACGGATACGATCCGTGGCTGGTCTTTAACAATTAGGCTCACTGATAAGTACAATGTCATTTATAATATATACAAGCGACATACCATCATTATGAAAAAACATTTCATAATAGAATGCAGTGCGTACACTGACTTGGGGTAAGAATTATTTGATGTTGCTAACACTAATAACATACACTTAACAAACATGAACGATGATGATAAATTCATTTATATAATGAAAAATGAAGAAAAAGTTCCGGTTATTCTTTCAAAGGAGAACAAATATAAATATGGGGAATGAAAAGTATAGAAAATTTCGATTTAACTAAGTCATATTTAGGATAGTTATACTTTTGTTGACTGTTATATGCACATATATTATGTATTATGCTATTTGCAACTGCCTGCATTGGTGTATTGCAATAAACTATCTAATCTTACCATCACCATCAAAGTTATAACTCTTCACAGACGACAAGACTACCACGTCCACAATAGAGAATTTGTAGGGTTTTGACACGTACAATATATATAATATGGTGTTCTTTCTCTTATCTTTCAGACAGTTTTGAGCCGTTTTCTGTACATTATTGCAGATAAGCCTCAGTAAACTTCAAACCCCAGGACTAATTTGGAGCAATATTTAAGTGAGATCCACACTGTTTTATGTAAATTTAGTATCACAATAATAATGTGATCAATCATCGATCCGCATAGTAATTTTAATATGCTCCTGATATCTGAACGTCATATTTACGTGGGTCCTATTTTTCACCAATGCCAAATGTATTTTTTTGTCTTCGAATTTCAGATTATGTTACCAACTACTGCTCAGGTACTAAAGCCAGCTTCACGACGTCGTCGGACCTGCGACTTAAACTGTCGATTAGTACGAATGTCCCACCATTGAGCAACTGTAAAGTGACAATCAGTACTCCAGACAGCCACAAGCAGTTTTCGGCTCGGTTTATGCAATTCTTCTCAAACATTCCCGGAAATTTAAACTGCGTGTTCAGTAGCCTTTCCATATATGACGGAAGTGAGATAAATCAAAGTCGTCGACTTACAGGTAAGGGGAAATTTCATGTGGGGTTATGAACTGTTGGATATGGCTTCATTGGTTTGGTTTACCATTTCTATACTAAAGCATCATTGACGAGTAGTTATCCCAAAGGAAATATTCAGATAATAAGTTCACCACATGTCGTATGTTGAACGTAATGGCTGCGGACACACGTACCACAGTAGCGATGGCACAGTTGGTGTGACAATTTATTATGGTGGAGTTTGGTGACAATTGGTCCGTCATAATTCTGTGCCATAGCTATCCATGTCGCCCGCTGATGTTCCGCACATGAGTCGACTGGACCAATTAACCATTGCTTTTCACCAAGGTTGATCTCTACTCATTATATTTAGCTAAATTGTATTCACGACGATATATATATAATTGCACGATAGATCGTCCAGAATTGTGTTTGGCCGTGGCCAGGGGTCAATACTATGAAACTTTTTCTTTGTAAGAATCTACAATTGTTTGTAAGAAATAACAATTTATCATTCCGCCAATACTATGAACCTACGATTACAAACATAAATCACAAATAGTACGTGTTCTTTGTATTTACAAATATCTCCAATCACAAAGAATGTTCGAGTACTATGAAACATAAGTTTTCAGTTTTCGCACCCTTAACCCGGATAATATATATATCTATGATACGCAGGGACGTGGCGACAAGGGGTCGATTCAACCCCATGTGAAAATATTTTGTCAGCTGGAAATTTCAAGTACAACCCACAGGGACGTCGCGACAAGGGGGTTGGGTTATGTTTCTCGCTCCAAACTTGTTATCAACACGTTCAACAGCTGGAAATTTGATACCTGAAACAACAGAATTGGAAATTTTACAACAACAATAGGTTGAACTTGTTCTGTTATTTAGTTTTTTCCAACAATTTATTAGGGGGTATGTTTTGTTTTAGACCAACATTTGCATATTTACCTCCTTTGGTCAAAAGTTTGGATTGAAATGGCCTATATTTAGAAATTGTCAAACCTTATGGGGTGTCAGCTTGGATGTGATGTAGCAGTATGTGTTCCTTGTAACTACTGAAATTACCCAATTTATTGAAAGTTACAACGTTAAGAACTTGTCTAGAATGTCTATATAGAGTGTCAAACATAAATTGTCGATTTTCACATCCTTAAACCAGAGCATATAAGTTCATCACCCTAGTAATTTTGATCAATGTTATGCCTCAGTCATGTTGGCTGAACTAAGTCAGTCATCCTGAGGAAAAACGTTTGACTAACATATGTTAGTCATATTGACTAAGTTTTGTTAAAATACTTTCCTCTTGATATACGATTCCATCGTTATGTGGAATTTATAGGCATTTTGTTGTTCAAAGGGTGCATATGGATATTATAGGATGGACACCCCGTCGCCAAACTGAGCCCATATAGCCACGTCCCTATCTAGATATATTATAAGATATCGGAGCAGTTTGAAATTATAAAATGACACTCCTATTGGTTTGGTTTGGTTTATTAGGGTTTATCGTCGTTCTAGCCGCTAGACCACACACGACGTTGTCAATTTTACGGGTGAAGGAAAGACCACGCAGAGGCTTGATTTCACCGATAAATCGTCCCACTGCGTGTAGAAATCACCGACCCCCCCCCCCCTCCCCGGAAAGCAACTTACAAACTTGCCCAGATACACGATTCCGGTCACCCTCCATATGACGGGGTTCGAACCAGCTTCGTCAGCGCCTGACGGCCTGTAACGGTGTAATTCACCTGGCATTCTACCGACTGGCACTCTACCGCACCACTCCTATAACCGATGCCATTAGCACGTCCCTGCTTCGATACACCCCCTCCCGATAAAATGGAGCCACGTTACTGCCTCGATGTGTTATGATAAGAGTAGCGGATCAGTTTGAAATAATAGGATGGTCACAATATATATAATGCTATACCATCAAAATAATATTTTATTTTCACAAACTGAATGGTTGTAAATTTGTAATTTGTAAAAACAATGATACCAAATTGTTTGTAGTACTCGTTAGTACAATGACTTGTACTTACATACACACACTACAAACGAACCGTTTAATTGTTAACTTGCGCAGACTAGTGGTCATCAACTTAGCAATCCGTGAACCGATTGGATAGCTCTGATAAGCGTTCACCTCTCAACTTATGATTGGTTATTTCTTTGTAACTTTGGCCCGCCGTGATTCAATATATTGTTAATCACTCACAGGCAAAGGTTTGTCCGTAAGCAATCTACAATAATCAACAGTAGATCTTTGTGAAATTTGCGAGATTTTGTTAGCTCATCGTTTCATAGTACCGGCGTTCTCATATGATAGCACGCATTGTAACTTTCCCATATAAATTGTTGTCAGTTATTTTAGCTCTATATACATGTCCGTCTAATTTGAACTGGTATTCAGATAACACTGATAACAGGTGCATGGGAGCAGAGTGGGGAGTTAGTTTTTTCTAAGTTTTACAGCTGCCTTTTAGGGGTTTCACCTCTCGCCCAGTCTAAGGTATTACAATAATACGGCCCAATTTGCCCTGTACTATGAAACCTCTGTGATAGTTAACACAAATTTGTAATTACAAATTAATAAATACAATTTGTATTTACAGGTATAAAATTGTTCATAGTATTGACCCCTGGTGGCAATTCCTCATTGACTCACATATCAGTATTGTGTTTTTTTTAATATATGATCTCAATGCATGCATGTTTATCTACTTATGTTAATTTCATTAGTAAGAACAATCATGGCTGTTGAGATGGGTTATTCAAGTGGACTTGTGTATTAGCATGCCAAATATAACACTGCGTGTTGAGTACAGATCAACATCGACAAGACAGTCAGGTAGGTACATCCTTGAGAGATCGACCGTCGCTGGTAGAGCTTGGTAGACTCGTTGTGCGAATTTGCAGAGGGCGACATGGATAGCTATGGCACAGAATTATGACGGACCAATTGTCACCAAACTCCACCATAATAAATTGTTACACCTATTATGCCATCGCTACTGTGGTACGTGTGTCCGCAGCCATTATCTAAACATTTCCTTCAATAAATGACTCCTGTATTTTTATTTATCCGCCGTCTCCTTATATTACATGTATATACATCCCTGCAAATCAATAATAGACCATTCCGATGTACATATGCTAACTGGCTGGGGGAATCCATTTAGTATATAATGGATTCGTTGTCGTTGTCATACCGTGAAGATGTCAATTGTATGGCGGAGGGATTATCTGCAAACGGGTTATTCTCACATATTTCACCGGAAAATCACTCCGCGCTGCTCTTTGAAACTACAGACCCCGAAAGCAACTGACAGATACATGTTCAGATACACGAATCGTGTTATTCATGGATAGCGAATGTTGGCCCAATGCCCCTTACTAACCTAGCCACCGGGAACCTCATCCGATGTAGGACAGAAACACTTCGGTGTTAGTGAGTTGCTGAGACCATGCATAAAACTGACGGAGAAAACAATTTATTACATGATCCTACCCTTATTCCATTCAATAAACCCAGTTTATAAATTGTGAATTTAAAGTGACGTGAAACACTCCGGTATGGTGATCAATTGGAATTTTAGAATAATCTTGCTCAAAGTAGTATTTGTTATAAATATTTATCTAAATTGACAACACACTCCGTCATTCTTATATATTAATTAAATGAATTTACTCTCGATGGCGAAAGCATTTGTGTTAGTTTATCGACGATAGTTGCGTCCCGAATCGAGATGTAAATATTTACCATTGAGTGTAGTTCAGACGAGGTTTTCTATGGAGTGGTATGGTAGATTCCTTTGAAATTTTCGGCAATGTTAGTAGAATGCTACATTCCCCAGGTTGACATAGCGCCTGAGTACTATCCGATCAATTTCGCGCACCCGAACAAGTCCATAATATGTCTTTAAACGTTCGTTCAATAACAGAAAATAGTGCCAGGTGACCTTTGACTTCCGGTGTGTCATCTGTTACATTCCGTACGCTACGTCTCAAAATACATGGCTTCCAACATTTTTCCAACAAACCTTTAAGAATGAAGAGTTTGGAAAGTTGTGTCATTAAATTTACGCCATTAAATATGCCAAAGAGTCTTTATTTATCTGGGACTATTTCTTTACGTGGGAAACCAACGCATAGTTACGTGAAACGTCAGCACAATGCCTTATAGAAGCCAATGTTAGTTTCGCGTCCCATTTGTTGGTTTAAGTAATAAATAGAATCTACAACTCGTCCCAATTTATAGCGGAATTTACAAAAAAACGTCCAGTAAATTAGTTCTGGACCTCGCCAACGGCTCGGTCTTTTACTGGACTCGTTTTGTAAATTCCGCTATAAACTGGAGAATCGGTGTATATCCTCTATGCACTTAACTTCCGCACATTGTATACACCATAAAGGGGCCACCTAAAGTAAAGTCCCATCACAAATAAAATGGTATGATTACTTTCGTGCATTTTCTTGATATAGTCGGATTCCTTATGTCATTTTGTATTTTTGGTTTGTTAAAAGCGATCTGAAAACGGATTATGTATGCCTAGTAGGTGTGTTTTCGGGATTGACTTGTTTCCATTCTTGAATTTTGGCGGGTCGGCCTTAATCGGGGTCAACATCATTTAGAGAGCGTTTCGTACTTACAGAAAACGGTATATGGTTCCATCTGGCGTATGGTGATCGGTGCGATTTGAAACTTCTCCAAACTACTAGATATGACCATTACATGTATTTTAGAAAATTTTGATGTGATCGGTTCATTCTTGTTGGCTACAGTTGTGATCAAAATTTAACACTGAGCCCTATGGAGATTCTAGTACTTTGGATAGATCGATGGCGCCATTTCGCGTATGATGATATGCGCGTACTGATATTCCTAAAAAGCACTAAGTATGAAACACAGACGTAGTTTTAAAAGTAATGGATGTGATCAGATGATTCTTGCTGGCTACAGTTGCGATCAAAATTTAACACTTAACCCTATGGAGAATTTCGTGTTATGCTCAAACGTTGATTGTAATATCACTTATTGGCAATCGTGCGCAAATATATGAAGTTTAACACTCGTGTTTGACCCACTGTAACTATCCGTGATTTAATAGTTGCAACATATGATATAGTTATGCCTCAGGATACAGTAATTGGCAAAAGTATGTGTCGAATGGTTTTGTAGTTTCGATAATATGCAGCCTGTTGAATCAAATGAAAATATTCACAACAAGACTGTTCACGATGTGATTACATATTATATCATTGTTTTATATGATACTTGTCTGTATTGTTGTCCACTGACTAGTTTTAAAACCACATCGTTGATCATAACGGGATGTAGAGTCATAAATACACAGGTATAGATGGTAGTTGTTCGTTGTCATTAACTAAATCGTTGTCATCGGAGTCTATCCCACATGCACTGAGAGAATCTGTTTTCGCAGGATTTGTGCTACTGATAAACGGACATTTCGGTGCAGCTGAGAGCTTTACTATAGCGGTATAGGCTTTGCTTTCACGCTTCCCATGCCAGTTACATTTGACCAACTTCAGTGCAGCGACTGAAACCCAACATTCACCATCAATATTCTAACCACAGTTAATCTCCACGCTTCGTGTATAGCTGTGAAAATCAAGTAAATTCGAATTTCCACTAGAGTAGAGCTTAATGAGTAAAATAGGTATCAACCATAGATGCATTTTCCTGCATTCCGAGTAGGTGCTTAGTAACCGCTACTAATGAGCTATCGGGTCCGGTGGCAAAGTCTCCCGATCTTATAATGATCAGTGGCCTATGCAGAACATGGCTGCATCTATAGTTTTTGACATGCATGTGCCAAACTTTGAACAAAGCCAGCACCATGTGATTAGTTTATGTTGTATATCTGTATTGTGTTGTATATGTTTTATGTGTATATTGTTAAGTCCGAGAGCACATTTGTGGAGTCGTGACTATAAACCTTATTATTATTATTAGACACTGACTAAATTAAGGCAATACCAATAAATGATTAGTACGCAATTGTGTTATTTGATTAGCAACCGTTGCTAACCTTAAATAAGACAGCTGGTTCACTTTGACGACCAAGTATATCTCAAATTTCACATTTGGGTATTAACTGTATCGGAAACGCAAACGTTGAATTACGACCATATAAGCTATAATTGCAATTTCCAGTGAATTCCTGGTAATTTTCTAGACTAAGTTTCTCGATCTTATTAAATGATCAATGGCCCATGGGGCACAAACATGTACAGTTTCAGATCTGTGTCACCATTTGAACATAACCAATACCATCTGACTATAGACACTATCTCATTTACGGGAAAATACCATGGCCGGTTCAAAGCCAATTATATTATTGGGGGAGAACGATCCATTAAGCCTAAGTCGATGGTTTGTTCACAACAGATGGAGTCATGATACATTATGAAGGATGATGGAAGGGCCCCCTTAACTATGTTCTTCGACACAGTATTGTCCCCGCACTGTGTCACTTGTATCTTACTGTGTTGTACTATATATAAGACCAAGCACATAATGCACATATATATATCTTCTTATAAATAAATTATCTCTTAGAACGTATCCAGAGATGTCTTGCCTATTTATACTGACAATTTATTTTTATTCTTGTGGCAAAGTATTTGAGGGAGAGATTTGTTATGTTGACTAAGATGTTAATTTAGTATGTGAAACATGTATCCCGGGGAGGTATCGAGTGGACGGAGAAAGTGTTTTCTTTATACTCAGATGAACATAATTTAAACTCCCAATTTGGATAAACCCGACCAGGAATTATAGAACAACCATCTATATAAGCCCAGCAATATTTAGCAATAAACATGGACATGATACCATTGTTTAACATTTTTAAACAATACCACCATATCCACATCAATTTGGCTAAACATATCATTGGCATAGATGAGTTGTTGTAGTTGTTACATTGATGCTGGTCGGGTTTCTCCAAATTTAATACTAAACAGAATGTTCCATAAGCTACGGTGGCTGGTTTAGGACATGAGAATTTGTTTTTTATTTCACGAAATACTAATTCGTGGCCACGAAATAACTAATTTGGTGGCCACAAAATAACTAATTTGGTGGCCACAAAATACTAATTCGTGGCCAAGAAATAACTAATTCGTGGTCACGAAATACTAATTCGTGGCCACAAAATAACTGATTGACCTTTGCATATATATCCAGATACCTTTACGGTATGGTTACACTAACTTGACGGTGTTTTAGAAACGATGCGTACGATCGCAGAGAAGCTACTATAAACCCCTTATGGCGTGGGAACCGGGCTGTATGGGGGTATGGACGTCCTATATAAACTATCCCAGAGAGAACGGGGGAAACACGGGTCAGGCGGCTCCAAGACAAACTGAATATTCATTAGTTTTTACCACAAGGGGTCGAATGTGAATGCCATTTCTCTCAACATATTGGCCGATTTAAGTCAAATAAGGGGTTTTGTAGGGTGGGCCCAAAAACAAGCTTATAAATATTCACCCCTTTCAACCATACCCAATCCAAAATGGTCGCCGCTCAGAAGGGGTCAAATGGGGTACACATTATTTCTCGGTCATTTGACCGATATAGATCAAATGAAGAGTGTTGTATCGTGGTTCACAAAGAAAGCTAAATTTTTACACATTCAGCCCACTCGAGCGAAAATGATAACTGATCAGAGGGGGTCCATATATGGTACCATGCAATTCCCTCCCCATTTTAGGTCGAATACAGTGTGTTGTAGGGTGACCCCTGAGACAAACTAAATGTTCACCCGCTTTCACCATCCCCGATCCAAAATGGCCACCCCCAGATGGGTTCAAATATGACACCTATACAATTTCTCGACCTCTCAACCGTTTGATGTGGTATAATTGGTGCTGTGGTGTGGCCCCAAGATATACTGAATGTCGTGGGTCCCCATGTAACCCACACCAGGACGGCGGTAACTTTGGATTGGGTTGGTGAAAGGGGTGATTACTTAATTTGTTTTACGGGCCACCCTACAACACGCTTTATCTCAAATCGCCGTGGCTCATGCCAAGATGGTGGACAACTACAACCAGATCATCTATATCCGCTTCCATTACAACAGTGACTGACGATCGTATATCACAATTAGTTATTAAGTGGCCACGAATTATTTATTTCGTGACCACGAATTAGTTATTTCATGGCCACGAATTAGTTATTTCGTGACCACGCAATTAAACAATATTCCCATGTCCTAAAAGTTTTGACTGACACTTACATAAATATGACTCCCAGATTTGTTAGCACACATGCAACTCCGTATTATGCGGTACTTCGTCCTGGCAATAAACATTAATTTTGTCAATTGATGAAAAAACACCATCAATCAATTTTACAACGGCATCCTGAAACTTTAGTTTTGATAAACATTGCATTTGTATAATAGTGGACATTATCACTGAAGCACGTGATTGTGATGTATATGATTGATGTGAACCACATTTTTTCAACTACTGTATCTGGTGGCCTGGCTATATTGCATGTTAATTTTGTAAAATCACATGTAGTTACGATAGATTACATGTAAGAGCCATGCATATATGATAGACATTAAGTTCCACCACTGTGAACATTTGAGTAAATTGTCAAACTC
Organism: Siphonodentalium dalli; assembly: GCA_032622095.1. Classification (NCBI taxonomy): domain Eukaryota; kingdom Metazoa; phylum Mollusca; class Scaphopoda; order Gadilida; family Siphonodentaliidae; genus Siphonodentalium; species Siphonodentalium dalli. Next base: position 106,653,086 of record CP136062.1, read on the forward strand.
TCTATAGGATCCAACGTTAGTTTTGTTCGCAACTGTAGTACTGTACCAGCGGAGACTTATCTGACGACACCATTCTCAAAAATACATTTCAGAGTTATACTTGACATATGTGCACAATTTCAACTTGCACAATTCATGAAAAGGCTAATCGTGTTAGTTAATATCTGTATAATCACGAAACGCTCTTTAAAATTTTAAAACCGTCCAAACAATTTGTTTCCACTAAAATGTCAGACTGGAACAAGTAGACTCTGAACGTAGACCGCCATATTTGATACTTTTGTTAATTTCAACTCGCACAGTCCACCAGAAGGTTAGTTATGAGGATTAATATTTGTATAATAAGCAAACGCTCTTTAAATTCTTAAAACAGTCCAAAAACTCTTTTTTCCAATAACTTGTGAAATCAGCGATGGTGGGGATAGGGTTAGCTTTTCTGCGATATCTTTACCAAATATCGATGTATCGAAGTTTTGTTTGTGGCATATGATCAAGATATCCTTGTAGATTGTTCATGTTCCTCCATATGTGATATAGCTGATTTTAAGAATATACAATACCTTAATATTTGGGAAATTGAAAATGCAGTCATAAATGCAATTTGTCTGATGATTTTTGATAACATTCCACATTAAGATATGTAATTAAGTAATTTGTGGCAAGATCTCCCCATGTTTTTCGATTTCCAAGAACAAAGAAAGCCACTTACCGAACTTGCTATGCGTAATAGCATGTTTTTATTACCAGGTGGACGGGAAAAAAAATAGAGGGGTACACACACAAAAGCACCACACAAACCTGTTTCCACTAAAATATCAAGCTGGAAACAGGTAGATTCTGAAAATAGACACACTGGTGGTATAGAAACTGTTCTCATATCGCTTTTAACATTCCGAAAACGCGCGACCATTTTTTTCGACACAAGGAATCCGACTAATAGTTGACATGGCAATGTGAGGTCATATACATGTATATTTTACGTCACCCAGAAATGGCGCCTTCTTATTGGTTAAGAGATGTGTCCTATATGGTATGATGTGCTAAATTTAGTATATAGCATTATGCTAAATTTAGCAAAATACTATAGCAAACACACATTCGAAAATCAACGAACAGGCATCTCGAGAAAATATATACGAAAAATGTATACACCAATTTACTAAGGTGTGTCCAAATTAAATCACAACGTGCAATATCCATGTCTTATTTAAGACTTACATATTATATACTTGTCCGGGAAAGTAAAACTGATAAGTTAGTATCCAGGCGCTATGTCAACTGGAGGAATGTAGCATTCTGCTAACATCGCCGATATTCTCAAGCAAATCGACCGTACCACTCCATAGAAAACATCATCTGAACTAGTATTCTAAATTATAAATGTGTACTTCCCGATTCGGAACGCAACTATCGGCGATAAACTAACGAAAATGATTTCGCCATCGGGAGTCACTGCAAATAATCTACTATATATGTTGGGACTTCTGTCTGTCTGTTTGTTAGCAATGGTCGGGAAAACTGCCGGACGGATTTCGACGAAATTTGATACCTATGGGTACTTTTGTCCGGGGAGTGTTTTGAACGGGTCTAATCGTGACCCCGACCTGACCTTGACCTTCAAAATGGTCAATTCAATGTCAAATCGCGCCTTTCGACGGACGGATTTCGACGAAATTTGATACCTATGGGTACTTTTATCCGGGGAGTGTTTTGGACGGGTCAAATCGTGACCCCGACCTGATCTTGAACTTCAAATAGGTCAATTCAATGTCAAATCGCGCCTTTCGATGGATTTCGATGTTAGATCCACGGAGGTTTGAAAATTGGTATCTGAAGTCCGGATGAATGCAGAGGGGAAACAGCCAGGACGAAGTCGGGTCACCCTGCTAGTTAATATATATTTACATTGCCTGTCTGTGTTACACTAAAGCCTGTTTGGTGATTGATCAACTGCCAATTGGGTTATCTGGTTTACTTCCTAATAATGCAGATATCTTTCGAGTGTAACACGAACGAGAAGTTACAAATTGTTGACCTAATCTTACCTAATCATTAAAAGCGATCAGCAAAAATAATTGAGTGTGCTTTTCAAAGTTCAGCCGAATTGCATCTGAAGCCAGTTATTTATATCGACACGTTATCATAGCCTAGAGTTTGGAAATATTATATCGGGCTGACTTTAATGTGTTGAGTGGGCTAGTCTCAAATTATCGGCCATGTTGTGAAGATAAAGAAGAATACACTCAGCTTTTTATGGGAATAAATCATCAAACAGCTATATAAATATAAGAAACGGATGTAGTGGGTGGGTGTGTGTGTTATTGTGAGATACGGCGCTGTGGTCGGTGGGGCATATTTAGTGAAAACCGGGAAGCGGTTCACACAATGTACCCCAACGATCACAGCGCCGTATCACACACCCACTACATTCATTTCTTAAATAAGAATGACAGTGTGTGTGTTGTCAATTTGGTTATAATATTTGTAAAACCAACTACTTTGACCAAGATTGCTATGCGATCACCCCAGCGGAGTGTTTCACATTACTTTAATGAGTAAATGGAATATGACATCACCGATAATGTCGTGATAATGTTTCAGGACCGTACGGCATCTGCAGCTACCCTTTGTCGAAAACTACTTACACAAGTACAACGAACAGCATGACATTCCGCTTCACATCATCGGCTCAACTGCCGGCCGGCGAGGAGACATTCGACATCCTGTTAACTCCGTATCATTACGGTATGTCAGTTTAGTCATTCTGACCATCATCATCATCATATTCTGTCATTTATAATGTACATATCTCTGTACGCATCGTCACTTAGTCGCGGCCACATTGGATCCATCTAGCCCCGTACCGGTTTTGTAGTGTTTCATCAAAGTCCTGGGGTAGCATTCCATATATGGAATTCATGGATATACAAAAGATCCATATATGGAATGCTACTCCAGAAGTTTGACCCATGGCAAACCGAACGGGGCTGTATGAATCTAGTATGGCCTCGACTAAGTCAGGGTTCATACAGGCAAGGCCAGATAAAATTCAAGGCCAATTCAAGGCCATTTTCAATGTTGAAAAACTCTGCCGAGCGCAGCGAGGCTTGCCACAACAGACAGGGGGTCTGGGGCCGCCTAGGCCCACAGAAGCCAAAGGGTTAACAGTGTCATTTGGTGCAATCTCGGCCATTTCCTGAAACTTCAGGTTGCTGATTTACTCCTTCAAATTGTAGCAAAAAAGTATATTTTGAGATGACTTGGTACCATGGATTCAGCCATCTGGACAAGTTCATAAATACTACTTAGCTAAGTAAAGTTCAGTATAATATAATCTTAGTCAATGCATCAACATTTTAGATAAATCATTAAAATGGCACCACCTTACCACTTAAGCATGGCAAATTCTTCTGGGTCTATTTTGAATTTTGACTATATCATATTGTACAATTAGTGTTTAGAAAAGATCCTTAAGTATTTAAATGGTGGTATTTTAATGATTCACTATTATTTCATTCCTTTGTAGCTCTATAGCAAATGTCAGTCAGAAATACTCAAGATAGTGATGATACCTGTTATATATCTGATTAAAAAAAACTGAGTCTCACCTATTTTCAATGGAGGCATGACAGTGTAGACTTGAGGTTGAATAACAGCAAACAGCAATTATATAGTCTAATCTCAATATATAATATATACATTTGTAATCTTCAATTATATGAACAGTTCACTATGGTTGCTCAACACAATATCTAATATTCCTTCAGGGTGGCAAGTTCCCGAGAGAAAGTCCGCGATCAAATGACACTGAATCGGTTGTTTCCCCTATCAAACTCCGCGATGACTAGAATTCAAGTACTTTTCAAGCTATTGGTGGGAAATTCAAGTACTTTTCAAGGAATAAAATTAATTCAAGGACTTTCCAATACAAGCGTGAAATTCAAGTACTTTTCAAGCCTGTATGAACACTGTAAGTGGCAAGGCGTACTGAGACCACATGGAGTTTGAAAAGAGTGTCTTCAGCATGAAACAATAATGAGCGTTCATAATTAAGATGTTCCTGTTATGGAATGAATAAAGAGCGTTTGTCTCAATTATGAATGAAAAATTGAAACCAGCCGGAAAATTGCTATGATCTACGCACTGACCAAACTATTCGCGGCATATCAGTGAAAACTGGGGCCTATAAAACCAGTGTCCCACATAGGTCTATCAGTGTTTTTGTCCATTTCGAGAAAGCGTAATTACGAATTGGCCAATATTCTGGAGAGTGGCTAAAATGCAAGCTTGGCGCCAAGCTTGGCAGTTTTTAAGGCAGGTGACTAAAAGACAAGCTTGGCGTTTTCAAATTTTTAAAAAGCCTTTTAAACGCTGTTTTCGGGTGAGTTAATTACTTATATGGCCCATTTTCGTAAATTAATCGACAATAGTGGCTGGTTAATAGGGGGCGTGGTCACAAAATCAAAACATCGTCTTTTTACGCAGATTTCTTGTCGGTTTTTGGTCGATTTCTCTTTTTAAACATCAGTTGGACTAAGTTTTTTATTCGAAACATGTTGAATGGTTATCATTTATCACTATCATAGTCGAGCTTGGCGGTTTTGAACATTATATGCGAAGAATTTTTGACTTTTAGATGACCGACCACCGAACCGCCAAGCTCGAATAAAAAATCAAAATATTAAGCTGAATTTTCGCCGATTTCTCGTTTCTAAAACACGTTCATCTAGTTTTTATGTAAAAACGTGTAAAATGATTATCATTCTACACAAATATAATCGGGCTTGGCGGTTTTGAACATTATATACACAGAATTTTTGACTTTTAGATGACCGACCACCGAACCGCCAAGCTCGAATAAAAAATCAAAATATTAAGCTGAATTTTCGCCAATTTCTCGTTTCTAAAACACGTTCCATCTAGTTTTTATGTAAAAACGTGTAAAATGATTATCATTCTTCACAAATATAATCGGGCTTGGCGGTTTTGAACATTATATACAAAGAATTTTTGACTTTTAGATGACCGACCACCGAACTGCCAAGCTCGAATAAAAAATAAAAATATTAAGCTGAATTTTCGCCAATTTCTCGTTTCTAAAACACGTTCCATCTAGTTTTTATGTAAAAACGTGTAAAATGATTATCATTCATCACAAATATAATCGGGCTTGGCGGTTTTGAACATTATATACAAAGAATTTTTGACATTTTGATGACCGACCACCGAACCGCCAAGCTCGAATTTTAAATCAAAATATAAAGCTGAATTTCGGCCGATTTCTCGTTTCTAAAACACGTTCCAGCTAGTTTTCATGTAAAAACATATAAAATGATTATCATTCTTCACAAATATAATCGAGCTTGGCGGTTTTTAATATTTTATATTAAGAATTTTGGACATTTGATGACCGACCACCGAACCGCCAAGCTCGAATTTTAAATCAAAATATGAAGCTGAATTTCCTGAGATTTCTCGTTTCTAAAACATGTCCCAGCTATTTTTCATGTAAAAATATGTAAAATGATTATCGTTCTTCACATATATACTCGAGCTTGGCGGTTTTTAACATTGGGTACTTAGAATTTTCGACTTTTATATGACCGCTCACCGAATCGCCAAGCCAATGCAAAATGATACCCAGACCAAACCGAGGCAAAATGATACCCACCAAATATTGTCAACGTGTACCCATTAATGATCGTCCATGCAACTAATCAAACTTGTTCAATTATGTTATATTCTTGTTTCGATGTAGCATTGTGATTTAAATGGCACGTATATATAAGATAAGTTAGTCGTGTGTGGAACGGTCACAATGATAATATACATGAATTCCAGAGGGCAAAGCTTGTCTTTTAGTCACCTGCCTTAAAAACTGCCAAGCTTGGCGCCAAGCTTGCATTTTAGCCACTCTCAATATTCTGTGCTAAAACATTTCCGACTATAGATGTCCTGTTCGATTGCGGGCAATGTGGCTTGTGTTTAAAGCTGAAATAGAGTGCATGGACTCGTAGTAGGTAAGTTAGAGTAAAGAAACATGACATGATCTAGTGTTTTACACACTTCCTGGGCGTATAAATTTTGTTGAAATCCAGACAGCGGGTTGTGTCGGCAATACATTCAAATAGAAAATACTGGCGCATATCAGTTGAAATTACGTGAAAATGAAACGAAACTGACGGTGGTAATAAAATAAGTGGCACAGCGGACGTTCAGTGTATGTCTACAAGGTCTGTAAGTTTTGCATTTTTATATAATAATTTGATTTTGGGGTATATATCGGTGGAAGGATTTTATATACACGAATTCGGCTACCGGATGTCTCGCATGTCACCGAATGGCGACAATATTGCTCTGGAATCAGGGGGAGTTATCGGAAAAAACTTTCAGACACGGATGATACTTTGTTTCCATTTGGCCATTTTTGGGACCTACACATGCATCACCCCTTCATCTAAATTTTGTTTTCTGTTTTAGCAAGTTATTTTCAGACAATTTTCCTACACCCACCCCCCCCCCCCCCCTAGTAATTCATAATTCAAAAAATATTATAATTTTCACCACTTACTGTCTCTTTCCTATCAACTACCGATATCACAGGTTGGTGTATATTATTAGCTCAGCTTTACATGGCAGTGATTACTTATACAATGTGTCCATGCATTTTATGTTCGGAGTGACATAGACTGACATATACCGAGCATATAGTAATTTTACAACAAGGAGCAATCTATACTAACTGTCTATATGCAGTTCTGATGTAAAATTACATGACATCTAAGTTTTAAAGCCAAAAATAATTGAAAAATATTGTTTTGAGCTGCGGAAAAAATAGCTTTTTGGGTCCTAATGAACACCCACCACCCCTCATGCGTGCACGGAAAAAGATGTTTGACCCTCCCCTGTTAGAACAGTAAAGTCGTGGGATTAAAATACAAAAGTGCGAAAATTCAATTTGGTCCACATTTGATCTCACCTCTGGTGATGCTAGCTTGTAACACATTCCGATCAGGTTCAGGAGGCAACAATAGATGGAGAAATGCGTGAAATATTTGTTATACGGACGCGATATGCAGTGGAAGGACATACATCTTCGGGTATTCCGAAGGTTCGCAATTCCAAAAGTATTGATAGTGAACTTCTGTTTTATGTGAGACATCACTTGGAAAATAATGCAGATTAGACCTGCAGAAAAGAGAACCTTCGGAATAACGAACCTTCGGAATAGCGAACCTTCGGAATAGCGAATCTTCGGAATAGCGAATCTTCGGAATAAAGAACCTTCAGAGTAGAGAACCTTCAGACCAGAGAACCTTCGGAATAAAGAACCTTCAAAATAGAGAACCTTCGGAATAGCGAACCTTCGGAATATCGAACCTTCGGAATAGCGAATCTTCGGAATAAAGAAACTTCAGAGTAGAGAACCTTTAGAATAAAGAACCTTCAAAATAGAGAACCTTTGGAATAGCGAACCTTCGGAATAGCGAACCTTCGGAATAGCGAATCTTCGGAATATCGAACCTTCGGAATAGCGAACATTCGGAATAGCGAATCTTCGTAATAAAGAACATTCAGAGTAGAGAACCGTCAGACTAGAGAACCTTCGGAATAAAGAACCTTCAAAATAGAGAACCTTCGGAATAGAGAACATTTGAAATAAAGACCCCAAAGCTTCAGCACGAAACGATAAAGATTGACAAAAAATATGTTTAGTCTATTCCAGATATATGGCACGAATAAAGAGCGCTTGTGCAAAAAAATCCCCCCCCCCCACTGAAATTACGTATACATGGTGTTTGATGCTAATATCAGCCGTGTCCGTTTCATGCATAATCTAGCGGGGTTTATACTAATAATCAGTTCTCTGTGTAACATTTAACATTTAAAAACAGTTAACTTTTGTCTACACATCGTCATAATTTATAAATCTATGGAAGAGAGCCTTGTAAAAGCTTAAAGATCGACGTTGCGATTTTACGCCAAATAATCCAGAATTTCCTGAGCAGATTTCCCGCTAACGTACCAGTCAAAATAAAGTGAGCTCGTAATTAAGAACGCTCGTTATTATCGCTCTACAGTTTTTGGCGACTGAAGAATGGGAGTATTTATAATAGACGATCAATGTAATTTTTGCTGGGCTAAAAAACACTCAAATCGTGTTAAAAATAACTCTTTTAAAAGTCAATATCTGGTAATTTGTTAATTGGGACGATCTAATTATTGTTCTGGTATATAACACGTACATATGGTGGTTGTATGGTGATTACGGAAAGGGCCTATTTGCCCTTTCGAGATCCCGGGGTTACACCCCCCCCCCCCCCAACACCCTCTTTAGTTGTATGGTGTAAAATACGAACAACTACTAACGCAGAGGTAATATTCAAAATATTTTTCAGAATTTATTTTGATATACAAATTGGATTTTTTGTTCCGAAGGAAAGGTCAGTTAATTATGGTACATAATATCTGAAATCATGACTGTCTGCAAGAAAATAAATCAGAAAGTCTTCATATTATTTTGTAGCTTTTTTGGTAACTATTTATTTTTGAAGGAAAAGTCACCATAAAACAACATAATGTCTGAAAAGATTAATTGAGTGTGTCTGTCACATTATTGAAAACGTGGTTGAATAATAGTTATGTTTGTTTGTTTTTGTTTACATAATTCGAACATATCTCTCATATTTTGAGGGTAAACATGTTGTTATAATGCTATAGAATACGTTGGTTATAAACGATAATGATTTTTTTCCCCTTCAAATTGATAGTTAGCAATTGAGATTTTTGGAAAATTCACGAATATGGCGCCTTCTAAATGAACTGTCAGAAGACAGAATAATGCCTGAACTAACAGATAAAACAGATCGAAAAGAGAGGACATCCTGGTAATATAAATACACAGAGCCTGGTCGTAGCAACTTCGAGCTATTGGTGTATCTTACACTGAGAATCGTGTATTGGTATACACATTGGTACAACGAATGTTGCCTATAATAATGATATGACTGTGTCCTATTATAATTTATAACTTTATTTATTTAATGTCTACTTTTTTACTCGACCAACAGGAAATTGCACCATTGATGAGTTCCAGTGCTCGAACGATAGGTGTGTATCTAACAACGTGACTTGCAACGATTTCAACGACTGCGGCGATGATTCGGACGAGAGCGACGACCTGTGTACGACGGATTATGGCACACCATTCGCTGATTTCTTTATGTTCCTGTCGCTTGCTGGGGGTTTAATCGGCTTCGTTATCTTTGCGTCGATGATTTACTGTGTCATCGCTTCTCGCAGACGCCGATATAGCAGAATTACTGAGGTGGGTACATCAGTTTACAGTGAGACCACAAAGCGGGTCGTTTGAGCACGAGACCGTTTCCCCATACGATCCTATGTTGGCCCGTTATTTAAGGATTAACTGTCATGTGGACTGCTTTTATGGAGATGTAACCGTGAGGTAAGTGGTCATAACTTGTGTAAAACCCAAAGAGTTTTACATACAAGTTATGACCACTTACCTCACGGTTACATCTCCATAAAACAGTCCACATGACAGGTAATCCTTATATTTATATACATTTAGCGAAAAAGCCACTTTTGTAAATGTATTTAAATCGAAAAGTGTATCGTGACAAAACCAGCCCAAAATATCCCATAGCAGCCGATCAGAACCCAGCTGAAAAGTTATTTTTGTACCATTTCGGAATTTCCCATTTGTCACGTGACGTGTTTCTGAAATCCGGTCAAATTCTCTCACCTGCAGACAACACTTTCATCAAAATTCATTTTATTTTCTGTTTTATTTACCAAATACAATTGGCAACAATGTTCGAACAATAACAGTATACATTACTCTGGAACATAAAAGCGGTTACATTTCACGCCGATTTACTGATTTAATTGTATTGGATTCGGAAACAAAAATAATTGAAGTGTTCACTGACAAGTTTGCACAAGCGGAAAATTAACCTGCATCTACAAATGAAAACTATAAAAACTAAACATTTTTATTCTGCGAACGATTATCCGAAGCAAGGTGTATATGAAACACACTGATTTCATTCTTTATGCACCTGGTTTGGTGTTCCCAGAGTTATGGTGCAATTTGCAAAACTGCAGTTGTTCAAAAATCCACGTGATGCTGTGTTGTAATTCCCACTGTTGGCAGTGACCATCTGATCTGTGTTAGTAGCGAATGCCAAACTTTGACTCATTTGATGGGTATGTCTATAAAATGGATTTATCTGACGACTTGGCTGGATATCTCGGTGAGTATTACCTTCCGTCTGAATATTTGTTGCATGATCTGTATTCAAATTGCTGCTGTTTGTTAAATTTGCCAAGGAATCACTAATATTCTGTTTTTGGCGAGACGTGAACTGTCGGTTATAACTTCTAACGCTCGCCTCATTCCGGTGTCCAGACATATACATAATTGTTCTCAACTCGATTCCGGAATCACTCAAACATTGTATTGCAGTCGCGCGCAAACAATGTGGCGTGTAACTTTGACTACATTAGATATGTCCAATTTTGGTGCAGGAAATATACGTTATGCATTTTGTAGTTGGAGTTGTTCTCTACGAATCATTTGTAACCGTTACCGCGAAAACACGTCGCATTTTTGAAACGACTTGCAAATGTAACTTTGTAACCCGTTTTAAACAAGGACAGGTGAAATATTTTCACTTTTCTAGTTGGATTTTTCTCAGCTAATCATTTGTAACCGTAACCTGGAAAACACGTCGCATTTTTGAAACGACTTGCAAATGTAACTTTGTATTTCCTAATGTAAAAAAAAAATAGGGCGCATTTGTAACCGGGCTACTGGTCGCAGCTAACGTACGAGCAAACGTTGAGTCGACTTTGAACAAAATCGACTTGGAAAAAAATGCACGACGTATTTTTAACCCAGTAACTGGTTACAATTGCGTCGTATTTTTTTTCTGCACCAAAATCTGCCATATATGACAACCGACCCCTTACTAAATGTACGTTTGGCCAGTTTTGAGTTTTCGTACCATATTTCACAATCTGGTTCGTCTTTCGTATTACCATTTATTTTGTTGAAGAGAAACTCAGCGTCCATATCGGTTTTTTCGATAAGCATCTTCAGAGCTTTAACAGGACAGCATTTGTCACCGGTTGCATACATCCGTTTGTCCTGTGAAGCTTCGCTTGAATCTAAACCACCCGGGTTAATTTTCTCCAAGGTCTCGTGATTTACAACCGCATACTCTCGTCCGTCTTCATCACTTCTGAAATCAAATGAATTTTTCTTCAACTGCACATGGATTTCCATTCCCCTGGAGACGTAGTGTATCGCGATGACATACCACACTTTTAGTCGAAGTTTTATCGGGGATGGTTCAGAGAGATAAACATTTATTCTTCTCACATCCTCTTTATTTATCACCGACTTATGTTTGGTTGGCCGGGAATTCCCTGTTGTCAGCATTTGTTTTAGCTTGGCATTTAGTATTGTGTTACTGTCTTTAAATTCTTTATCTCGCTCGATGTCAATGTTTCTCTTCAAATCTGACATGTGTCGATTTACGGCAGCTCGCAGATTTTTCAACGTATTCTTGTGATATTCTGCCGCGCCATTTCTATTTCCTGGTTTTGCTTCGCAGTAAAAATGGCGCAGGCGAACATTTAAATCTGCCTTCCCAATATATGGAGCCCAGATCCACAACATCATCCATTTCCTTGCACCAATCTGCAAATAGATTAGACACATTTTTGTACAAACTGCCTGTGTTCATGAGTTGTGAATGATCAAAATATATTTACATATACGACATGTCTTTTTGCATTAATTCCAGTATTCCGATCGATTGACGCCCACATGACCAGTTGCAATTATTTCTTGATAAACATGCAAGCGCGTCATAATTACTGCCATAAATACAATGACTCATTTTTGATTTTGGTTAGAACTGACAAAAAGATACATCGGTTATTGTTTAGCCGCATTTGCACTGTCGCACTATGGACTTAAGTTATTCAATTGGTTTTAGGTTACAATAAGGGTGCATTTACACTGCTATAGAACTGTACACAGATCTACACGCAGACTAGTGCGAACCGGTTGATATAGAAATGCACACAGAAAGAAAACGGTATTCGTTCGTGTGAGCAAAAATCGTGTCCGCTAAACGTCACGGTCAACGCCGAAGCTTTGCGACAGGCAAATCTGTTTTGATTAATTGTTACTCGGGCTTGGCGAATGTGTTTCAGTTTTCGTTGTCATTTCAACCCATGTATTTCGTATATTCAAGATGGACAGGGACGTGTCAACCGGGGGGGGGGGAAATCTCACCCCAACTTTGGTCAAAATGTTCAACAGTTGGAAATTTCATACCTGACAAAACATAATTGTAATTTCCAAACCAACAATAGGCTGAAAATGATATTGTAGTTTGAATTTCAAACATTTTATTGGGGGGGGGGTATTGTTTTCGGACCAATATTTGCATAATTTCCTACCTTATATGGAAATATTGTGCCCTGTTCCCTCTCCGTGGCCAGTCAAAACTGCTAATTAATTTAAGAAAAACATATTGTCTTACATTTGGTCAACATTGTCATTGGAATTGTCATCCGTTGGAAATTTTGCTACATTTGGTCAAATAAAGGGTGTTGTAGCATGGATACCCACTCCATACCGATCCAAAATGGCCACCGCCCAGATGGTGTCAAACAGGAGACCTATATATATATGCTGACACGGCACATACCAAATCGCTGTTGTCTACTGATAGTTGATCCATTTTTATGTCTGGCCTAAACCGAAACGACTCGTAGTGAGTTGTCAATTACCAGAGTACTGGTCAGCGCGCGTTCACTATTAGTCATCATGTTGTGATGACAGTAATGCACGACACGTGACTTCATACAGATCTGTATACAGATCTATACACAGTGTAAACACACCCTAAGAGCCTTTTTTCAAATGTTCTGTGTTAAATCTTTTTTGTATGCGAAACAAATTAACATTTATTCTTGATTGATTTAAAGGATCAGTACGCACTCGATTCGACTCGAAGCAAAATAAATAGCAAACAATAATGTTGTTTGGAACGGTTCAGTGGCTTCAGATATTAAGGCAAACATATATAGGCCTAGCATTTAAAACATATAATATTTTTCATGTATTCTCATTTTCAGAAACTATGCACATGAATGATACATGATTTGAATTGCAATATAAAACTAAGAACACTGTTTAACCTGTATTTGCATCTTATTTTGTGATATAAACATCCTTTCTTATTTATTCTGAATAAGTTCTTAATTTTAATGACCAAATTATTGAACATAATAAAATAGTCTGAGTGAAATGGCCGAAATGTGCCTCTTGTAAACAGTACATGCAAATTGGTATGGTACAGGTACCTTTTATTTTTTATCTCTTTTCATAATTTTGCGAGTTAACAAATTTATATAAAATACAATTTTTACCTTGGAATATTCTCACACCCCACTGTGTATTCCTTTTTGTGGCTTTTGACTGGTTGAAGTCTGCAATTTCTTCCAGCTCTTGCTCACTTTTCCCAAATGTTGGTCCAGTGATGCAGATGGTGGGTCATCATTTGAATTTGTCTGCGGTTGAGCTTGGGATGGTTGTAAGTCATCAAATGGTATATCCATGATCTGCTCTAAAGTCACACCTGGGACACCTGCCATCTCTTCTATTCCATCCAAGTCAACAGCCATTAAAATATCATCATCAGAAAGTTCACCATCTGAGACACTACATGTGATTTAAAAACTCCCATTCTCTTGAGAATAATTGTTGGCCATTTTAATTATAGCAAAGTCGATTGAGAACTACACGTGGGTCAAAGGGATTAATTTACTGTCGTTCATGATTTCACAGGTAAAAATAACAGGTGTGGTCAGGTGAGGTTGGGATAATTACATTCAATATGGAAATAAACAACCCAAACTGGATTTGACAGGGTTATAATGACTTTCATTGTCATAATTAACTTATCAATTGTACCATAGCATTTATATTTGTAACATTGTTAATGTGATCGAGTGGGACTGTTTTATTAAGTTGTAGGAAAAAATAGTCCCAAAATATACCGGAGCGTTTCCAGTCTAAGGGGAATAACTTGAACAAATTTTAAAAAAAAACTCTCCCGCAATTTATTCATATATCATCCACGTGCTTTGTTGTTAGAAATTAATACTACGTGACACCAAATGTGTTTTTTATCAATTTTATATTGGCAAGAGTTAACACGAACAATTTCAAAACGAGGCTCTTTGTATTGAAACCCGATGATTTATTAAGTCAATCCTGCGCGAGTCCAAATGCGCCCAAAACATTACGCGTACTTCTTTCTAAACGCCATGACGCGTCGATGTACTTATGGGCCTGCAGTTATGAGCTCTTGCGCGTTCACCGAGAAATAAATGCAACTAGTCACGTGGGCGCCGACCAATCGGAATGCTGGATTTAGTGATAATTACACTTAGTATGTAAATATAACCCTATCATTTGAAATATGACAGACAAAAACAAACTAACGAAAAAATAAAAATAAACTAGAGGTGTGACTGTCCCAATGGGACCACGGATACCCCCCTGTTTTTAAAATACTAAGATGTTTCACATGTCAGTAAACATTTAGTTAAAACAATAAAACAACAGTTCCCATTGCAGGTGTACAACCATAACCCTAATCTTAAACCTATTGACCAAAAAATGTAGGAATAAAAGCTTGGACAAAATTATGTATGTTGCGAAAAAAATTCTAAGTCGAAAAAGGGGAATAACTCCACACAAAACATGTCGGACAGACGTCATAATCGCAGGTGCACAGGTTCCCATGGTACTAAATATCAGTGCCAAGATTAAAAAACATTGACCGAAAAATGTAGGAATAAAAGCTCGGACAAAATTATGCATGTTGCAAAAAAGTTTCTAAGTCGAAAAAGGGGGATAACTCCACCAAAAAATGTCGGACAGACGTCATAATCGCAGGTGCATAAGTTCCCATGGTACTAAATATCTGTGCCACGTTTTAAAAAAATTGACTGAAAAATGTAGGAGTAAAAGCTCGGACAAAAGTATACATGTTGCGAACATTTTCTAAGTCGAAAAAGGGGGGATAACTCCACCAAAAAAAGTCCGACAGACATCATAATCGCAGGTGCACAGGTTCCCATGGTGGTTGATGTCTGTGCCAAGTTTCACGGAAATTGATCAAAAACGACTGAGAAAAACTCCGGACAAATTTGTGTCCACGGACGGACGACGGACGGACGACGGACAAGCTGACTCCAGTATACCCCCCTAACTTCGTTGCGGGGGTATAAAAATAAATAAAAACGAAATAAAACAAACCCAAATCAGACTCCTCACAATTTGATGCGTCATAAAAAAAACGAACATGTCAACTTAAGTCGATAGGGTTACGTTATTGTGATGTAGCCAATTGTAACATCGGGTAGAATGCACTTAACTAACGTCTTTGTGAAAATGGGTTTGAATTCAGAACGTTCTGTTTCGACATATGATAGCTTGGCAATTGAAGTCCTGGTGGCACTTTATAAAAATAATCTCTTCAATCGAAGACATTGAGTACGATATTGGGCAGGACTGAACTGATATCAGTCACTTATATTATAGTTATTCCCACCACAGGCCCACAACACGAGCATCGGTACCAAATTACGTTGCCGCAATTATGTAGCTTGAGACCAACGAGTAGACAATCCTGCAAAGATAGTCTGTCATTTGCATTCTGAAAATGACAGACACACTATTTGCTGGCTTGTGAGTATACCGCACCCTGTGTGTACATCTAAGTTATGTGCTTTGGAGATATAATAGCATTCTCTGTTCCAGCAACGATACTATGGCTGAAATGGTCATTGTCACCCCCTTTCGTTCAGTTGGGTACCCAGCTTTTTAAAACTTTCAGTTGGGTACCCAGCTTTTTTTAACTTTCAGTTGGGTACCCAGCTTTTTAAAACTTTCAGTTGGGTACCCAGCTTTTATAAATTTACAGTTGAGTACCCAGCTTTATGAGCAGTCAATCTGCAGTAACTATGTCCTATGCATACAATTCTTCTCTGCTATTATTTTCAAGCATCGTGACGAATAGACATCATAATTCATATGTACACAAGAATTCACAAATTTACCAGGTTCATTTCGCAATCAACTGAGGGCAATCACTAATTAAACCAAGCTATGTGTGCGATTTCATAAAGCTGGGTACCCAAATGTAAATTTTGCAAAAGATGGGTACCCAACTGAAAATAAAAAAATGCTGGGTACCCAAATGAACGAAAGGGGGCGACAGTGACCATTTTAGCGATACTGTGCGGTGTTCTGATATTTCGACATATTTTCGCAAACGTAAACGTAAACGCAAACATGTGCGCATGTCATGTGCGCATGTCAGAGATTCCAAACAATAGAATGAATAGTTTTACGAATCGTTATATACAGGTTTTAGGGTGGATACACACATGCATGTAATTTCTGTATGTAAAATACATGTATTTTGTAATGGCCACACCAATAATTGACAACATTAATCACCTGCGCGCGAGCGGTTCATTGTTAACAGGCCAGACAAGTGAGTAGTGATAAGCGATGTCAAACTGTCTGCTATCAGGACATTTAAGGCCAGTCCAAAACATGTCTTCTCTTACGGATGCGGAAATTAGTCAAGTCTGTGTGATATCTGGCATTTTATTAATGCACGAACACCAGAAGCGACACGTCTGGTATATACAGGCTTGATATAGAACATTTTCGACCATGATGCTTGTTTGGCGTGGGTTCTCGAAAGCTTCAAATCGCTAAGGGACTCAGTTGAATGTATCGGTCGGAATAATCTGGGCAAAAAGGTACAATATAATATGTTTTACTTAAATAGCGCAGAGTTAGCCATCCCCGCCTGGTAGCTTTCGGGATCATATATAGCTCCAAGTCGGGGATCATATATAGCCAAGAGAGGACTGGTAATTATTTAAATAGAACTTCAACCATATATGGGTTATCCCACGAACTATTATTTTAAGTGGCCTGGCGACACGGTCCAAAATAGCGGGTTCTCTACATTCAGACTTAATTGGAACTAGAACTCAGTGCGGTCAACACGTCGGCAATGATTGGGTTGTCAGTGGACACATATTACATTGTCTGTATGATCCATGTAAAATGAAAAATACACGATAATTACAGAGATTACATGCATGTGTGTATCCACCCTTAGGGCATTTTTATACCTGGAACTATTTAAGTACTAATTTATGGTTGTCAGATCGGGTGGACATGCTTATTTAGCCGTTCGTATTATACTGCACGACAGATTCCGTATATACCAAGTGTAATTTAAAGGTACTCAATCCGATCAGACGGTCCCCATACCAACAAGATACAACAACAACAACATTTCTTTAAAAAACGCTTTAGTTATCAGAATCGATTTATTGCAACAAAATAATGATAACCACTCCCAACTATGGTATCAAATTTCCTAAAACTTGTTATTTATCAACATTTTGTTCAACAAAATATGGCCGTATTATCACTAAAATATCACGAAATTTGACCGTATTACCACTTGATTTTGGAGTTATCCATCTTAATCCGCAATTTTGTCCAAGACCCTCTGTTTGACCACGTGTTTCTGTGCCACATATTATTACACATCTCGAAAAATAACAAAACTTCAAAAATCGATATCTGATCACCCTGAGCTTTGATGCGTGGGTTCCTCGACTCGAGTCAAATATTTTTTACCCCCGCGCAGCCAAAGAAATAGTAATTGAGGAGCGTCTGATCGGATTGAGTACCTTTAATATCAGTCAAGTTTTAGAAGCGGAAACTGAGATTCCATACACGAAACAGCGAAGTTGACCACTTCCGTTTACATCCTGGCAAGCGAGGCAACCACTGTTAATGTTCGGCGACCACAAGGACCTCAGTCGATATTGGATAATGACAGTTAGCAGTAATTATTGGATTATACCGATCCGTGTACCTGGTATCCATAGTGATTATTATTTTATGAAGAGTTTGACTCAGGGCGGAGCTATCATTACGATATGGGAAAACGGAACGAAATATTATGTAAATGCATATATTACACAATGGAGACGTTTACTCCGTGTTTCTATTCTTTTTCAGGGGTCAATTATAATACATCCAAAATCACAGCATGGGCCATGTCCACCTCCGTATACACAACCGGAGAAACAAAACTCAGCTACCACGCCACCCGCATATGGTACATGTCCGTAACTATCGAGGGAAACACGAAACAGCACAAGAACACTATCGAAAAGACAGACTACCAATATTATACTTCCAACTAATCGGTGTAGTCCGAGGACGTTTCATACATTTATCATTCGAGGGTGACTAATTGATGGCGAGCGGGACCATATTGTAATAACGTGTTCAATAGCTGATATGTTAAAAATGTGTTCATAATACCAGACATCCAGTTACAACAAAGTACAAAATCTAACTCAACAGTTTTTCTCTGTTTCACTGAAAGAATGAAAACTAAATGTAACATATAATCCTTTCCAAGACAAGAGCTTCCTGAAAGATCGCAAAACCCTGTGCCAATGCATTCTGTTATATATGTGAGTCTCATGCACATATGTAGCATAGCAGATCCCATCGTGAAAGGGTTCAAATACAGTTTTTCTTTTTTTCATCGAAACAATGAAAACCAGTGTGTTTTAAAGGGGTACTGTACTCTAAATCCGGCCATTTATGGGACCATCTCCTTTTATACTCAACAGAATATATGCAACAAATGAACTAATTTGAGCCATGTATTAGTGCAAAATACAGTCATGTGCTCTATGAACGATGCAAACAACATGGTAGTTATAATGAAAATGAATTTATGGCTGGAGTCATAAATTCATTTTCATTATAATTACCATGTTGTTTGTATCGTTCATACAGTAAATGAGTCTATTTTGTACTAATCCATGGCTTAAATTCATTCATTTGTTGCATATTTTCTGTTGAGTGTAAATGGCCGGATTTAGAGTACAGTACCCCTTTAAACTAGGCACATATACACACATACCAAATATATCATTTTGTTGCCACAATTTCTGTCCCTCTAAACTATCATATCTATATGAAGTAAATTGGTAGATAATTCAACTTCAAACAAGATAGTGTCAGTAGGTGGCACTTCTCGTTCAAAATTGTGGTGTTTTTTACAATTAGAATCCCAATAGGAGCGTAAGGGAAATGTTTCATAAACCTGATTTGGAGCTCAGAACACACCATTAACCTTTCTATGACTGGAGCTTCCTGCAATATTGCGAAAACCATGTGTCCATGCATTCCCTTATATATGTGAGTCTGTACGTGTTTTAAGTGAGTATGCAAATATACTCATGACCTGATCTAAGCGTTGTGGGACCTCTATGGCAACTTATCTTATTTCACGTGCAACTCCGGGAATTGGTGGGGAAGATCGCAATGAACTACGAGTACATATCGCCCAATTCTGTTGAGCCTTACCTGAGCCGCCCAATGAAGAGCTGTTCTACCATCTTCGTCCTGATTGTTGACGTCAGAACCACGTGTTAACAGCAGCCGGATGTGTTCAGGTCGATCGTGGAAAGCCGCCCATTGTAGGGAACTCATGCCCTATAAAAACAACATTACAAGAATACGTGAATGAAACGCGTATTGTGCTATATACGTGAAACAAAAGACATTATTATTTATAAATAACTAGTGGTTCGATTAAGGTTATGGAGGAATAACCGTATAATTTGAAGACAAATTCTGTAATTGCGCTTAGCGCATTATAGTTAATTTGTCTCCAAACTTTACGGTTATACCTGCATGACCTTAATCGAAACATGGATTATTTCTTATAACTTAATCCGCCATTTCACAGGATAACCACCATGAGTGGAAGGTATAAGTATAAAGAAGCGTAAAACTAATTAATATTAATTCGACGAAACAAAAACGAATCCAAAGTTGAAATTGTCATGCATGCTGTCAATCAAACATCGATAACGATTGATCAAATGGCGTCATAAATTCGTCGCTTTTGATTGGCTAGTGAACAGAGTGCACACACTGGTCAACTCGCCGTGTGTGACTGTGACGAGTTGTTAGTTTCTGAAAAGTTTAAATAAACTATTTCTTTGCAAATGTTATCTCGATGATTTTTCTAGGTACTTATACACTTAAGTACTGATGGTTAATTAGCATTAAAGTTAATGGCAGGTCGGCCCTGCGTGAAAGACTGTTTATGCAACACCGGAATTCCAGTTCATATCGAATAGTTTCCATGTATATGTTAGGCATGCGGTATATACGTGGTAATATGACACCAGTGCTGTCATTTTCTAGAGCAGAAGTAATAAAACAAAATTAGGTTCTCGAAAATAACTTTAATGGCCAAATGTCTGACAAACAATGGTTTTATAGTATTTTGTGGACTGACAGCTTGTGAAGAAATATTTTTTCAAAGTGACAATTTTGTCATATTTGGTCTCTCTTATCCTACAAGGTTTGCTAATTTCCTACTCGAATGTGACTATAAATCCAAAGATCATAACTATGTTTATGACATTTCATGCCACATTGTTTAAAATGAAATATTTTTTTAATCGAGTTGGAATTGAACATGCCCAAAATCAATAACATGCCCCTGACGCGTGCATTGATTATTATTGTTACTGACTTTTTAAATCGTACGTGGTCAGATGGTATTTGTTAGTTAAAGATTAAGTCTTACACTGGACGTCTCGCGATATAAATGAAATTTACAAATTACATGGTACATGATCAATTTATTGTAATCGACGTTTTCATGTTTACCGGACGACGGTCACTTCCCGAGATCAAAATGAGTTTGTATTCTTTTGAAATTATATAAACTTTGTAATAAAATACATTTTTCACAAATATAATGTTTTCTACGGAATAAACCGGTTTACTGTCACAATTGAAATATTTTATAAAATTTATTGTTTGTTTCGTGTTAAAGGGTCAACAACGATTAAAGTCCGCCACAGAGCGTTATATGAACGGGTCTTGGAAGTAAACGCAGTACCGATATCACTAGCTGCTTAACGTCCAAGGAAACTGGGACTAGGTGTATAAGCACACAAGGTGTAGGTCATATTTGCTATCAAGTTATCCTCTAGTCAAATATTTGAAGATATCTCTAAAGATCTTCAAATATTTTGAGATATTTCCAACTATTTCAATATATCTCCAATTAACTAGATTACTTCAAATGATCAGTGAAAATATCTCCAAATATTTAGAGATATCTTCCAATGATTTAAAACCTCCATATTTAAACGGTTTGAGGAGCTCTCTAACTATTTGAAGATATATTCAACTCATTGATTTGCAGATATCTACAAATATTTGAAGATATCCATTAATATATGAAGATATCATCTATTATTCAGAGTATTTGTGTAGGTCAGTAATGTAATTGATAGCAGAGTAAATTTCATGAACATTTACAATAAATCGATGGCACCCATCTGGAGGTCACCCTGAAGATCATTTGAAGTTTGGTGATTACCGGATAAGGGATGCGGCCTGCAGGGTGTGTCAAATGAAATTTTTGACGCACGCACGCATGCGCAATGGACGCCAACCCATGGTAATAGCTCAACGTCGTCAAGTTGAGCTAAAATGCATCGAACAGTTTGTTATTGTCTGGAAAATGCACCAGTTACCACAAACACGTACGGCGGATGAGGATATATTATTTTTAAAAGGATATTTGTGCTAATTTATGTCCGATAACAGTTGGTCTTATCTATGAAATTATCACATTGGCGAAAATACGATGTTGCATATTAAAATACGGATATTTTGGGGGGATTTTCTGGATGACATTTATCTTTTGACGTGATCTTGACCCTTGTATTGGGTCAACATGTATACAACTCTGTACACAACAATCATTATGATGCGATAAATTACAAGGCTATTCGAGTGTTAACACGTTCACTGCCGACTACGAGTTATCTCGTACTTTTTGCATGTAATTGAATGGGCGTCAGCAGTGAACGTGTTTCTATCGGATAAATGTTAATCATATCAGTGAACACATCACTTAACATAGGCGGGGTGATTTTCTGGATGACGTTGACCCTTGCATGGGTTCCAAGTGTACCCATTTTCTGGATCATTAATATTAATGTGCACTTACGTGAACACATATCGTTCAAACCAGGCTATTGCTGTCATAAAACTGGTGTGTTCCAGTTCCAATCGCACTGCTTTTGAGCACTTGATTTAGCCTATAATAATTACAATTTCAGTTGTTCAAAAACTTATGACCACCCCATATCTACAGTAGGCGTTTTGGTACACCCATTTTCTGTCAGATGAAATGGTGTAGCTGTTAATATGGGTAATTAGAGCCTAATTTGAAAATGCCTCCAGCATAATTCAAATT